>OZ007515.1:3989724-4209724 GCA_963931865.1 Axinella damicornis | reverse complement strand
TCTGTCATCCGTCAATGGGGCCAGGACCATGAAAACCTTCTGCATTGGAGATGCAGCATTCCTGGGTTATCAAATGAACTGAACTCCAAGACACCTGGCAACTGTCACTCAGGCTCACCACAAAAATGCCCAGCATCTGTCACTCAGGCCTATCCTACAATACCCAGCATCTGTCACTCAGGCTCATCCTACAATACCCAGCATCTGTCACTCAGGCTCATCCTACAATACCCAGCATCTGTCACTCAGGCTCGTCCTACAATGCCCAGCATCTGTCACTCAGGCTCGTCCTACAATACCCAGCATCTGTCACTCAGGCTCGTCCTACAATACCCAGCATCTGTCACTCAGGCTCGTTCTACAATGCCCAGCATCTGTCACTCAGGCTCATCCTACAATACCCAGCATCTGTCACTCAGGCTCATCCTACAATACCCAGCATCTGTCACTCAGGCTCGTTCTACAATGCCCAGCATCTGTCACTCAGGCTCATCCTACAATACCCAGCATCTGTCACTCAGGCTCGTCCTACAATACCCAGCATCTGTCACTCAGGCTCGTCCTACAATGCCCAGCATCTGTCACTCAGGCTCGTCCTACAATGCCCAGCATCTGTCACTCAGGCTCGTCCTACAATGCCCAGCATCTGTCACTCAGGCGTGTCCTACAATGCCCAGCATCTGTCACTCAGGCTCGTCCTACAATGCCCAGCATCTGTCACTCAGGCTCGTCCTACAATGCCCAGCATCTGTCACTAAGGCTCGTCCTACAATGCCCAGCATCTGTCACTCAGGCTCGTCCTACAATGCCCAGCATCTGTCACTCAGGCTCGTCCTACAATGCCCAGCATCTGTCACTCAGGCGTGTCCTACAATGCCCAGCATCTGTCACTCAGGCTCGTCCTACAATGCCCAGCATCTGTCACTCAGGCTCGTCCTACAATGCCCAGCATCTGTCACTCAGGCTCGTCCTACAATGCCCAGCATCTGTCACTAAGGCTCGTCCTACAATGCCCAGCATCTGTCACTCAGGCTCGTCCTACAATGCCCAGCATCTGTCACTCAGGCTCGTCCTACAATGCCCAGCATCTGTCACTAAGGCTGGTCCTACAATGCCCAGCATCTGTCACTCAGGCTCGTCCTACAATGCCCAGCATCTGTCACTCAGGCTCGTCCTACAATGCCCAGCATCTGTCATTCAGGCTCGTCCTACAATGCCCAGCATCTGTCACTCAGGCTCACCACAAAAATGCCCAGCATCTGTCACTCAGGCTTATCCTACAATACCCAGCATCTGTCACTCAGGCACGTCCTACAATGCCCAGCATCTGTCACTCAGGCTCATCCTACAATGCCCAGCATCTGTCACTCAGGCTCGTCCTACAATGCCCAGCATCTGTCACTCAGGCTTATCCTACAATACCCAGCATCTGTCACTCAGGCTCGTCCTACAATGCCCAGCATCTGTCACTCAGGCTCGTCCTACAATGCCCAGCATCTGTCACTCAGGCTCGTCCTACAATGCCCAGCATCTGTCACTCAGGCTCGTCCTACAATGCCCAGCATCTGTCACTCAGGCTCGTCCTACAATGCCCAGCATCTGCCACTCAGGCTCGTCCTACAATGCCCAGCATCTGTCACTAAGGCTCGTCCTACAATGCCCAGCATCTGTCACTCAGGCTCGTCCTACAATGCCCAGCATCTGCCACTCAGGCTCGTCCTACAATGCCCAGCATCTGTCACTAAGGCTCGTCCTACAATGCCCAGCATCTGTCACTCAGGCTCGTCCTACAATGCCCAGCATCTGTCACTCAGGCTCGTCCTACAATGCCCAGCATCTGCCACTCAGGCTCGTCCTACAATGCCCAGCATCTGTCACTAAGGCTCGTCCTACAATGCCCAGCATCTGTCACTAAGGCTCGTCCTACAATGCCCAGCATCTGTCACTCAGGCTCGTCCTACAATGCTCAGCATCTGTCACTCAGGCTCGTCCTACAATACCCAGCATCTGTCACTCAGGCTCGTCCTACAATGCTCAGCATCTGTCACTCAGGCTCGTCCTACAATGCCCAGCATCTGTCACTCAGGCTCGTCCTACAATGCCCAGCATCTGTCACTCAGGCTCGTCCTACAATGCCCAGCATCTGTCACTCAGGCTCGTCCTACAATGCCCAGCATCTGTCACTCAGGCTCGTCCTACAATACCCAGCATCTGTCACTCAGGCTCGTCCTACAATGCCCAGCATCTGTCACTCAGGCTCGTCCTACAATGCCCAGCATCTGTCACTCAGGCTCGTCCTACAATGCCCAGCATCTGTCACTAAGGCTCGTCCTACAATGCCCAGCATCTGTCACTCAGGCTCGTCCTACAATGCCCAGCATCTGTCACTCAGGCTCGTCCTACAATACCCAGCATCTGTCACTCAGGCTCGTCCTACAATGCCCAGCATCTGTCACTCAGGCTCGTCCTACAATACCCAGCATCTGTCACTCAGGCTTGTCCTACAATACCCAGCATCTGTCACTCAGGCTTGTCCTACAATGCCCAGCATCTGTCACTCAGGCTCATCCTACAATGCCCAGCATCTGTCACTCAGGCTTGTCCTACAATACCCAGCAATGACCGACATCTGCCACTAGTTTCATTATCAGCACAATTGCATACCATGTACAGTTGCATTTGGAGAGGCTGGCTGGCCGGCCGTCACTGGTGTCTGAGAAGATTCCTTCCTGGGTGAGCTGTCATTTGCTGAGGTATGTGTCAACAGTCCTGTCTCCTTTACGGAGGGTAATGTTCTGTGGGTAGGGTCACTATGCAGATCACTGTGCAATGGGGATGATGAAGGGGTGTCCACCCTGCCGTCTGGCTGTATCACGGGGATAATGACAGGGACTCTCTCTCTGAATCCTAAGAGGAGAAAATATAACAATCATCAGCTAGGAGCCCTAGCCTCATTCCCAGGCCATGCAGTCTGGGAACGAGGCTACAGGAGCCCATAACAGGAGCATGTACATGCAGCAATAGAACAGTGATGATCTAAAACACAGCAGCAACTTATTTATTCACTAGCCTCGTTCCCAGGCATTCTACACCTCCAGTTTTTAGTACATGTAGCTTGCAGTATGCAAAAACGGAGGGAGAAGGCCTGGACCACATGATCTGTAGACTGTAACAGGACTGTCATATGTCGTTACACGTACCTCCTCTCAACGATCTAGCACTCCGTGCTAGCTACAAAGATGGGACCAGTGCTAGTAGAGAGCTATATCAAGCATCTAAAAGCCTTCTCCCTCCGTTTTAGTGGAGGTGACCACCTTATTCAGGTGACCGCTACGGCAGGTTTCACTGTACATGTAAAGGGATGGTCAATGATTGAAGTACACATGACAAAGGATGAGAGGTTTCTAAAAGAGTTACAATCATAATCGTCCAGCAGGCTAGCTAAAATTCCTACTGCTGAAGTTGGCTGCAGTTTATGTAACAGACATGTTTTCTTTAGGCAGAAACAAAAGTTAGTCTGGCAGGCTTCCAGTTTTGTTGGGCGGGCCACCATTGAAGGAGGTGGTCCACTAGGAATCTGGCAGTCATACAGGTTGGCAGCTCTGTTTGAGAGCATGATCGGGCATGAGAGGTACAGGTAGCATGCACAGTTGCCGATAGTCTCGTTCCCAGACGTATATCGCTCCAGTATCTGTGCTGGGGTTGGTTTGGGTCTGGGATCAAGACAACATGCAGGTTGCCGAGTGTCCTACAGAACCCTCCCAATAATGGTGGCTGTGTCTCATGAAAACCTTCCGTATTGCATTCCTGGGAAACGGTGGCGCTAGTCATTGTGCCATACTAGCGCTGCAGCTGTACTGTCATGGCTGTTATGCACACAGGCTCTTTGCTGCTGTTTTGGGACCCTGGGTGTCAGTTGCAACACCGCACTTCCGTCCTAACGCTTCACTACACAACAGGTCAGTACTCTAGGCAAATGAGATAACGCGGTGCTAGTTCGTTCGTGCTCATGGATAATACTCTCGGGGGCGTGGCTTTAATCGCTCAAGCCGCTTCCTTTTGACCATGCCATGCCTGGAAGTAGTATTTAATCACATGTATTCTCGTGCCATTTGGGAATAATTGCACTCACAACAGTCATAAATTGTACTCGCTATCGCTCGTGCAATTATTCCCAAATCGCACACAAAATCCATGTAATTACCTATACAAACAGCAGCAAGAGATTCCTTTGATCCTAGGAATGCAAGGTACATATTTGCAATTGTTCTGGTGTTTCAACACCGAAATTAGGGGGCCTACAACCAGCTATTTAATCCAGAGAGGATCATGTCAGTCGGAAGGGAAATGAATTGAAATTGCTCTTCTAAGATACATATCATAGATACTAGAGCCATAACTGCTGTATTATCTATGAAGCAGAGGGGTAGGAGCAGGGGGGGCAAGGGGTGCAAGTGCACCCCCACTTTTTCCCTGGGGGTGCATTGCACCCCCACTTTTCCTGGAGAAAAATTTATCTATTTACAGGAATTTAGTAAAGTAATTTTGAAACTTACCAAGCACATGGTCAAATTTTGAAGTATAGACTATTGGTAGACTTCAGATTCTAGGGCTAAGTTTCAAGTTGTATTATTCTAGCTAGATGGCCACCAAGCGGCCATCTCAGTCTCGGATAACTGCTTTTATCTCAAGAACTAAAAGACCAGCTTTGAATGAAGACTCCTCAGACTCAGAGGAAGATATCGAAACTAACAGCACTTGTGCGACTGAATCAGAACAGGTATCAACATGTAATGAATCTGCTTGCACTGCAGACTGCTGTATAGATTTGACTAAAGTTTACCAACCAACCAACAAGGTTGTGTTAGAAAGCCTTTTCAATCAGCGTAATTTTCGTTCCGAATGGTTCAAGCAGTACCCATGGTTGACAGTCTGTTTAACTAAAAGGAAAGTGTTTTGCTTACCTTGTCGATACACGTTTGTGAACAAATTGCTAACTTTTAGCAAGAATTGCAGTCCAGCCTTCATAGAAGATGGATTTAATAATTGGAGGAAGGCTACAAAGAGGTTCCACGATCATGAAGGTAGTCTCAGTCATCAAGAAGCCGAAATGAAGATGATTGCATTAGAGCGACCAGCATTACCTCAGCTTTTTAACGATCAGATCCGTCAGCAACAACAAAGCAGGAGAAAGTCTCTACTCACACAATTGTCTTGTTTGAGGTACCTACTGCGACAAGGTCTTGCTATCCGGGGTCACAATGATGATCGACAAGGGAACCTGAAGCAGCTTTTATTGATGATGTCCCACGAAACAGATTCGTCAATTGTTGACTGGCTTAGAGAAAAGAATTACATGTCTCCCGATATAGTTAATGAACAAATAACAATGCTGGGACAGTCAGTGTTGAGGACCTTGCTCAGCACAATGAAGAGGACTGATCCATGCTGGTATGCAGTAATTGCTGATGAAGCTACTGATGTAAGGAGTAGAGAGCAGCTGAATTTGTCCTTACGTTGGGTGAATGATGAATATGATGTAAGTGAGGATCCTGTTGGCCTTTTTGTGCTTCCAAACACCACTGCAGACACTATAACTTCTGTGATCAAAGATCTCCTCATTAGATGTAATATGCCTTTGTCACTTTGCAGAGGACAAGCGTATGATGGGGCTGCGACTATGCAAGGCGTTAGGAAAGGTGTTGCAACCCAGATACGAAGAGAAAACCCAACCGCTCTACCAGTGCATTGTTTTGCTCATTCCCTAAATCTTTGTTTACAAGATGCAGGTAGACAAATCCTTTCATTAAGGGATTCTCTTGACACTGTACGAGAAATAGGAAAGCTCATCAAGTTCTCACCTAAAAGATCTCATTTATTCAATCAAAAGTTGATCGAGGCTGACTCCGAATCAGTCGTAACCATCAAATCACTTTCCACAACAAGATGGACGGCCAGAACCAGTGCAATTGAAGCAGTGCTAAAAGACTATCCAATTCTGATGGAAACAATGACTGAAATCAACAACACAACACATGATGAGTATGGATTGAAAGCTGCTGGTATTTTGGCTTCACTGGAGAAGTTTAGTACTCTATTTGGGCTTAAGCTTGGCTATATTCTCTTTGCAGCAGCTGAGCAAGTGTCAAAGAGTCTTCAAGCGAAAGACACTACACTTCAAGAGGCGTTATCATCAGTTAACTTGGCTGCTTCTTTCTATAGAAGACAGAGGACAGTTGAGGCTTTTGATAGGTTTTATGATGATGTAGTCGCTATGGCTGAAGATCTAAACATAGGGGAACCTGTTCTTCCACGTCAGAGAAGACCTCCAGCAAGAATCGATAGTGGTAGTGAACCCCATCGATTTTCATCTCCTCGTGAATACTACCGTCGCTTGTACTATGAGGCTTGTGACTTGCTTTAAATGACAGGTTTGAACAGAAAGAGCTCCTACCACAGGTTTTATGTTTGGAGACTGTGCTCTTGAAGGCAGCAAATGGAGAGAACTATGATGATGAATTCCAAAGTCTCGAAGACACTTGTTACGCCCCAGACCTTGAATTCAGTGATTTGAAAAAGCAACTTCCCCTACTTGTAGATGTTGCTAAGAAAGGTCCTGTACGCAAGGTAACATCCATTCGAACTATTTGTGATGCCATGAATGAAACCCCATCCTATAAGAGAATATTATCAGAAATACACAAAGTTTTGAGACTTTATTTAGTTGTTCCAGTTACTTCGGCCACTTCCGAAAGAACATTTTCCGTCCTTAAACGTCTGCTTGTTTACCTACGATCCACAATGACTGAAATGCGTCTTAACAATTGTCTACTTGTACATGTACATAAAGACCTAACTGATGCGTTAAACTTGGAGGACATTGCTAAAGAATTTGTTGCTTGTAATGTGGAGAGAAGGCGGCATTTTGGTTCTTTTTCATGATAAACTGTACTAGTGTTTGAAATTTAGACGTTTGTAAAACAACAGTTGTTTGGTCTCAAAATCGCCCCAGAATCGCTCTCAGAGCACCAAATTTTGCAAAATTTTCGGGGGGGGGGGGGGGCATGCCCCCAGACCCCCCTAGCAGGGCACGTTCCTATGGAACGTGCACAGACGCTTCGCCTCCGGGATTCTTTGCCCCCCCACTTTTTACTACCTTCCTACCCCTCTGATGAAGGTATACTAAAAGCTCAACCTCATCATGGTACAATGTGTGTAGCCTCGTTCCCAGTCCCACACCCAGCTTTTCATCGCTTGCAGTACGATAAAGCGGGATATATCGTACTGCAAGCGACGAAAAGCTGGGCGTGGGACTGGGAACGAGGCTACAATGTGTGTGCATTCAAAGTAGTGCAGTCAAGAGGGTGTCACACCTATAGATGCTGTAGTCACAGCTGCAACTGGGGTTAAGAAATTTGACCATCAGTTTTGTTGCTTGACCGCATCGCAAGAGGCTCTTGACCATTTCACTGTGCTGTATTTCAGACATTGACCGTACGCACACCTTGACTCAATATTCCAGTCAAACACCCCTTGCAGAAGACTGTTAATTATGTCTCAGGGGAGTGTTACCAAGCAATTGCGTCCGAGGGGTATATACCTATTTAATTGTGTCCCAGGGGGACTATGTTGCTAATTTGCTGTCCTAGGAGGGAATTAAAATCTGTTCCTATGCAGGGGGTGTACAACTATTAAACGGAATAGCCCTATATAGAAGAATGTGTAGTGAGTCCATCCCTTTCTTAGTACATGGGGACTAGAGCATAGCTGTGAGTATGGCAAATATGGGAGTGACACCCCCTGTGCAGTCGATAGTCCGAGGGGGTGACACTCCCATAGACGCTGTAGTCAGAGCTGCGACCGGGCTTATCAGCGAATCTTGACCCCGTATACTAAGGAAGGGGTAGAGTCACTACGCACTCTGCCATATACTATCGGCGGTCAAGCGGTCAACGGCTGAAATACAGCGCAGTCAAATGGTCAAGTCTTTTTGTGATGTGGTCGAGTGGTCAAGCAGCAAAATGATGGCCAAGATTTCTTGACCCCGGTCCCAGCTCTGACTGTGGCTTCACTGGGAGTGTCACCCCCTTGCAGTCCGAGTCCTGACGTCCTTCCGACTCTATGAGTCCACCACCCCTAACATATACTCTATGCACTAGTGCACTCTCATGATCCCAGTGGTCTTATGACCCCAATAACAAAGGTGGCTCCAATTAGAGAATGGCTGCGCACTCACTTGGCACTTCAACAGCGACGTAGTAGACATAGTACAGGAGGGCTAACACTGCCGCCACTCCGCCAGAGCACATGAAATACCTCACGAGTCTTCGTACCATATCTGCGACAATGCCGGTCTCGCGACCTCACAAAAATAAATAGCTTCGCTGACCGCATAATATAGGATGTGCCTCGCGGTTCAAAGGTCACGTATGTAACATCACAACATGAATTTTGTTGAGACCTACAGCTTGACTGAACTGAGTGGAGAAAAATGAATAGTACAGTGAAAATACTGCATTCAGTAGTAAATTGCGCCCCCAAACTGGACTACGAGTGTCCACGGTGTTTCTTGGACTTCTTGCGTTCAATGACTTTGTCAATGGCCTGCAGTTCTTGCAGCAGCTTCTCTCTCCTGCTGAGTGACTTAGACTTCTCCTTCCCATTGCTGCCCGAGCGGCTGCTTTTCTCTGAGCTTCTGTGTGTAGAGCTCTGCAATAGAAACATATGCATTCTAAAAGCAAGTGCTGTAGTTGTGGTTACATAATCACCAATGTAGTTCTTTACTACAAGCTGGTGGAACTAGAAGTGCTATGGCCATCAACAAGAGCTCATGATGAAACAATGATGTCATCATGCACTCTTGCCATCAATTATTTACTCTGTGTGCGCATGTGCACCCATTTCGAAATCGCATGTAGCATCACCACTATCGTCGACCACACTGGTAACGGCACTGCATTGAGTCACAACACAAGGCTCGCTGGGTAAGTATTCCATGACTACAGTTTTACTTTCTCTTTAGAGTCGAGGGGCAACCACACTCCTGGTAGCCGCTTTGCAACCCAAGGGGGTGACACTCCCATTGACGCCATAGTCAGAGCTGCGACTGGGCTTATCAGCGAATCTTGACCCCATATACTAAGGAAGCGGTGGAGTCGCTACACATTCTTCCGTATACTATCGGCGGTCAAGCAGTCAACGGCTGAAATACAGCACAGTCAAACGGTCAAGAGTCTTTTTGAGATGCGGTCAAGTGGTCAAGCAGCGAAAATGACGGTCAAGATTTCTTGACCTTTGTCACCAGCTCTGACTACGGTGTCAATGGGAGTGTCAGCCCCTTGCAACCGGTTGCAACTCACTGGTCGCACAAGCTACGAGTTGCAGCTCATTCCAATGAACGCACATGTCACGTGAGGAGCTGTCGATCGAGTCAGCAATGGCATCCAAAGGGACGGGATTGGAGCGTGCATATTACCAGCAGCCGTGCAAGGCTTCGTCCCAGTTGCACGTGGATACATCCACTACTTGGCCTTGTATCAGGTCGATCTCGAAGGGTATGTTTCAACTAACATTGGTGTTTTAACCCTGTGGAAGTAAACTTCTGCCTCACACAACTATTCAAGCCTCTAATCTAAGACCCACTCTAGCCATTCCCAGGCCCCGCCCAGCTTTTCATCGCCGGGCAGGACCTGGGAACGAGGCTACTGATTACCTACCTCTCTCTTCCTCTTCTCCTGTCCTTTTCCCTTGTGTGGCTTGGGTGAGTGCTTGTGTCCCCCTTTCCGAGGCGGCTTCCTCTCTGGGCTGGAGTCCAGTCCAGAGCTAGAAGAATGATCAGGTGCGGGTGTGACACTGTGGCTACGATCCTCAGAGCTCCCCCTGTCACCACGGTGCTGTCCCTCCCCCCTCCAGGGAGGAGCAAAACGCCTCCTGTGCTCCCCCCATTCATAAGGAGGATGAGGAGGGCTAGGAGGACCCCGCCTAAAACCCATTGGGGGCATCGGCGGTGGTGGTTCTCGTCGAAACTTCCTCCAATCTTCATAGTCCATTTTCCTTGGCCCACCAAATCTCTCATGGTCAGGCCCATATCCCCGAGGGGGAGGGGGGTAGTGAGGGTCCACATATGGTGGGGGTCTGCCAGGATGGGGGGGCCAGTGTCCTCTGCCGGGACCACCAGGTGGTGGAGGAGGGAAGGTGTGTTGGTATGGAGGGTAGAAACCTTCTCTGTAACGCTCCTGAAAGACAAAGACATGATGTACTGCACTAGTATTGTGTAATTTAAGAGCTACTGTGACAGGTAACTGCCGCCTCATTTGTAAAACAGAGGTATTGAGCTATTGGTTGCCAGCTTTGTTGGTTCATAAGCTCCAGGTGGAATGTGGATGGTGCTGTTGGTTCACTGTGCACACCGTACCAGTAGGAATTTAAAGAATTTATATGCAGTGCCAGAAGACGAGCCCCCCACCCCCCACTCCCCAAAAGCAGCCACGTTGACATCACTCTGTGAAGCCCATAATAAGGAGGAGCATCAGAGCGTGGAATGGTATTGGTCTCATCATGGTACTCATGTGGAACTGGGGAGGGTTGTACCTGCAAGCTTAACCATGACCTCCCCAGGAACACCGTGTGACATGCCACTAACTCACTGGTGATGGAGACCTGTGGTGTTTTCCCTTCTTCCTCTTCCGCTGCTCTTCCTCTGAGTTGTTCTCCGCTGTCCTGTCCTTCCTCCTCTTCCTCCTGTGTGAACTCTGTTCCTCCCCCTCTGCTTCTTCCTCCAGTTCCTCTCCTTCACTAGAGTCATCTGAGGGAGAGCCGCTCTCACCATGCTTGCCCTTCCTGGACTTTGAGGACTTTCTTTCACTGCAGAAGAGGAGTGGTGGGGAGTTAGGGGACATGGCTATAGCTTTTCAGCATCTATCCTTGACACCATACACGCTAAAATGCACATATATACAGTACACCACCAGACCTCTCCATTCTATTTACGTACCTCTTCTTTGCTCTCTTCTTCTTGCTTCTCTTTCTGGTTTCTTCTCCCTTGTCCTCATTCTCAGAACTCTCTGCCGATGACGCCTGATCCAGCTCCCTTCCGTCAGCGTCTAGAGACTTGGCAGATGATTTCTTTGACAGCTTGTGCTTCTCTTTCCTCTTCTCCTTCTCTTTGCTGGCTTTCTTCTTGAGTTTCTTTGTCTCCACTTCCTCTGTTGAAGTGGAGTCGTTACCCGACGCCCCAGTGCTCTGCTCACACACACAGTGGGTGAAGAGACATGCACACAAGGCACGGTAAGTCCAAGTATACAGACTTCATGGCCTCCACACATTATGTTTTACCACTGCACAAACGGTGCCAGCCTCATTCCAGACCTTCTACACCTCCAGGAGCTGATTGGCAACAGCAGTTACACACTTTGCCAGGGCATTCACGTTGACTGGCCCAAGCCTATGGCTTTATTAGTTGTGCTGTCCCTCGAAAAGGTGCAGTTCACCTCACCTCTTTCTTCTTTTTCTTCTTCTTGGTTTTCAATTTCTCTGCTCCCCCATGACGGGCCCAGGGATCAGTCCACTCCTCACTCCCTACCTGCTTCAAATGCTTCTTTCTCTTCTTAGAATGCTGCTCATCTCCACTGCCTTCGCTGTTTGTGTGTGTGTGTGTGTGTGTGTGTGTGTGTGTGTGTGTGTGTGTGTGTGTGTGTGTGTGTGTGTGTACAGATGAGATTACAGTGCATCATGAGCCATCAGTGGTAGTCATCCAAAATATGAATATGACTGTGACCGAACGCTCAACAGAACACTATCAACCTGCTCCACTTCAACAGAACACTATCATCTTTACACATGTACCGTAGTCTCTCGAAAATACGCCCATGGGCGATGAATTTAGAATCTGCTCAAAGAGGGGGATGGGCGTATTTTCGAGAACCCCTCTCCCGAAAATAGGCCCACCCTTGACTCGAAAGTAGGCCCACCCAATTCGAAAGTAGGCCCACCCAAGTACATGCGTAATATACAAGTGCCATACTGCAACAGTCATTCTAGCAAGGCTTAACTACTACTACTCCCGGAGTTTCTTGGTGAGCAGGAACAATCTCTTCGTGTGAGTAGCTACAGGAACAGCAAACAAGACAGCAGGAGTGTTTGAATGACGTAGAGTGCGCAGACTATCTTCGGGACTTGCTAATTGCTGCTGCTTCCGAGAAATCCATAGTGCGCTGCCAGTGCTACGCTAGGCGATTGCACACGCGAAGACACAAACATGCAATGCACAGCGCGTGCACGGTCTCATGTCATGCCCTCAGTACACAGCTGATTATGCAATGGCATACAACATAATATTCATTGCAAATAGTACCACGATAGCCAGCTTTCATTTCTTAGTCCAACCTCTTTGACAGTACTTCTTCCCGAGCTATTCAAGTGCTTTCCTAATAGGGTGCGTACTTTCGAGGAATAAATTACCCTTTGCAACAACTTGTCGCGAAAAAGGGGGGTGGGTGTATTTTCGAGGGTGGGCGTATTTTCGAGAGACTACGGTACAGCAATGCTATCAGTACACATGGATGGCCATACCCGTCCGAGTCTGCATTCCCCTCTTCAGCCTTCTTCCTCTGAGTTAGACAAGAAACATCGGTATGCTGACAAGTCATTGAGCAGGAGATGATTACTTACAGGTCCCCTTTACTCCCTACACGTACCTTTAGTTTGTTTCTCAGATCCTCTGGTACTCCCCCTTCTCCCTCCTCGTCACTGTTCCAAGCGTGAGAAATAGTACGAAGACGGAACCACCCTTCTGACTCCTCTGCTACCTCACTGACTGCTGCCTTTAGTCCCTTCCTGGAACCAGGGGGATGCTGGTTAGGGTGGGGAGGGTGAGGGAAAGAATAAGGTGGTGATGCTGTGGCAGAAGCTACACACCTGCTCAGCACAATGCCGAACGGATACATGTGACACTCACATGACAGTCATGATAATTATCTATCCCACAGTAGTCTCTATTGATATCCTACATGCTACACAATATAAATATGTGCTAACCATGATGTCGTAACAAGAAATACTATTAGAGCACTTGCTCTGTGCGCTGTTTGTAACGTTATGTGGTTGCTAGCGGAAGTCAGATGATCTAGGCGAACCAATATCGGATGTGAGCATTGAAACCACTCTTACACTCAGGAGTTACGATAAGTGTGACGAACCCTATATGGTGGGTATGGCATGTGAGGTGGTCCCCTCCCTCTGTAAGGTGGCATGTTGGGATGAGGATGGCGATGGAAGGGAGGGGCGTGGGGACCAAACCCCGGAGGTACCATGTTCATCCCAGGATGAGGTGGGCCCATGTGGGGGGGCATACCATGCCCAGGGCCTGATGGAGAGAGGACGAGAGAGAGGGGAGGGAAAGAGGTAGAGAGAGAGGGGGGAAAGAGGAGAGAGAGAGGGGGGAGGGATAGAGGAGAGATAGGGAAAGAGAGAGAGAGAAAAGGAGAGAGGGACAGGAAGGGCATATGAGAGAGAGGGAGAGGGATTATAAGAAGCCAGAGAAAAGTAACAACACTACACTACTGTATGTGCACACACATCATCCACAACAGGGATGGTTTGGGAAGAAACCCTGAATCAGATCATCCGTTGATTGACGGAGGAGGAGGAGGAGGATGATTTGGCAGCACCACAGGGTCATCATTCCTCACATCTGTGCTGCCTATTTCCTCACTCGCCATGAGTCCCACAGTGTGTGGAGCAACGCAGGTTCTGATTAATAACCCACTTACAAATACCGCCTGTCACTATCTAGACTAGAAAGAAATGTGCTACATGTAGTACACTGTACAATGACAATACACTAGAGTAGCCACCCAGACTCCCACCCATCCCCGAGCTAGCCTCGTTCCCAGGCCACACAGGTGTAGGGGAAAGTGGTTGGTTCTTTATATACAAATCACAAAATATGCTCACAGTATAGAAGATGCCTCTATTAATATTACCCCATGTGAACATAGTTTACTGCCACCAAAAATTAATGCCATCGTTACTAATCAGTGCCTCACCTGGAGGGGGTCCATGCACAAATCCAGGTGGTGGTGGCGGACCAGGGTACCCCCTAGGGCCTGGTGGGGGAGGACCCCTCAGATCACACGGGACAATGTGAGGTGGCCCGGGGAATCGTGGGGGCATCCCAATTCGATCATGGGGTGGAAGTTTCTCTACCGGTGGCTTCGAGGGACTCCATGGCCCAACGTCTTCACCTTATTGGAAATACATGCACATGTCACTTAGACACTCTGTATGAGCTGATGTCAGCATTAGTAAGCTGAGGGCAGGTCAGAGTGAGAAATGTATGAATGAGGTCATCACTACATCACGTTCACACATAGATTATTTTCTTAGATGGGTTTTCAAGGCCCAAGCCATCTACATGTATTTGCCACTTCTGATAGTGCAAAGCGACAAGGAATAACACAGGGTTGCATTTATACATGTAGATAGCAAGTTAGCCTTGTTCCAAAGTGCTCGAGAGGGGGAGAAGAGCTCCTTCCCCCTTCCGAGCACCTGGGAATGAGGCTAGATAGAAAGAAAACGAGTTACCTCTGTATGAAGTTGGCTTAGCGTGCAGGAATCTGCATTGCTTTCCCCACGAGCATTTGCCTGGAGATTTGGAGGGAAATAGACTCCCCTAAAATGCCACATCAAGTGTTGCGATCAGTAACATACCATTCAGGAAGTGCCTGCAAAGTTGAGTTTTGTCATCTGTTGATTCTTTAGCCTGTAGCAGAAATGTGATATACTCTCACTCTCATAATCACACACACACACACATGCACAGAGACACACACACCAACATGCACACATACATTCAAACATGACACACACAGACACACAGCCTAGTTGCCGGGCCGTCTCCCACTCTGCTTTCTTGACTGCTGCATACTTGGGCTTGAACAAAGGCCGGTACCACGCCCACATCATCAAACCACAAGGTAGACTCGATCATAACACATTGACTCAGTAACCATGGTAACGTGCCCACATGCGTTTTTGCGAGTACTAATGAGAAGCAGTGTTTGACTCAGTAACCATGGTAACGTGCCCACACATTGACTCAGTAACTATGGTAACGTGCCCACATGCGTTTTTGTGAGTAGTAATGAGTCCAAGTGGTTCAGGGGTGTGGTCAGTTGGTGAGGTCGCATACACATGCACACCTGGACACAAACAGTACACACACAATCATGCATGTACACATGTACACAAAACAAGCAACAATCACTAGTGGAATGCAGGACATTGGGGGGCGAGCCTGAGTGAAGAGCATGCGCGTGCCGCATGAAGCAGTTGCATTCACATGACTGTGACAGGGCAATGAGCATAGGCCACAGAAATTATGCCCTAAACATACACTCGTGTACATCACAGCAACTGTGAGACAGGTTAGCGTTTGTAGCTGAAGCAGTCTAGCACCAACATGCGCCACGGTAGGTCCACGACTCTGAGCCGCAGTCTCTGCCTTTGTCAGTGTCGCCACCGAGGAGGCAGAATGTTCATGGTGCTCTAGCCAATGTCCACGAGTGGTCTCTCCGTCTTTGTTGTCGTTATCGTCCGTCGAACAGGTAGCTAGACGGTTCACGATTCCTTGCATCGCGTATCGAGGTGCGTACCCGCGTATACTATAGAGCTCGTTGTTGAATTTGAATATTATTGTGCACGTGCAAGTGAAATTCGCAGATTTAAAATTTACGGTATTTACAAATTCCAAGCAAGCAAGCAAGCAAGCAAGCAAGCAAACATACACACGCACAGCGCAATGAAGTCACGCTAGTGTGGGGCTCGCTCAGGCTCGCCCCAATAAGCACATACATTGTACATGTACATGCATCCCTACTTGACTCTCATACACATGTACCTCTTCCTGTGTCCCACTTTCCTCTGCATCAGACTCCTCCTCAGATTTCTCCTCCGATGATTCCTCTCCCTCCTCTTCCTCCGACTCTTTCTTCTCCCTCTCCCCTACCTCCCCACAGGTACTCTCGGCAAGAGGAGCAGGTAGTGAAGCCTCAGGTGGTTCCAAAATGTCTGGTTTGATGGGTTCTGTTTCCATGGGCAGTTTGGGAACAGACGGTTGATCATCAACCCCCTCTTCCTCCACCTCCTTCTCCTCTGTCCCCTTCTGTTTCTCCTCAACATCATCATCTGGGTGAACAATGCAATAAGCCACCCAGTAGCAGTGAAGCCAGTACATCAAATGCTTTAACTTTCATTGGTTGTCAAGGGCAGCCAACTACATGCACATTGCAAGCTGTTTCCTTTCAAAGGGGGTACAAGGGTGCTTCCCCCTTTTCCAGACTTAATATCCTTTGATGTGGTCAAAAAAGGGCCTTAAACAGTAGAATATATATGAGGCAGCTGACAATAAAGGGGGAAGCCAAAATGACATGACCACACCACATTCCAAGTTTTACTCCCCAAAGTTGAGGTCAGTGATTCTAATAAATGCTCACCTTTGATTTCTCCCTCCTCATCCGAAGAGATCTCGCCCTCCTCAATATCCTCAGTGGCATGAACTTTGACCTCATCTTCATCATCGACAAACTCTCTTGTCTGTACCATTAATTGAAGGAGAATCGAGTAATGTGGATGTATCAAGGGTTTTGTGTGCCTAACTCTCCTCCTCCCTCCTCCCTACCCTCTCCCTCTTTCCCTCCTCCCCACTGACCTGGTGTCCCGAAGTCCTATCAAACGGCTCTGTCTCTATCAACTCATCATAGTCCAGTTCATCATCACATTCAGGTGTCAGCACGTCAGCAAGATGATCTCCCCTTCCCTCGGTGATCGGGCACTCTTCCTCCCGCACTGTAACCGCACCCTTCATCCTCGTACCAGCCGTTGAAGCTGATCCCTCAGCTGTACCAGGTTCAATTCTTGAGTTTTCTCCCGTAGAAAACAGCTTATCCTTCCTTGACAACTCATCCTTGAGATCAGGGACTGAGATTGGCGATGTCGATCGACCTCCGACTTGTTTCGTCGTCTCTTCTGATACCTCTCCTTCTGAAATGCCCGTACTATCCCTGGGCGGAGGAGCTTCTGAGGATGACATTTATGCAGGCTGGAGGATCGAGAGCAAGAGAATCACATCAAGTGCACTCCCCACTCCCTACTGTAAATTCAACAACTACAATCTCACCTTCCAGGGGTATGTGTAGCAGCACAATCACAAAAGTAGCATAAAGCGATCTCCTTCTCTGACAAACTAGTTTCTCTTGGAAGTGTTGCTGCAGTATTCTGACTGGATAACAATGGGGATATAATACCATTCCCACCACCCATAGTACAACTCTGGACCACGTCCTTCCCCACACTAACTTCATGTACTATAACTAGGACCAGTCTACATGTAAGACAGCCTGAGATCTACATGATTCGACTCTTTCCTCTTCAAGTCCAGTGCTTCAACACCCCTACCTACCTAACTGTTCAGTTTAGATAGCCTATAACGATCTGTGAACTGGTAGGATGTAGCACCATCCAGTAACGCATGGCATGAGAATGTGGGTAGATTGTAGATCATTTTACTTTCGATCTACAGTTACGTAAACCGAGGACTACTGCCGCCTTGCGACTACACTTCGCAAGATTCAACTCACAGTACTTCACTTGACTCTAACAGGCGAGCTGCAGCCCCTTACAATTAATTATGGTACCAAGGATACTTGATTACTTACGTAAAGTAATCAAGTATCCTTGATGGTACCGGTACTAGCCAACTATTCTGAAATTTCTTTTCTTGTTCGTTTTATTGGACAGCCCAAAAATTAATGCACGTGCAAGTACACAAACTATGATAAAAGTTGCAGCATATCAAAGTTTAGGATGAAGGCTTGAGAGGTACAACAGCGGCCAAGGCAGCAGGGAACTTGATGTTGTAGGTTGTCTCAGCAATGAACTGGGCCACAATCTTCTTGCCTGTAAGGAAATAAACCATAATTCAGAGTAAATGGTTCGTTTGTGCCAACCACTACCACAACCTTATCACTTTAATCAGAAGCGCATGAGCCGCTGAAGGGGCGAAGGAGCGGCGAACTCAGCATGCGCACCCTAGCAGAAGTAGTAGTCCTTCACACGTCCCATACCATCCGCCAACACAAAGTCGTCCATGAACAGCAACACATGTTCAAAGGAGCAGAGCCTAACAATCTCAAAGCTGTACAGTACAGCAGTCGTAGCAGCAACAGGAGACTACGGGGCAGCCAGCAACGCCGAGGTCGACATGAATCGAAAATGTCCTCCAACGCTCAGAACAAGTGCACACTCTGTGGCAAAGATGCACATTCATGAGAAAAATGTCCGGCCAAGGATGTGGAGTGCCACTGCCGCAAAAGGAAAGTCCACTCACTAAGGAGCTATGTATGTGCCTGCTGCAGGTTCTGTGGACATAGCATTCCTGGATGTCTTGACAAGCATTGCTGGACCCCTCCACGCCAGCTACATGTCGGCAGGAAACTGTCCAGTCACTACCACTTCAAAACAAAACTACCCAAAAATTTGGGATACCAGAGCACTTCCAGAAGAGGATGTCCGTAATCCTCACTGGTCTAGCCAAATGGATGATGTGCTAGTGTTTGGCAGAGACCAGGCAGAGCAGAACAAGACTCTCTTAATTCTGCCTGAGCTACCCTCAACCCAATAAAGTGTGAATTTTCATGCGAGATTCCTGGGTCACATCCTACAGTGGCTGTCAATAAAAAGTTTACGTTCCGTTTACAAACAACGATCATTCTACGGCTCAGAAAACGGTGTGAAATTATTGCTACGTCAGCGTTTATATGCACCGTTTTTACGGTATACAAGCGTAGTAAAAACTTTTAACGCTTATAGCGGATGCAGCCTATGTCCGACGCTGTTCTACCTGGGTTATCTTTTAGGCCCTGGATCTCTCTCCCTGCTGGTCTTTGTTCGAGGTCCACAGCTTTCGCAGAACCGGAGATACAGTGGCAATGCGATCGATCGCTTCCGAAAACCCCGCCCACCAAGCGAAAGCTCTTGGAACTTGCACATCCTTCGAAAGGTCTGGCTGATTTTTAAATATGCCTTATTGGAAGGCCTTAACTATACACTGGCATTTGTCCCTTGTCTGCAGCTTACTTGTAACCGGAGATAAAGGTCGACGAACTTGGCCGCTTACTCGCGACGGCGATAATTGCTGACTCAGCAACCGTAGTACGGGCAGATTGCGTAAGAACGGAACGGACCGTAGAACGATCGTTGTTTGTAAACGGAACGTAAACTTTTTATTGACAGCTACTGTATATGAAAATGGCATTCAAGCAGACCCTCATTCAACCTCCCAGAACTACTGCAGGAGATTCATGGGCACTACCAGTAGGGGTGGGCAATATATCATTATTATCGTATATTAAGAGCCCATAATAATCGTATCGTGGTGGTTTTAAAATTATCGTCATATCGTGTTCACATTATTAGTGGTGTTGTTTTTGCAGAAATAAGGCCTGCAGTAGCTAAATAGTGTATACATGCAATTTATGACAACATAGTAAATGCTTGGCTTGTAGAAATATTCTAGTGTGGCATGAGAAGTCAAATAAACTAGCCAAAACGCATTATCGTGATAATATCGAATATCGTGATAACTAACACATGATATATCGTGACCACATTATTCTGATATCGCCCACCCCTAACTACCAGTTTCCACTCTGACATCACAACAATGTTAGCTTTACACCTATCCTATAATTCTGCTTTTAGTATAATATGACACCATGCTGTCACCTCTGGGAGTAACACTGCATGTGCTGTTATGCCAATGACCACAGACACTCAACTCACCAGCAAAGAACCTGCCGTTCATATTGTTGAAGACGGCAGCAGCCACTTGAGGAGTCAAACACTTCACATACACATTGCCCTGAGATGAGAGAAGGGTGTACTTGGTAAACGACACAATATTTGCAATCAAACAGGGAGTCACGGATCTGACAACAGTTCACTCGCTATCTAGAGGCTCACCTGAGAGAAGGGGTCAACATAGATATGCATGACTGGCCCGTGGTGCATGCACTCCTCCAAGACGTCATCGTGGATGTCTTTGTCCCAGCCGGGCTCATTCTCAGAGGTGGGATCAAACATGTTGCTCAGCATGATACAGGTGGAGATGGCCGGGATGTTGGGTACGCTCACTTGGGGCAACTGCGGCACTGTCAGACCTGTGAGGAGGGAAAACAGCCTCGTCCACACAACTCTTATCAAGGCAATTCAACACCAGCCCAATAAAAATAATAATACATCCCCACCATTCTTCCTGATTGAATGTATAGCACCAAACATACATCACAGTGTAGGCTTGTTCTTAGGCTCTCTCTCTCCAAAGGGGGGGGGGGGGGGGGGAAGCTGTGGACTCTGGCGTGTCATCATTCATGTGGTAAACGAAGGACACTCCACTCTTGTGGCAAACGTTGCACGAGTTACTGTAACAAATCAGTTACATGCCGTTCAAAATATCACTCTTCGTTTTCAAGACATCCTCAGCTTTATTGTGATCCAAGACATTTCTTACGAGCAAATCTGGACAGATCACTTTACAAACCGGTGATCCCGTAAGCTGCGACAAACAATGAACAAGCTGGCCCACAAACAAACCGCAGTGAACAGCTAGCTGAGACCAGTGGCCCTCTCGCACGCGTGTCAATTAACTGCCTTTCGCCAGGGACACTCTGTTCTTGAACATTCATTTCTGAGTCTACAATTCGTGCATCAGCAAGGCAGCAAAGGTAAACGTATTCACATGTTCATGTGGGTTTTTGTTCTGCAATCTGATTGGTGCCACCAGATTCCAGCCACTGAAAGTCCATGGCTTTACCGGAACAAGGCTACAACAAACAAGGCTCAGAGTGTAAGTTTAATTATAACAGCCCACCAGTATTGTGCCCCTCTGCTAGTCGTGCCATGAGTGCAGCACGGGATTGTGGGGTCATCCCCACCCCTCCGTCACGGTCCTCGCCATCTAGGTGCTCCATAGCACTTGTGTCCCTCTCCGTGACGTGGTTCACCTTCATTGGCCGCCCAGCCAGCTCAAACCCATTCAAGTTGGACATTGCACGCTCAGCTGCATCAGAATCTCTGAACTGCAAGGGTTCAATACTCCAATTAATGCACACCAAGACTTGAGTCAACCAGAATAAACTCACCTCCACAAAGCCGTAGCCTTTTGACACACCAGCCTCATCCCGCTGAATACTGACCTTATCAACCTATGAAACCAGGCAAGTAAATGTATGCACATACGCATGTGGCCGGTTCAAATGCACATTGTAAACATCACTGTGAAGGGTGGGCAACTGAACGTTGAACGTATACAGAAATGTGGCTGGTTACAAACCGTACATGTCCGAAAGCCTCAAAGATGGGTTTCAGCATGTTCTCACTCATATTGTAGTGGAGAGACCCAACATAGAGTTTCCGGGGGCCTTCGGCTTTCTTCAAGTTCTGTGCCTGGGCTGCAAGTCTGAACAACAGTGGGCAACAATTATAAAATGCAACTCTCCCAATAGCCAATCGATTCTCTCACCTGTTCTTCTCTGCCATAGTCGGCTGCACGATGATGGGAACACCAAACAACTTCTGTCCACCTATTCCCATTGCCTACAGACAGAGGAACAAGCTCACGGTCCTGAAACTTTCACAAGGGGCAAATTCAGTCACCTCAACAGGCAAAAACTAGATCAACTAGCCTCGTTCTCAAGTCCCCCACCTAGTCTATGCACTGATTACAGTACAGAAAGTGGGGAGAGCCTGGCACATACACGTAATCTCACATGAATGACGAAGAGATGGAAACGTGATAGAAAGGGTCGTGCGTGAGCGTGTTCAGCTAGCGGTTGCCAACACATCAAGAAATGAAATTTTAGTCAGTTGATTGAACACCACACAAAATGTTGTGAACATTCTTGCCATCTGTCAGTCATCTCACACTCCTGTGAGAGTACGTACCAGGCCTTTTTCACTTTTCTGTACTGCAAACTGTGCAAAGCTACAAATAAACAATTTTCCTCTCACTTTCAACCATGTACAATATCCTTAGCACTAGTGCTGGGCGATATTGAAACTTTGCATATCGATTATTGTGAGCCTAATATTGCCGATATATTGGGTAGTGGGTTGGATTGGTATCCAGTAGCATACGGCTCACACAACTGTACGTACATTTTCACATACATGTAACAATTGACCAAAACTGGAATAGCGCATGTGAAAGATATGCACTCAATAATTGCCATATGGATTCGATATCGGTTTAAAACGATATATCGATATTAAGTAAGCCGTATTGATATTGATATTGGGTACATAGATGGACGATATATTGCAAAATCGATATATTGTCCCAGCTCGACTTAGCACACTGACACACTTACTGGCAGCACACTCTTCTCATCGTGAAACTCAACATATGCAATGCCCTTTGACCTCCGAGAGTTCTTGTCAGCAATCATCTTCACTTCCTTCACTTGCCCAACCTTCTGGAAGAACTCCTCCAGTTCCTTTGGCCCGACCCTTGCTGACAGCTGCATACACATCACTGTCCTCCTGTCCCGATCCTCTGAGGGAGGTTCAGGGTCCGGGGAGGGAGGCCCCTTACGTCCACTATTAGCAAAAGACATGTCCGTAGCGGGCACATGACCCGTCTTGCGCCCACTAAGAGCAAAATACATACAATGCTGAAACTAACTGCTCTATAGACCAAAGACCCCTCCTCCCTACCAAAACACCCTATAACCTTACCCTGATTTGGGAGCACATTTTAGAACCAGATTGGGGAAAGGGCTCATAAGAAATACCACAATAGTATACCACCAGCAAAGAAGGTAGCCCTGTAAGACATTCTCAGCCCAGGGTTTGTCTCTTGCAGGCTCTTAGTGCTGTGATATTGTTCCTTGAACACTGATTATTAGGTGTCAAGTAATTATCTGATTATTGGGTCAAATTTTGAGAAGCTAGTATGTTGCATGTACTGTTACTTCATTGAGCTCAACATACATACCACCAAGTATTAGGTACTATGTGAGAATAATATTGTTCCTTGTATTGTCACAATGTGCTTACTAACATCTTCATCAACAGATTTCAATAATCAATATCTTGAATTACTACCAACAATTGGCTAAGGTCTTTACACTGATCATTATTGGTCACAGCTCTACCTGCAGCACTAACGTGGGTGAAGGTCTGGTAAAACTCGTCACGTGCAATGACTACATGGATGTAGGGTGGACGTTTGGAGAGGCACATTCCCTAGCCTCCTCTCCAGGCCGTAAGAGAAACAGCCCGGCAATTTACGCTAGTTCAAAATGTTACTTCCGCTGCCGCTGTCATGACAATAGTAAACCAAATTGCATCATGCATTGAAACACAGCAGTCGAGCCCATTCAATAGTTGACTGCTCAATCGTGCTATTGTTACGTAGGTGCTCTTCACAGTAATTTTTTTTTGTTTGTCTTCTGCTTGCCTCTTTCCATAGCAGAACAATCAGGAAAGGACTGTTCTCAGTAGACAGAAAAATCAGAAGTATCAGGTGCACTTCACTCTTTGAACGAGGCATTCAAGGCATTCAATTGCCGTGACGTTGCATCCGTTGCAACTTAACTCAGGAAGTTGCCAGGCAGTTTCTCCTGCAGCCTGGGAACGAGGCAGCCTGGGAACGAGGCAGCCTGGGAACGAGGCTAGGAAAACTTCAAGTGAGCACACAACTGATCGCAAACACAGACTACGAAGCGACCCAGCAGTCGACATCAGGCAGACTTGGCAATGTTTCTCAGGTTCATAAAGCCATCCCTCAGCAGTCTGGAAGGACATGCCATTCCTCCACACGTCAACCCTATGTTTTATGACATTGTACATGACAAGTTTTTTTAACTGGCTTAAATTTCTCCCAGTCAGTACTGAAAGTGACAAACAATGGGTCAAAGTGGACATTGAACCAGAAAGATCCTAGCCTTGTACCCAGGCCTTCTCATCCGGTGATATGGAGGCAAACTGGGTTGAGCTAGAGCACTCACTAGTTAGGCCGCTGATACGGTGGAGAATTCTTTCTCTGGAACCGGAAGGGTGGAGAATTCCTTCTATGGACGTAAGGGGGAGACCGGCTACGATAGCGCTCCCGAGAACGAGACCTCCTCCTCTCCTTTCTTGATCTTCGGTGCTCACGTGACCCTGACCTCCGATGTCGTTCCCTACTTCGACTACGTCTGGAATAAGGGAAAAAATGCATGAGTCAATAGTGAACAGAACTTCCCCATCACAATTTCTCTACTAAACCAACATGCCCATACTGGTAGCACTTTGTTAAAGCCCACCTTCTTCGCCGTGGGGACCTTGACCTGCTCCGACTTCGACTCCGGGATGGGCTATGATGGCTCCTCCGTTTCTTGTGTCTATGGAGGAAATACACCCCCTCAAAGCAAGCACCTTCCCAGAACCTGCATGCACCAGAGGGGTAGCTACATGTACATGCGTACAAGTCTGTACATACACAGCTGCTGATCCGCTGTCTCTGTCCTCCTTTCCCAAGCTTGTTCCCTTCTCTTAAACACATCACCTCTATTCCCCGCTCCTCAACATGGCTCTAACGCTCGCTGAACACCTACCACAAATCAAAGTACACACGCATACATTGTACGTTCTCCTTTCCCTTATGAGGCAGTCCATACTGCGCGCTCCCTCACCCCACCACCCCCACTCACACACACACAAAGCAGCAAAACATGAATTCCGCTCTCCCTATACCACTCCCTCACCCCACCACCCCCACTCCAGGGGCGGATACAGGATTTGTGAAGGGGGGGGGGGGGGGGGGGGGGGGGGGGGGGGGGGGGGGGAGGCAAGATATATTACACGCTGCCGGAGGGAGTGCATAGAGGAGCATAGTGACGATCAGTCCGCGCAAAGCACGGAAAAATTTTCGCCTTCATTTTTCAGCTATCAGGATGGGCTCTCGTGGCACCTTCGTGCTTTGCAATGCAAGTTCCAGATGTATGAGGATTGCAGGTCCAGGGGCCTCCATGTGCTTCTTTCTTGCTCAAATTTCGCTCACGAACGTAATACGTATATACACATAGAGTATACTAGATTGCGGTGTCATCCCCAAGTCGTTCGGTTTCAGGCAACGCACGGTATTGCGAGCTGAGGAGGCCAGGCCAGGAGTTGCAACATAGCGGCAGCTAGTTATTAATTATTAAGGAGGAAAATAAAGTGATGAAGAAGCAAAAGGGGGAGGCACTGCCCCCCCCCCCCCCCCCCCCCCCCTAGATCCGCCACTGCACTCACACACACACAAAGCAGCACAACATGTATTCTCCTTTCCCTACTGCACCTCTCCCTTACCCTCACACCCAAACCAGCACACATACACTTGCAAACATTCCCCTACCCCTGCTGTACTGCACCTCTCCCAACAAACACCCACTCACTTCTTCCTCCGCTCCTCCGTCCTGTAGCTAGGCGACTTGGAATCACTATGAGGCTCAGGGGCCTGGAAAAAAGCCAGAAGGGTCACCAACCAGCACCAAACACACAACACACAGACGAGTAAGGAGAGAAGGGGGAAATGGCAGAAGGGGGGAAAGTCCGTCAAAGGTTGGAAGTCATACAAGTAATATCACAAAGTCCCACAAAGTTGAGGCATTTCATAGAACCCTGGGATTAGATCGTAAGCTGGCTTCCAACTTCATTTTCAAAATCAGTTAGTAATCTGTGGGACTTTGTAGACTGATATACAGTTATAGCTAGGTAACATGTCTAAAGTTTTACCATAAGCCGTACCCAGCCCAAGGCTGATACAATCATGAGCTTTGGTTCATCTCAAAACCTGTAGCAAAAACATTCTAGCCATGCAAGGAGAGAGGGGTATGGCGTGTGTGCATGTGCGTGTCTGGAGGTGGGAGGTCCCGTGTGGCTCGATTTCCAATCAAGTACACCTATGTGAGATGATAAAGGTCCAGTTTTAGGGATAACGTTCTCTCTGTCTGTTTAAATACCACATTCAGAAGTACATAAAATCAGTGTGGTCACCAGATTAGAGGAAATGATGGGTGCAATGAGCAGGTGTGTTAAATTTGGAGTTCGGTATCAGGGGCATATTCCCCCATGCAATTGTAGTTTAGGTCTGTGCAGGCTTCAAATATGCACGTTCACTGGGTCTGTCAGCTCCCCTTGATCCGTAGGGTACTATCAAAAGACTGACACACAGACGAAGTAATATTACCGCCTAAAGGTCAAAGTCACCGCTTCGCGCATGCGCGCGGAGTAATAATATAACAAGTGTCAAGATGCAATGGCTCATTTTCTTACCACCTATATTTATGCCTCATGTAAGAAAAGGATTAGCTCTGACTCTCTCAACTCACCTCATCCCCGTCTTTTCTAAAAGGCGCCTCCAGCAAAGCCTCAACATCAAGGTCGTCCGCCATTTTTTCTTCAGTTCTAGTTCTGTAGTGGAAGCTTGAAATGCGGGTAAAGGGCAAATTTCCTGACTCCAAAGTGAGCTGATTTTCTCTTGTATCTCACCAACGACTGTACACCAGCTATCCAGTAAAGCTTCTTGGCTTGTTTTCAAAAGTAGGATTCCGGTCCACAGCCAACGACGTACACACAACGAAGAAATGAGCACGTGCTCGGAGAATGTCAGTAAATTTATAGTTTACTGGAATGTGCGGTGGTTGCATCATACGTACACAAGCTGGCGCTGCTCAGTCATTGTCAGTGCATGTTTATGTCGTATATGATGCTATGATCATTCTGACTCACTTGATCTAAAGCAGCAAAGCACCGAACATCAACATCCGAGGACCAAGCCGGCAGGTCTGCTGAGGGTGTTCTTAACTTGACTCATCTCCTACCACGTGGAGCTAAATATTCCTGTGACTACACAGTTGGGGAGATTCTCTTAGCACAAAGAGTCACCAGATATTACTGATACTGTGCTGTCTTGCTGTTTGCAGTGAACCTGCAATAACCTGCCATGGCATCAGTGTGCAGAAGAGTCCTCCTCTCATCTCCCTCTGTGACTCGTTTTATTTGCCGAGGGCTGCAATCTTCATCCGTAGTCTCCAGGGGCCAACCCAAGTTAGACGAAGGTTAGTGTATGCGCACCTCAGTCAAGTCTTTGCTTTTCCAAACTTGAACCTGGAAGCATCAGGCACATCAAGAGTTCATGGGAGTGGCCGACAGGTATCAATGTGAGGAAACATCATTATAACCACCCCAAATAAAGAGTATTCAATTCAGAATCAGGATAAAATAGCCATTTGATTTGATGGCAAGCCAAGTGTTTCATTTTAGTAAACCTCTTTTCATCGTCAAAAAGGTCCTTTGCATCCTCATGCATGAGAGTGATGTAACCATGGTGATGCCTGCTGCTGTTACTGCTCAGATCTCTGCAAACTAGCTGTAGTGAAGTATCTGTTATTCTGACAGTAAAGCTTCTATGATAGAGGCCTTTCAATGTCAACTATACTTGTGTACTTCATGCAGTAATTATCTCTACACTTTCACTACCGCCGTCATCTGGAGGGTATATAGTACTAATGCAGTATCGATTGATGAATTGATATTGATTCACATAACTAAATCACAGGGCACAACGTTGGTGAGCAGCTTCCAGAGCAGGAACACGAGCATGGCATAAGGCCGCTCTACCTAGATGCACAGGCAACAACACAAATGGTACCTAGCACCATTACACACTCGCCCTTCTATTCCCCCTCCACTCTTCCTTCCCCTCCTCCACCCTGCCCTCTCCTCTTCCACCCTGCCCTCTCCTCCCCTCCTTCTCCACTTCTCCTTCCACTCCTCCTGCCCCATCTCCACCCTGCCCTCTCCTCCTCCCCTCCCTCTCCACTGCTCCCTCCACTCCTCCTGCCCCTCCTCCACCCTGCCCTCTCCTCCTCCCCTCCTTCTCCACTTCTCCCTCCACTCCTCCTGCCCCTCCTCCACCCTGCCCTCTCCACTTCTCTCTCCACTCCTCCTGCCCCTCCACCCTGCCCTCTCCTCCTCCCCCCCTCCCCTCCTGCCCCTCCTCCTCCCTGCCCTCTCCTCCTCCCCTCCTTCTCCACTGCTCCCTCCACTCCTCCTGCCCCTCCTCCACCCTGCCCTCTCCTCCTCCCCTCCCTCTCCACTCCTCCCTCCACTCCTCCTGCCCCTCCTCCACCCTGCCCTCTCATCCCCTCCCTCTCCACTTCCTCCTCTCCTCCTTCCCCTACCCTCCCCTCTCTACCGCCTTCATTTCTCTTCCCTCAAACTCTTCCCTCCTGTCCTCCTCCCTCCTGTTCTCCTCCCTCTCATTTGCTTACCTCTTTAAGTTGCATTCTCTGTACACCATCAGGATCCACGAGTTCTGGACACCATGTTGCCCTACCTGCTCTCGTATCATGGCAACCCCCACTCCCGCACCCATGCCTATGGCTGGGAGAGCGAACAAGCAATGGAGCATGCAAGGAAGGTATGCTATATTTGTGTCTTGAGGGGTACACAAAGAGCCAACCATCTAGCCTCATTCCCAGGCTCCTCCCCAGTTTTTTTTTGTCCCATACTGAACAGTATGCAACAAAAGCTGGGGAGGAGCCTGGGAACAGTATGCAGGCTGGGGAGGAGCCTGGGAACAAGGCTACTATCCAGCCCCAGTAGAGGCAAAGTTATAATGATCATGCCGTCACTGCAGAGCCACGATCAGTAGTGGGGGTATATGCAAAGCTCTGACATGTAGGCATTAAGGTTATGGGATAGCACCGTAGGCGTGTCAGAAGGGTTATCCAATGTCTCAAATATGAACTGTACGCAAGTATAAAATTTTCATCGGTTTTGATTGCCCACACGCAATTAAATGTGCCATTTCTCACGTGAAAAAATCTCCCCCTTCTCCGAATTTTTGTTCGTGTGTGGGAGAGCCTGGGAACGAGGCTAGATTTGACTCATATTTGTAAAGTAATCCCTATTTTGTTGTATTTTACACAGCAAGTTGCAGATCTGATTGGTGCTGATCCTCGTGAGGTCGTCTTCACCAGTGGAGCAACAGAGTCCAATAACATGGCTATTAAGGTAGTTTGGCTGTTGGGAGGGGGAGGGGGAGGGGGGGGGGGGGGGGAGGGGGGGAGGGGGAGGGAGGGGGGGGAGGGGGGGGGGAGGGGGGGGGGGGGGGAGGGGGAGGGGGAGGGGGAGGGGGGAGAGGGGCAAGGGGGGAGGGGGGTGTTGGTGAGAGACATGACCATAACCGTTCTCAAGCAGGTTGTGCTGAGTCATGCTCAGAGTTTTATCCTCATCTACCACTCTCCTCGGTATTAGTACATGTAATTGTGCTAGCTGTTGACGCATCCCAGCACATGATCATGGGTAGGAACCTTGAGAACGGATAGTGAGTCTGCTCCACATTGTTCATACGTGTCCCACATGTCTCACATGTGCCACGTGTGTACAGTACCAGCCCCCATTCTCCCAATGTCTGAGTAGAGTGGGAAAATGTATTAGCCTCGTTTCCCCAAATACCAAGCGCCTGGGAACGAGGCTAAAAATGTATGTGGAAAATTTGGATTCAAAGCAGGAAGAGTATCTGTTCAAGGTAGCATGCGTCCCACATGTCTCTCATATGTGTCTCACATGTGTCTCACATGCGCCTCGCATGTGCCTCGCATGTGTCCCAGATGTATCTCATATGTCCGTCCCCCCATGTCTGTTTGGTGTACAGGGTATTGCTCGGTTCTACAAGGCCAAGAAGAAACATATCATTACCACACAAACTGTGAGTATGACTCTCTGTGCGCTGTTGCTAGCTAGACTGTAGAGAGACCATTTTTGCTGTGCCCACTGATGACAGGAAGAAAAACAAAACAGGAAGGGAGGAAAGAGTGAATGAAGGGAGGAAAGGGAGAGAGGAGAGAGGAGAGAGGGAGGGAGAGGAAAGAGGGAGGGAGGAGGAAAGAGGGAGGAGGAGGGAAGGGAGGAGAGAGGAAAGGGGGGGAAAGGAGAGAGGAAAGGGGGAGAGGAGAGAGGGAGGGAGGACGGAAGGGAGAGAGAAGAAAGGGAAGAGGGAGAGGAGAGAGGGAGGGAGGAGGAAACAGGGAGATGAGAGAGGGAGGGAGGAGGGAAGGGAGCAGAACGCTTGAGTGGTTGGGGGAGAGAACTAAGGTATGCAATTCTCATTCCCAGGAACACAAGTGCGTTCTGGACTCGTGTCGTGCAATGGAGAATGAGGGGATTGAAGTGACATACCTTCCTGTACAGAATAATGGCATTGTGGACCTGAACGTAAGCACAGCAAAATATTGTCACATGTACATGTTCAATGTCTATACACTCAGGGAGTCCACCCCACTCCTCCATTTTGTTCGTACCTCACCCCCACCCCCTCATCCCCACCCCCTCACCTTATCCTCACCCCCACCCCCTCATCCCACCCCTCAGGTTCTGGAGGCAGCCATTCGTCCCGACACATCTCTCCTCTCCATCATGGCTGTCAACAATGAGATTGGAGTCAGACAGCCACTCAAGGAGATTGGTACGTAACTAGCAAATACAGAAGTGCATCTTTATGTCATTTTGCAATTCTCATCTTTCAGGAGAGCTCTGCAGATCAAAGAAAGTCTTTGTACATAGTGATGCTGCACAGGTAGGCCAACAGCTGGTATTAGTGCAGCCTTTATTGTCTGAAAAGGTGACACTGTGTTCCTTAATTGTCCCTCCCTCCTATTCTCCCACCCTCCCTCCCTCATTCCCTCCCTCCCTCCCTCTCTCCATACCTCTCTCTTCCGTCCTCCCTCGCTCCATCCCTCCTTCCCTCCCTCCCTCCCTCCCTCCCTCCCTCCCTCCCTCCCTCCCTCCCTCCCTCCCTCCCTCCCTCCCTCCCTCCCTCCCTCCCTCCCTCCCTCCCTCCCTCCCTCCCTCCCTCCCTCCTCCCTCCCTCCCGTCCTCCATCTCCTGGTCTCTGTCCCATCATAGGCAATAGGTAAAATTCCCATTGATGTGAACGATCTCAAGCTGGACCTGATGTCTATCAGTGGTCACAAGATTTACGGACCAAAGGGTGTCGGAGCACTGTACGTACGCCGGAGGCCGAGAGTCAGGATTGAACCTATCATGAGTGGTGGAGGGCAAGAGAGGTGAGTGAGGTGTGTGTGTGTGTGTGTGTGTGTGTGTGTGTGTGTGTGCATGTGTGCTTGTGTGTGCATGTGTGCATGTGTGCATGTGTGTGTGCATGCGTGTGTGTATGTGTGTGTGTGTGTGCATGCGTGTGTTGTGCATGCGTCTGTGTGTGCATGCGTCTGTGTGTGTGTGCGTGTGGGTAGCCACTGGGGTGGTGCCAATGTAGTGTGCGAGCCAGAGAGGAAGGCTCCCCTAAGACTGTCACAGTACTCCACCCACTCAAGATTGATCTGAGTATTTCTGTCTGTGTTCAGAGGGATGCGCAGTGGCACAGTACCTAGCCCTCTGGTGGTCGGACTCGGAGCTGCCTGTGAAGTAGCCGCAAGAGAAATGGAGGTATGACCAGTCGGAAGTCAGTGGAAGATACATGTATCCGTGTCTGTGTTGTGTTCATTTCATACTCCCTTGTGTGTTCTTGTGCAGTACGACATTCAGCATGTTCGCCGTCTGTCCAAGAGACTGGTAGATGGAATCACGTCAAAACTCGACCATGTGATACGGAATGGAGACCCAGAGCACACGTACGAGGGTAAGCACACAGCATCAATATACTTCCTCGTCTCAGTACCAGACTCCCTACCCAAAGGGGAGGGGGGGTTTGGTACAGTTGCATGCTATAGCTTGCTAGCCTCATTCCCAGGCCTACCCTGTTCTTTGGTTTGCGTTGACAATAGGCCTTCCCCGTTTTTCGCCGCACCGCTCTTCGACATCCGTCAACACAAACTGAAGAACAGGAAAAAAAAACGGGTAGGCCTGGGAACGAGGCTAATAGCTTGCATGAGGGTTCCATAAGTGCTAATTAAAGTTGATGTCAAGGAGGTGCTAGTTAATAATGAAGTTACAAAGCCATTCCATTCCAAGTCCAACAATTTGATATTGGTACAGGCAATGGTACCAGACTCCCCCTCCCTCTTTATGTATGGAGTCCAGTACCGATGCTATAGAGTTCCTTACTACATGTATGTGTGCAGTGTACGAAAGAACCCTGCGTGTTCCCATAACTAAGCTGTTTCAGTTTGTTGCATCTTAGCGTGGTTTCAATAGCCTCGTTCCCAGGTCTGTGCCGGTTTTGGTTGCATGAAGAGCGGCAACTGAAAACGGTGTGGGCCTGGGAACAAGGCTGTGATTTCAAAGTGTGGTCCCGCTCGCACAGGCTGTGTGAACCTCTCTTTTGCATACGTGGAGGGAGAGAGCCTGCTGATGGCCATGAAGGATGTTGCCCTCTCCTCAGGAAGGTAGAGCCCCAGTTATGAATGTTGTCTGCATCAGCTCCTGTCTCTCATTCTCTCTTGAAGTTCTGTCCTCTCGTCCTCTCTTCCTTCTCCTCCTTCCTTCCTCCCTCCCGCTCTCCACTCCCCTCTCCTCCTTCTCCTCCTTCCTTCCTCCCTCCCGCTCTCCACTCCCCTCTCCTCCTTCTCCCTCCCTTCTCCTTCCTCCCTCTCCTCCTTCCTTCCTCCCTCCCCCTCCTCTCTTCCCTTCCCCACATTCCCTCTTCTCCACACCACTCTCCTCCTTACCCCCTCCCTCCCTCCCTCCCTCCCTCCCTCCCTCCCTCCCTCCCTCCCTCCCTCCCTCCCTCCCTCCCTCCCTCCCTCCCTCCATCCCTCCCTCCCTCCATCCCTCCCTCCCTCCCTCTCTCCTCTCCACTCCTCTACCTCTGCTGCAGTGCCTGCACATCAGCATCACTGGAGCCATCCTACGTCCTCAGGGCTATCGGAGCAGATGAAGACCTTGCACACTCCTCTATCAGGTACGTGCACCATTCAGAGAAAGAAAGGTGGAGGATAGAGGGAGGAGGAGAGAAATTTCCAGTGCTACGATTTGACAGTAGCCCATAATGTAGTACTACTTGACGGCGATGAGGTCCCTCAGAGCTCACTCCCCTGCCCCCACCCCCTGACTGAGGATTGCATTGTGCAAGCCCCTCCCCCCTCCCCCTGACATACAGTGTGCATGTGTAGTGTGGGTTTGATGTGTGAGTGTGATGTGTGAGTGTGATGTGTGGATGTGTATTGCACACATCCACACACATCGCACCCACACTACACTACACACACACTTCACACACACCGACACACCCTCATACACACTACACACATGTACCATACCCCCACACCCCCACATCCCCACTCACTCACCACACATGCCTGCAGGTTTGGTATAAGTCGCTTCACGACAGAGGAAGAGGTGGACTACACTATTCAGAAGTGTGTGGAGAGTGTGGACCGACTCCGATCCATGAGGTAAGAATTGTGTGGCTACGACTGAATGACATGTTGTGGACAAGGTGATTGTGTATCCCCCCTGCACATACACATGTGCACACATGCACATGTTCTGAATACAATACACACACACACACACACACACACACACTATGCACACACGCCATACCACACACACGCGCGCACACACACACACACACGCCATACCACACGCACGCACGCACCCGCACACACACACACACACACACACACACATACACACACACACACACACACACACACACACACACAGTCCTCTATATGAGATGGTACAAGAGGGCATTGACATCAAGAGCATCCAATGGACCCAGCATTAACTGCTGGTCCATTCACTGAACTTGACAGCACTTGCAGTTATAGCCAACATCTGTACGATCCCAACAGCTTACCTTCATTTTGTAGCCAGGTTCTCATGACCTCACAGTCAATTGTCAGATGTGCATGTGTGTCAATTTCTGGGATGAGATCTCACTGAGCTGATTGTACTTGTTTACATGAATGTCCACTATATACCTGTATATTATGTGTGTGCAATACCAACCTGTCAGTCGTTCACTGCACACATTTGTAACCTTGAGCAAAAATAGGTTTATGCATACACTCCACTAGCCTTGTAGCCGGGTATGAATCTACCCCTCCACTAGCCTCGTAGCCAGGTATGAATCTACCCCTCTCTTAGCCTCGTAGCCAGGTATGAATCTACCCCTACCATTGCCTCGTAGCCAGGTATGAATCTACCCCTACCATTGCCTCGTAGCCAGGTATGAATCTACCCCTCTACTAGCCTCATGGCTGGGTATAAATCTACTCCTCTACTAGCCTCGTAGCCAGGTGTGACTCTACCCTCTACCATTGCCTCGTAGCCAGGCATGAATCTACCCCTCTACTAGCCTCGTAGCCGGGTATGAATCTACCTCTCTACTAGCCTCGTAGCCAGGTATGAATCTACACCTCTACTAGCCTCGTAGCCGGGTATGAATCTACCCCTCTACTAGCCTCGTAGCCGGGTATGAATCTACCCCTCTACTAGCCTCATAGCCGGGTATGAATCTACCCCTCTACTAGCCTTGTAGCCGGGTATGAATCTACCCTTCTACTAGCCTCGTAGCCGGGTATTAAGCCACGTATACCCCTCCACTACCCTTGTAGCTGGGTATGGAGCCACGTATACCCCTCCACTACCCTTGTAGCTGTACCCCTCCAATACCCTTGTAGCTGGGTATGAATCTACCCCTCCAATACCCTTGTAGCTGGGTATGAATCTACCCCTCCACTACCCTTGTAGCTGGGTATGGAGCCACGTATACCCCTCCACTACCCTTGTAGCTGGGTATGAATCTACCCCTCCACTACCCTTGTAGATGGGTATGAAGCCACGTATACCCCTCCAATACCCTTGTAGCTGGGTATGAATCTACCCCTCCACTACCCTTGTAGCTGGGTATGAATCTACCCCTCCAATACCCTTGTAGCTGGGTATGGAGCTACCCCTCTATACTAGCTATAATAGCTGCCTTGTAGCCATGCAGGTATGTACGAAACTGCCCCACTAGACTCATAGCTGAAGCCACCCCTCCACTAGCCTCGTAAGGGAGAGGGTAGCAAGGATGGAGTCCAGTATGAAGCCACCTGTACACTACCTTCATAGCTGGGTATGAAGCTGCTCCTCAGTATGATCAAAGCAGCTTGATCCACTAGACTCATATATAGCCAGGTATGAAGCTACCCCCATCCCACTACCACCACCATGCTGATTAGGCAAAATGATCACGAGAACAGAGCAGGTTAATGCATGATGAAAATGTGATGAAGGAGAAAGGGCCTGGCAACCCCTGCAAAAATATAACATCACGGTAATTCTATAGCTCACTCAAGCAGTGAAAATCTGATTATAGTGATATAGTTATATATGATTTTATGGTCATGCTCAATGGCACTGTCAGTATTTTCAGCATGTGTAAACTGCTTAGCTTAATTGCTGTATACCTCCCCCGTGCAACATGACCTTACACTGTGATGGGGTTACTGCCCATGCAGCTCAGTTCTGTAAATGGAGCAGATTTTGACATTTTATGCCATCAGCATCTAGGATCAAAGGAAGTCCTGGGTATGAGGCTATAGTGGGAATGAGGTTATATAATCAGCTAGCCCCACTCCAGCTGCAGTCCAGTCAAATCTTGTTGTGATACGATATTAACAATGTGGGTTGAGTTATCTGAAAGGCATAGTAAAAGGTTAACACTCTTGATACAGCAGTTTGGGACTTCATTGGTTGTAGAGTAACCGCTTCTAACTCCGCCACCAAGGTACGTTTCAGCGCAATTATTGTGTTTGAATCAGCACACGATCGAATTCAAAAGGTGATCACGACAATGTAGTCTGAATCTTTGAAGGCCTTCCTCGCTCAGGCTCTGCCCAGCTTCCCATCGTTGGCGTTACACTTAAGTACCGCAAGCGATGAAAAGCTGGGCGGGGCCTAGGAACACGGCTAAACCAACCTTACAAGGGAGCATAGCTTAAAATTAATTCCCTTGTATTGACAGTTTAGGAATTATAACTACATCTTTTCTGGAACTGTTGTTTTGAACACAATAGTAAAACAACACGAGTATAGAGTACGTTGCTGGGTGTAAAGGTGATGAACTGGTGGGTATATTATCACGTACATACACAGTGCATCTGATCATATCATGCGTGATGAAGTGCAGTGACAGGCAGGTCGACGTTGCCCTCACACACGACACTGTACGGAACATAAAACACAAAAATCAATTTGTAAGACAGCACTTTTTCTTTCCTTGCGGTGGCCCAAATCCCGAGTCAATGCTGGAAGTCAACTGCTCAGTGTCTCTGCAGTCTTCCAAGATGTCAAATGTAGCTATGCTATCAAACCGTTCATCCACGGTTTGAACCACCTTCAGGAACGCTTCTTTGACCTTCTCGTTATTTTTTGCCGACACTTTGAAGTTTAGTGAATTTGGAATGTTGTACTCAGTTAGAAATGCTTCGACTGCGTCCTGCTTTGTGGATTGTTCGTCCAGATCACTCTTGTTACCCCAGAGAGAGAAGACAATCTTGTCCGGGTATCGGTTGTTTTCTCTAGCCTCATTCAGCCAGTCTCTAAGACAGTAGAGGGTTTCTTCTGCATCAAGGTCGTACACTAAGATCACAGCCTGGCAGTAGCGGTAGTAGTTTGCAGTGATGGAGTCATATCGCTCAAGACCCCCTGTGTCCCATGTGGTGACCTGGGGGGAGGGGGAGGAATACCCTTCTTGACAAACTTTATTCCACCCCCTCTCCTCTCTCTCTCCCCCTCCCCCTCATCATCTCTCTTCCCTTTCCCCCTCATCATCTCTCTCCCCACTCCTCTGCCTCCCTCTCACTCTCTCCCCTCCTCTCCCACAGTCCACCTCCTCTCTCTCCGCCTCTTTCCTTACCCCTCTTCCACCTAGAAGCCTACAAATAAACATGCCCTGGAGTACCGTGGCACTCTTGGAGATATTATAGCAACCCTCATTGTACTTTATCCATCATCACATGATTGTAGCATGCATTGCCCTACATGTTACCAGAAGTTCAACAAATCACTCCTTGAAACAGGTCATGTGACTGTGTTTACGGAACAAAATTTAACTCCTACAGCTACAGTTGCCATATAGCACAATTGTGGCAGAGTGGCTTTCATGTAAGAGTGTTTATATGAAGATGGATGGGCACACTGATTCACACACATGGTACAGCTGTGTGTGGATGCTGTGATCACGGCACCCCATCATATGAATGATATTGTGCTTATGGAAACACTCGCTCAGATACCTCATCTGTAGGTCTGATTAACTCCATTTCTATCATACCACACGATCTGGTTTGTAAATGATGGTAGGGTCTGCCATTTTAGTATGCTAGAAATACAGGCATATACAGACTCTGGCATGTGTTCATACCGAAGAACGTCCATGTCAGTGCAGTACGGATCGTAGACTGAGAGATAGGTGTGTGGGGTAAGTATTCCATGAATACACTCTAGTTTGGAAAGTTTGATAGCTACTTATTTGAGATGCATAGAATAGAAACACTTTGGTCGCAATCGTACACAGACGCAGAGTTTATTTAGCAACTGTTTAATTAACCCTGTAGATCAGCGCTTCAATTTTATTCACAGAATGACAGACGAAGGACAGATGAACAAAACCGATTGCTTAACCTTAACCCCGCTTCACGCATGTGTGCACGGGGTAATAAGGAGCACACAATGCTCTGGGGCTGCTAGTCTTAGTCCGAGACCTACACATGAGGGCCTGGGAATGAGATCACTCCGAGGTCCTCACATGGTGCAAAGTAGTCTCGTGGGCCAGACCCTCATTTGGAAGAGGGTCAAATTCCCATCACCATCTTGTGAGTACACGCCATGATACTGGGTGTGAAGTACATCATGTCATAACTAGCATATGTGTTGCACAGTCAACAGTAGGGCCTCTTCTACATGCCAACAAGACTACTCCCAGTAACAGTCAGGGGAAAGAGATGAGAGTTGGGAGTAACCCAGGTAAAGTTTTCGTAGTGAGCTACATATAAACCTTTGAACTTGGTGTGATACCTGGTATTGGTGCCATGGGTGCAACCATAGGGTAAATGGCATGGGCAGTAGAGCGATATTAAACATGCAAACACACACACATACATAGACAGGATGACTACGCCCATGTGTGGGTGAGGGTTAAACTACTGCCCCTCCTAGCAGGTATCTGGAATTATGCACGGCCGCATGTGAAGAACACCGTTCTTCTGCAGGCAAATGTCACCATTCATTCATGGGCACTGACGCTTCAGAGAACCCTCTGACACTCCAGTACAGTGACACTCTTTCAGGGGTACCGGGTCGGGGCTATTAAACGTCCATGTTTATATGCATGTCTTTTTTCCAGCACACTTGCACACGGTATGAAAGATCAGTGAATGGTTTCTGAACCTGACCTTTCACTCGTTAACATACCTTCACATCTTTGCCGTTGACTGTGGTCTCATAGACGAAATTCTCAATGCCCATATCCCGCCCACTGGTGCCATTTCTGTCCGAATACTCGGAGAATCCGCCGTGCTGCAGCCGAGTGAAGAGGGAGCTCTTCCCAACACCCACACGACCGGCAAAGACAATGCTATACTCCGGCATGGCTACTAGGTGCGCACTTGAATTTCGGGCGTGGGACCGCTAACAATTACCATTACGTCATGCTATACAATAGAGCTAGATCTAGAGAGGGCGGGGCTCGGGGGTTCCCGGACCGCGGAATTTTGACAACATGGACGAAAGACCATATAAGATCGTGCTTGCCGGGCGTCATGGAGTTGGGAAGAGTAGTATCTTCAAGGAGCTGCAGATCCAGGCGGACGGGTACGGGATGGGGATGCAGACGGTGGACGTGGGAACGGGTACGAAGATGACCGGCTACAGCGGGAGGGGCGAGAGGGAGAAATGGATGGTCAGGGTCAGCTTGCACAGTTCCGGGAGGGATGTCACGGTAATGAGAATCCTCACTGCGGTGCATAATTATTGTCGACTGTATCAAAGAACAGGATAATGTTAGTCCAGATTCAACGTATAGGCCTATAGTCTCAGACCCAACCGGTAGACTCAACATGCAACTCGAGATGCCTTTTCGTTGAGCTATGGATGGATCAACCCTGTCCTTGAAAAATGACCTCGTGTTTGTGTGTTGCTATGGCTGCACCCCCCCCCCCCCCCCCCCCAAAAAAAAAAAAAGAGAGTATGGCTACCTGGAAATACTTTTATTTTCTCTCTAGGCAATCCTTTGGGATACAGGAGGTATGGAGCGTCATGGCATCAAATGCATGACCCGGAGCTATTTTGCTGGATCCTCTGGACCTGTTGGGGTGATTCTTGTGTACGATAAAGGAGACAAGGAATCGTTGAACTGTCTGAAGGACTGGATTGCTGCCTCAAGAGAACACAACGGAACAACCACTGGCAGCACTGTTTTGTTTACTCTGTGGGGTAACGCTACCGGCAACGACAACAACCCGGTAGAGGATTGCGATGCACAAGACTTTGCTAGAAGTTACGGCATTTCATCACAACTAATTTTCACTGTAAATGCATCAAATGGTGATAAGCTGCTCGATAGCTTTCAAACAGTCGTGGATGCACTTCACCTGACGGACACCAATCCGAGGAGGGCCAAGGAGTCCTATGGGACCACTTATAGTGTGAGCCTGCTGAAGTCAACTCATCAGCAGCCGGAGAGCAGATGGAAATCATTCTGCGGGTGCGGCAACTGATCACCACGAACCACTGGAACTGATCTCAGAACCAGACCCTCAATGGTCATTTCATTCTGAGTAGAACCACCCCATTCTGTGCATTCCCTCATTTATTATCAATCTGTTCTCCAAAATGAGGTCAAGTTGGTGTGTAGTGGCAAGGGCGCATCTAGTCTCGGAAGTCTTGGGAGTCTGGTTCCGAGACTAGGGCACATCGAGCTGCCTTGCGCCCTTGGTAGTGGTGATAGATTAGCACCACTCAAGGAGTCGTCATTTATTTTATATCGGTGTTTAGGCATCGATCACTGCCAACAACCATGCATGCAAATTCCTTATGCTGCCAGACCATGTTTCACAGTATGTCCAAAAACATCATGTCCGGAAAACCACGGACAATGGACCTTGATGTCATGACGTCATCGTGTCGGAATGCGCTGCGCTGCAGATCAGACATGGCATCCGCTCCTTCGCCGGTGTATAAGGTGATTCTGGCTGGGCAGAGAGGCGTAGGCAAATCTAGCCTCTACGACTATCTGCTGAGGAATATGGAGCCTGGAGGAGGGACGCACACTTCCTACAGCCTTCCCGATTCTACCATGGGGCAGTGGGACAAATGGCTTTTTAACGTCCCGGGACACCGCAGAACGAATAAGATCAAAGTGAGCTACAGGATGAAAGTTGTACACTATATAGTCTTGTGCGAGGTCTGTTCGCAACATCACTGATAGCCTCGTACCCAGGCCTGGGTACGAGGCTACATCACTGAATGATAATATTATAGCAACAAAAAGAAAATCTGCGAGACGCTCAGTAATGTAATTTGAGTCACACCCATGCATGATGAATCGCTTCCTGTAATCAAGGAAATTAGCTGCCCGGACAACCAAGACCTACTGTGAATATCAGTGAGAAGATCTGCTCTTTCATAATGGCTGGACTGGGAATATTGACCCCATTAACTATAATATGGAAGGGTCAAACCGTCAATGGCCGAAATACTGAATGGTCAAGAGCCTTTTGCAATGTGGTCAAGCAGCAAAAAATGGCAGTCAAAATTTCTTGACGCCAGTCGCATGTAGCTATGCATGACTATGGCACTCTCTCTCGGCATTGCTAACACTACTCTTGCAGCAAGGATAATTAAAATGGAACGTGGATTGGAAACGGCAATACAAATGATGTCACAATCCGTGTTGCGCACGCTGGCGTTAGCCTCGCTTCCAGATCAGAATTCTTCCTGAAACTCAATAGCCTAATGCAGCAACCACAGAAGCATTGACAGCAAGTAGTTTCATATCGCTAGGTGCTTTCTTCGTCGAGAACACAAGTAATCACGTGTCACAGGCCCAATTTAATGACAGAGAGACTGCGTACCTAGCTTCCTTTCTTACAAGGGAAAAGAAACTCAATAGCCTAATGCAGTAACAACACAAGCATCGGTAGCAAGTTGTTTCATCTCTCTGGGTGCTTCCTTGGTCAAGTTAACCTAACACAAAGTAAGCGCAACGTGGATTACGTAGTAATTTTATATTGCCGTTTCCAATCCACGTTCTGTTTTAATTATCCTTGCTTCCAGATTTACAACTTATTTTTTTGCAGGTGTACCTGTGGGACACTGGAGGGCTGGAAACCCACGGCATTCATAACATCACACCAACCTACTTCAAAAATGCCCATGCAGTGATGCTGGTGTACAACCCAGGGGTAGCCAGCACGCTAAGAGCATTGACAGAGTGGATGAAAGTGATACAAGATAGCCTCCACCATCAAAAGGTGGTGTTCTCTCTTTGGAGAAATGATACGGGGAGTGAAGTAGACATTGAGGAGGCAGATGAAAAAGAATTTTTGCACCAGAACAAGATTCCAAAGCGGCTATATTTCAGGATTTCAACAAGTTTAGAGGAGACTCAGGAAAACATCAGAGAATCGTTTATAAGATTTGTTCAATTGACACACAAAGAACACAGGGACACACGGCCCCAAGCTACAGGTAACTTTGGGAGCATCGAGGTTATTAATTTGGAAGGTACTGAACTTGAACACGGTAGTTCACATGACCATCGCAGCTGCAATCCATGCTAATCACAATCCTTTCACTGTCAATCATATTGTGAACACAATCTGGTCATGAATATTTTGCGGCATATTCTTGTAATATTAGTATTTTTACACACACTTTCAATGTTTTTACAGTCACCAGCAGATAATTAGTGGTACTGTATTTCACACTTGCACGTGATGGATGCATGCATGGTTCACAGAAGTCTACTAGTAAACACCAGGTGTGTGCCATGCATAGAGACAGTATTGGCAGGCAGTTCATCGGCATTTCGGGCACCAGGATTTGTCCTTTGGTCTCTCTTCATGTGGTTCCTCATTACGTTCGTGTAGTCGCACTACGTCCTGACCAGCTCCTCCTGCTTCTTGCTGCACGCGTGGCTCTACTCTGGGAGGAGTGCTGGGTACCGGTCTGGCAAGACTCTCAACGTGGTGTGAGCTCTGCATTGAGGCTTGATGGGTAAATGTGCCGGAGTCTACAGACGTTGAGTATCCCAAAAACCGTGTCCATTTGAAGTTCGGAGAATGTTGATTATGAACTGCTTCTACGACTTTTTGGTAGCTTTCTGCCACTCCAGCCCCAGATTCAGCATTCACTCGAAAAGTGAGCTCTTTTGGTATATGATGATGACCCGCAAATTCAGCAGAGCCCTCCTCAGATACCAGGGTGGTTGCGTATCCCTTGTCATTCCCCCACAAGGAGAGTACAATGTCCACCGAGTCACTCCATTGAGAACGATAAACCCAGTCGCCAAGTGTGTTTAGTGTATCGCTTTCTCCAATGTCATATACCAGGATGGCTGCAATACTATTAGCAAAGTAGCTCCGGGTCATCCCAACAATTCCATGTTCCTCCATTCCACTAGTGTCCCACAGGATAACCTGCAGCAAAGACAGAAAGCGAGATAGGTGTACTATCTAGCTACAGCTGTATCAGTTAAAACACAGCTCAATATCCAGCGTCTCAGGTTCTCATGAACATATGCAGTGCTGCTTGGGTGGGCAAATATTATAGCTACCCAGGTTATAGTAACATTGTGCATGGCCGACAGATGTAGTCTTGTTGGGTGCACATGGCCTGCAGCTGGGTTGCTGCAGTTAGTGACATATTGTCTGCACCAGCTCCTGCATACAGCCCAAGGTAAGCTAGCCCACATCATTGCGATACTCACAAGAGATTAAGTAAATTAAGTGAGTGTATGCTGAGCCTCATTCCCATGCAGGCCCGAGTGCCTGGGAACGAGGCTAGGTAGTCACATACACCGAAATGTAAACACCATGAACACCAACGCCTATAGTTTACCTCTACTGTGGCACCATCACGACACGTAATCTTGTGCCTCCACTTTTCCCACTTTCTGGAGCTGGTCTCACTGGCAGTGGAGCTTGACGGGACGGTGTCCGCCATCACTGGCATGTCTTCCTGCAGCCGCAGCAAGTTGTCATGGAGGTACTTGAAGATGGTGGTTTTTCCCACTCCAAACTGCCCCGCAAGGACAATGTTGTATAGTGTAGTGCTGGCCATTGTCTACTCTCTCCTTCAGACAACTCACACCGTAAGGAACCAGCCAACAAACAAAATGGCTATACAATGGCAGTGCCTACACTAAACACTCAGGCACACCCATGCACTGAGCTCACCAACACTGTGGAGTCTGGTGAATTGAATAGCCACAGAAATGCCACTACACTGATGCACTATACGGCACACTTACAGTAATCCAGCTCACCAACGCTAGGCAGCTTGCTAGTAGGAGCTGAACAGCTACAGTTGATCAAGGCACATGCACAACTCTCTGACACACCCACCATTATAATACATACCTAGTAGGTCACTCTATTATGATTGTACACCACAACACAATAATGACCATGAATATGCTACAATAATTTCCTGATAAGGCTAAATCACGTGGTCTGAACAATGGGTACAGTTGTGTATCTACAAAGACTCGTACACAATGCTAAGAAATCTAACATTCAAGGCACATAATTAGTGCACGTTTCATCTAGAAATAGTATTTTGGGAGGATCGATCGTGGAAGCTTGTGATGTCTATCTCTCTTTCCCTTGGCCTATATAATTTTCGAGGGGAAGTACAGAAGTTTGAGCTCCCATTCCATTGGCGTGTAACATACAATGGTATCATTGATTTCAAATTATTAAGAGCTATCCATAACATATACTGAAGCCATGCTATAGTATATGCTTCATCGTTACACTGTGTAACATTGTTAATTTCTCAGTCGCTGCTCCTAGAAACCCAGTGATACCTCCACTCCTCCACACCCAGTAGGTGGTGGGAGGTCACCCAGCCCATCGCCTGAAGTGCTGATACAATTGAAGTGAAGTGTTTCTCCACAACAGATTGCGCGAACATGAGTAGCAGAGCTCCATCATCACGTGGGGCTGCAAACAGGGAAAGGAGGAGGAGGGGGAGGAGGGAGAGGGGGGAGGAGGGAGGGGGGGAGGGGGGAGGGGGAGGGAGAGAGGGGGAGGGAGAGAGGGGGAGGGAGAGGGGAAGGGAGGGGGAGGAGAGAGGGAAAGGGAGGAGGAGAGGGAGGGGGGGGGGGGGGGGGGGGGGAGGAGGGGGAGGAGGGAGGGAGAGGAGAGGGAGGGAGAGGAGAGGGAGGAGGTGGAGGAAAGGGGGGAGAGGGGGGCAGGAACACAATTAAAGAATGGCATGACCTGTCAGATACAGTAGACACGGCTTGAGCTATTGCACCATATACCGGTATAGCTATATTTCAGTTGACACTCACAATACCTGTCAACCCCCTAAGCAACTCTGAACGGGAAGACTGAAGCGGACTCTGCAGAAAGGAAAGAAACAGGGATCTAACGGAACCAATGTGAGGAGAACTAGTGTCTACATTTGCATTACTGTTTAGAACTCACATTCAGGGTCACAGCTGCCACAGACAGCATATCCAGTCCAGCTAAGACCTGGAAGCAACATGATAGCTGATGAACTATGTGTTCAAGGTGTGGGTCAGTGAGCTATACATACCGGTGCAAAATCATTGTGCTTGGTCACATAGTTGAGGATCTCGACCACTAGTGCTGCTCTCAGCTGATCAGCAACGCTGCAGTCTCTGTGCAAAGCTATGCAGACTGTGTGTGCATAGAGGAGAGGACAAACGTAGAAAATCAGGTCTCAGGGTTCAAGTATATTGCACCCTAAAATCTGCAAAGCTAGTTCATCCAGACATACTGTCACAGCAGAATATTACCTACTGTACCATCACTGATTACCAAGAAATGACTACTTTGTGATCACTATCTGCAGGAGGAGACCTAGCTGGGATGATATAAATTTCTCCATCATCACGATCAACCACAACTGTATCCGTCCCAACTGAGGATATTTAGAACCTGCCTCTGTTTCCGACCTCATCGACGTATTCTCTGATATCAGGCAATACTATAATTAAGGTAGTAAACATGGGTACCGCGATCTCCGAAACCAAGTTGATGAATAAATGGGCAGCATCAAAGCGTACACAAGTTTCAGCAATACTTTGCATCAAACTGCTCCCTCTGCTTGAAAATGCCCTAAAACTCAATTTTAAGGCCCTCTACGAAACTGAAAATTTGGACCCTCTCCAAGGCCCCACCCACACTCTGACCCCATCATCAATACACACACAAAACAGGCCCAAAAACTACGGATGGATTTACCACCTGCTCTCCTCACTTGCAGGCTACAGCCCAAAACTCACTGCCACCCTCAAAAACTGAGGTTTGGCTACCCTAGGCTTTCAAAAAAAATTCCACGCACACCACCTAAAACCGACTCAAGCCAAGGGCACCCTTCAAAAGGTCAACCTACCCCCTGCAAAACTAGGGATGCTTTTCCCCGTTCACCTCTCGGTTACAGAGTTTTGGCCACACATCTACTCCCTCTCACCAGCCCAGTCCAGCTACCAAACCAGCCAAATTCGCCCTAACACTAAAATGGGCGGGGCCTGTAATGCCGAAAGGTCAACTCTCTAGAGTACCTTGGCCAGGGAGCTGTCGGATGCTGTTCACTTTCCAGGCTGTTCTTCGGCCACTTCAGCAGACCCACAAACATTCCTGCTCACTCCACCTAGCTATTCACACTCAGATAGCCCATCGCTACATTCAATAAGCCAGAATAGCTCTTTACTTAAAAAATAAAAAAAAATAAAAAAAAGTGTGTTCAAACAAATCTTCAAAGTACCGCACGGCCACATCAGAGTACCGATTTGAAACTCGAAAGGGCCGCTAGCCGCATCAAAGAGAGAAGCCCCCCTTGTTTATTCCGGTTGCCGCCATGGGAAAACGTAAACAGATGAATAACTCTAAATAACCGTATGCGAGTGATGTCATCTCATTAATTATTCATGAGCAAAATTGCGCGATTTCGCCGATGCCGTGCTTCCTACCTTAAGTGGCCATATCTTAGCTGCTGTCATGCCCTAGTGAAGACACGTTCATGATGGCCACTAATTTTCGACGTCAAACGTCTTCAAAGCAAAGTACATGTACCTGTTGTAGTGCCAGAGAGAGCTGAACAGCGATAGTAGGTGCTTTCAGTGAAGTTGTACATGCTGAAAGGGGGACAGTTTGACCTTGACGACTTCCACTTTCGACTTACATTGTTTCTATCTCTCATCGTAGACCTCCCTGGGCTTTTACTGTGGTCTCTGTCACCACTATCGGCAAGGTAGGTCTCGATAAAATACGATTGTGCATTGAATGTCCTTACTATATGCACAGTTTGACATCAAAAAATCCTTGTAACCGACTCGTACGATAAATGCACACATTGTAATGTGCCCTGGTGCTTGTGCAGCTGATCTCCGCAGCATCATATGGTCTGGTACATCTCTTGGGCTACATAGTATGTGAACCTTGTATACTGGGGTGAGCCTGAGTGAGCTCCACATTAGTTGCAAACCTAGGATGTCCCACCCACTTAATTAATTACACGCTAATTACATTTGGGTATCTCGGAACCATCTCATAGTCGTTTCAGACAGCAAGGATGGGGTAATGACATATCCTTTCTTTTTGAAGGATGCATTGACAATCCATTGCTTTTAATTCTGCGAGAAAATATTAATTTTTTCTTCGTAGAATGCATACAGTGGCAGGTGCATGAAAGCACAACTATGTACCACATAAAGACAGTCCCATAACAAACCTTTCCCTTTGGATCTTTGAAACCTCATGACGTACTTTTGACCTTTCTGACAGTAGTTACGGACAGCTGTCTCATAGTCACCGACACTGAGCACAAGGTCAGAGTATACATCGTGAGTACACACGTCATTTATCTGTCCAATGAGGAAATGTTCACTACGCGGGTACCTGGTAAGAACATTCGATAAAGGTGATCCCAGTGAGTAGGAGATTGGTCTTGTTGATCCTGCAAGTGGCATGAGTAAGCAGCATCGTAGTCACACATGGTGCATGTTCACGTCTCCCTATCCACTCAGTTATTATTACATTCCGCCCTAGCCTCCTTCCCAGTCCATCGCCCAGCTTTTCGTCGCTTACAGTACGGAAAAAGTGGGGAGAGCGCGTGGGAGAGCCTGGGAACGTCCGCCCAGGTGCAGCAAAAATCAAATGTCTGCTTGGGAGTGAGGAAACTCTCTAGTACACTGCTCACAGCAGAGGCCTAGCTATCCCACACGAATGTTGTTTTACCACTAAAATTAATACCCTTCAAATATTCTCTCGGAGATGCCTAAACCAATTTGACATAGCTGTTTTGCCTATCTATAATGTAGTTAAACACAACTGTAGTCATAGCCTTGTACATTCATGCCCATAGCCTATCCACCAACCCACCCACACACACACACACACACACACACACACACACACACACACACACACACCCACACCCACACACACACACACCAACATACTTCTCAGGATGGGCTCTCTGGCGTTGGCAGAGGCAGGACTGGGTACTTTCCCTGATGACAGGAAGTCATCCATGACAATGTGCAGTCTGTTCTGGTTGAAGGTCTCCATCTTGACCACAGAAACGGCACGGTGGTTGGCAAAGAGATGAAAGAAGGTGAAGAGGAAGAAGAGAAACCAGATCAATCTGTGATGGTGTGTGTGTGTGTGTGTGTGTGTGCGTGTGTGTGTGTGCGTGTGCCATGGACATAATTAACAGGGCACGGGGTCCTCAGATTCAAGTCTTTCAGCTCACTGGGGGTGTCCAGCCACTGCAGGAGTCAACACCAGATTGACCAAGAGAGCTATCAGATTCACAAGAGTTTCCTGCAAATGGGCAAAATTTATCTACGATGTAAACATCTTAGATTACTCAGCAACGCCTACAGTGCGTGAGTTTGTGCAATTGTAGGTGGAATTGTAGCAATTCTTTGCATGAGAAGAAAGTACCTTGGAACACCTACTGTATGTCATACTATGTATCTATATATCACTGTCTGTTGTCTGCATATACACCTGACTGCTGTCTTTCGCTGCCACATCAGCCATGTTGTCCCTCCGTGCTTGGTGCTGCACTAGAGCAGCCCTCGTGGCTCCACCAGCTATCCCCACAATGGACTGTGAGAGAAGCACGGGATAGACAATGTCACCTCCTTGCCACATGCAAGTCTACTGGTCTTGAGTGCAATAGGTACAGAAAAAAAAACTGCTCTCTTCAGTTGAGTGTCAGGTTCTCGCTACATGCTTAATATCAAAATGTTGGTCATCCGAGGAATACTGTCTCTGATAGGAGATCTTACAAACTCTGCTTATGTTGGAAGGTACGTATACATGGCCTAAAATTTCCAGTTTGCAAACATTTGAGCATAAGCGCTCCCTCCTCAAAACCGGGAGGGGGGGTTGGGACCCAGGTCTAGTGTCATGGATGTGTGTGGGTCTAGAGGTGCACCTTTGAGACACTGGCTCCGCAGACAATCAGGAGAAAGAACTGCGGGAAGAGGGGTGCCAGTAAGTCCAGGAAAGTGCCCATGTCATTCATGATGTCAGCTCCCAGCCTGCAGAGGCAATAGAAAAGGATGTCCAGTAGAGTACTGAGGTAGGTAGATATGTCTGTAGGTTGCAAGTAGCTAGATTCAAAATCTTAATTCCAGTATAAAAGAATTATCCCAAAAACTTTAGAAGTTCAAGTGGATATCTCTAAAACTAGTATTCCATAGCCTTGTTCCCAGGCAGGAGGCCCCGCCCAACTTTCAGTACAGAACTGCAAGCAATGAAAAGCTGGGCGGGGCTTGGGAACGAGGCTAGTGTTCAATACTAGAACTGCAAGGTGTGTGTAGCAAGGTAGGCAGTGCATATCCTCTCGGGGGGAGGGGGGGGGGGGGGCTGGCACTGAGATTACTGGCAATGAGATTACCGTGTTATAGCTGATGCATCATGCAGTCTTATTTTGCCATAGCGTTGGTTAACACAAACAACCACCGATTGCAGGAGCAGCTTCTTGCTCTCTCACCTCCACCTCTTAGCATTACAGTCCAAGTCAGTGCTGCAGAGAAGACACCCAGAGATCAGTGGTCATGCACTGCAATAAAATCATGTTCGAATTTCTCACCCCTGCAGCCACGCAAACAAGATCTTCCCAAGCATTCCAGTCCCGTCTGCAGAACAACACAGAAAAATGAGATTACACAGATTCCAACACATTTGCATGGTTACTATGCTTGCTAGCCTCGTTCCTAGGTGTACCGAGTGCCTGGGAACGACGCTATATCCTACCCTTCCCATGCTAATGCATGCAGTGGTTGTAGAACATTGTGAGAGGCTAGTGAAGGTTTTTTTTTCCCCTCTCTATATACGAGAAACCACCATAATTTTATAGAGTGGCTAAAGAAGTAACCGGAACTAGCAACTGAATGCTAATACTAGCCAGTACCCCGGGACCAACGGCTTCACATCCCCTCCAGTGTGAACTATTTCAGGTGAAAACGCCTGAAAGAATTTATCCATTTTAAGGGTAAACTGAGTTGAGTAGACTCCTAGGAGAGAAAGAAAATCTCCTATAGCGTGGTGGGATTCGAACCAGCAACCTTGCGATTATCAGTGGAGGATTTTATCCGCTTGGCCACCAGCCACCTAATATGGTTAGTCAAGAATCTGAATTATGTTTTCAGCACTGCAATAAAAGAATAGTATCGAGGTTGTAAACCAAGCTAAAACGTAGGTGGAAAATAACACATTGTGAACACCGTTGTAAAGTATATTCCCGCTATAACAATTTGATCCGCTTGGCCACCAACCACCCAATATGGCTACTCAAGAATCAGCTCCCAGTGAATTATGTTTCAGCGCTGCATTAAAAGAATTAGTATCGAGGTTGTAAGTTTGCTAAAACGTAGGTGGACTCACACACTGTGAACACCGTTGTAAAGGTATACTCCCACTATAACAATTTGCAGTTGGGAGCTGATACTTGAGTGAACTTAGCTCCACCCACAGTCACTGTAGCTCCACCCACAGTCACTGTAGCTCCACCCACAGTCACTGTAGCTCCACCCACAGTCACTGTAGCTCCACCCACAGTCACTGTAGCTCCACCCACAGTCACTGTAGCTCCACCCACAGTCACTGTAGCTCCACCCACAGTCACTGTAGCTCCACCCACAGTCACTGTAGCTCCACCCACAGTCACTGTAGCTCCACCCACAGTCACTGTAGCTCCACCCACACTGCAACTATAAGTTGAACTAACCACGTGGAACTAACTATACATTCTTGGAGGATAGCTGCACAAATGTAGCAACCAAGTAATTTTGTTTTGGTTTTGTACTTAAACATGGAAAATACACAAATTGAAGATGGCAGCCCTCCTTCATTACAAGTATTCAGCTGCTGATTAGATCACAACCTATACAATCAAGAACTGTAAGAGTGGAGCCAGGGGAGGCCTAGCCTCGTTTCCAGGCCGTTTAGAAAGAAACGGCCTGGGAACGAGGCTAGGGGAGGCCTGGGTCAGTTCTGTCTAGCAATACTACACGGCTGCCATGACACACAGAACACGAGCAGACTAACCTTTCAGCATCCATGTGATGGTGGCTGCCAGTGGTGTGGCACTACTATCTCCCACCCCCACGCCCTTGAGGATGGCCATGGTGGCAAGAGTACCGGTGATGGACGAGCAGAAAGCCTGAGCATGGACGCAGAAGGAGAGGGAATTGAGTAGTGTTGTTAACCACAACTGTACAACTATTGAATACTTGTGCTTTGCACATTGGAAGGACTCACTGATACTCTGTTATTTGAACTCATGGTGTTTGTATATTACACCCAGGTAGTCTCGGTCCCAGGATGATCCTCATAATGTATGCACTGCCAAACAGCAGTCTGTAATTCATCCAGCTATAGAGTTGCTATATCAGTATGGCGCTTGGAATTGTAATATACCAGCAGGCATAGATATTACAAAGTATAGCTATGTACCCACAGAGGAGCTTAACAAACACCTCACCAACCTATACAGTATGGTATCTTAACCAACCTGTATGGTATCCCACATCTGGTAGGCAAGGTAGTCATCACTGACACTGTCTGGGTACCCCTGCGGGAAAAATGCCTCCTGCAGGGTGGGAGTGACAGGACAGGCATTTGATTAACTTGCTGCTGTGGGACATGTGGCAGCTATATAGCCTCGTCCCCAGGCCATCTCCTGCGCACTCCGCTTTCTTGACTGCGTATTTGTGGGTCAAGAACTTGAGTGGAGCTTGAGACAGCCTGGGGACAGCTTGGGGATAGTAACTGCAGTGTGGAAGTAGCTACATTCCATTAGTCTCGTGCCAGACCGCACTAACATTCTGTCCACATGACAAAACTGGGGGGAGAGGAAAGACGAAAACTAGTTACGAAGATTTGAGTGGACAACATACTGTTGCAATTCATAATGTTCTGGGGTTCAGATAGCCTCGTTCCCAGGCCATGTAGGAGAAATGGCCTGGGAACGAGGCTAGGGTTCAGAGTATAGCTAGAGAGATGGTAGTCCCCACTGGAGTCTCTATATGTAAGCTGTGCTCCTGGAAGTACTTCCTAGCTACCTGCAAAGTGCATCGTCCAGCAAATCTCAGCCACGCCCAACTCAATTTACCTGACCCATTACATAATCCTGAGTAGACCTGTAGTCTCGTGAGCCAGCCCACTTCACAGTTAAGCGGAAGTGGGCTAGCTCGCGAGACTAGTAGACCTGTTGCAAGTAGTCAAATGAAAAATGATAACCACAGTGAAGACTGTTAAAAACATATATATTATTATATATTTGATTTGATTTGATTTAGTTCGTGGACTGTTTTGAGCAAGAATGCGAATCAAATCTCTTGGCTTCTGAGTAGAACTTGCCACACTCTGAACATTTATATATCCTTGGGCTCGTGAATTCTTCGTATTTCTTGTAAAAATGTAGTCTGCTCTTCAGGACAGTAGGGACACCACTCTCCAGAGAAAACGCAATCTCATGTTTGAACACACAGTTCACGCTCAGTGAGAATAAAGTGGGAACGTTGTCACGGAGCTCCAGGATCGGGGTGCCGTAGTACGGCTTGCAGTTCTTGAAAACGTCTTGCCTAGTTCCCTCAGGATTCACGATTGCCATCTTCGATCATTAGTGCTGAGTCAGCACGATCTGTCTTAAGTAGTCACGCCCATTTGGTGTGCATCATTTAGAATAGCAATAATTCTAAATAGGTACTTCCTCTCCGAACGTCGGAACGAACACAAACTATGGCGGACGAGCGGTATGTCCATGACTGGAGTCACGAAGGCTATATTTTCAGTCGTGCCGAAATTGTAACGAGGCTAGACAGGTTTATTCTCGTTCCCAGAACCCCCTCGGAAAAATGGGTCTGGGAACGAGACTAAGACAGGTTTATATTAAACGTTTCTTCTGTACCCTCTTCCCACAGTCCAGCTGTTCTGAAAGTGGGCAGTGTTGCAGTGAAGTTTGCACCAGACGTACCATCACTACCAAACAATACACTCTGCAACATTCTCCTGTTTCCAACACAGGTATTAGTCTTGTTCCCAGACCAAATGGTCTGGGAATGAGACTACATAGGTATATAGCACCACAAGATGTACATCCATGCACTGGCCTGTGTCTCAGTACGGAGGCAATGTAGCAAGCTCAAAACCCCAGTGGTTAGCCCTATCCCCTACCCTAACCGCTTATCCTACCCCTTTTCCAAACCCTAACCCTGTCCCTAAACCGGCTGTTGGACTGCAGGTACTCTAGTTACAACATTTCAGCTTGCATTGATAACTGATAGTGCTCATCAATAGCTTTCTTCTGGTGAACAAACATTTTGACCCTGAATTTTAACAGCAGTATTAAATGTGGGAATCTACGGAATATAATTATTGTCCAGATCAAGTTTGTGGGTGAAGGAGAAAGGAACTTTGTGCTACACTTCAGACACATGAAATCGATCCAGGTTAGCATTAGCCTTGTTCCGGCCTGGGAATGAGGCTAGGTTAGCATTTCTTTGCAAGTGCTGAGATACCTACACTGCTCTTTGTCACAATGCTCTATCATCAGATTCATCAACCAATATTTGGAGCAAACTACATCACAGGAGAATACGTGAGCCAAGGTATACCACAGTGTCTGTGTATGTGGAGACCACAGTGTCTGTGTATGTGGAGCTTAGGTCTCAGGATCTTGTATGAAAATCACAGGCATAAATGGTACGTTTACACTGACGTTCAGCAAAGGGGGAGCTACTGAGTTTGCTAGGACATTCTTCAGACTCACAGAAGGTACGTCTCCCTTTGCCTCCCTCCTTGCCCTCTCCCTCCTACCCTTGTCCACCCTCCCATTCCTCTCCTCTCTCCTCTTTCTCTCCGTCCTCCTCTCGTCTCTACTCTTTCTCTCCTTCCTCCCCCCCCCCCCCCCCCCCCCCAAAAAAAAGAAAGAAACACCTACTGTGTATCAGTGGCTTATAATCTCTTTCTTGTGCAAGTACTGGTTCTTCTTCCCTACAGGTCACCTAATCACTGATGAACCAACCAACTCGGGTACGTCCAATAGGCAGGATCACATAATTATATACTAAGTTTACATATTCAGAGGCTGGATGGCTCTTACTGTAGCGACAGTAAACACTCAGGAATTTGGATGCAAAGAGAGTAGGAAATATATCCACCGAACTATCTGTGATCCATTCGGGATTCAGAAGCTGCAGAGCTGTGGATTCGAAACAGACGACCTGAATCCTGAATGGATCACCGAACTATCTGTGATCCATTCAGGATTCAGAAGCTGCAGAAGCTAAGAGCTGTGGATTCGAAACAGATGACCTGAATCCTGAATGGATCACCGAACTATCTGTGATCCATTCAGGATTCAGAAGCTGCAGAAGCTAAGAGCTGTGGATTCGAAACAGACGACCTGAATCCTGAATGGATCACCGAACTATCTGTGATCCATTCGGGATTCAGCAGCTGCAGAAGCTAAGAGCTGTGGATTCGAAACAGACGACCTGAATCCTGAATGGATCACCGAACTATCTGCGATCCATTCAGGATTCAGAAGCTGCAGAAGCTAAGAGCTGTGGATTCGAAACAGACGACCTGAATCCTGAATGGATCACCGAACTATCTGCGATCCACTCAGGGTTCAGAAGATCTGTTTCGAATCCACAGTGTGGATTTGAAACATCCACATAGTGTGGATTCGAAACAGACCTTCTGAATCCCGAACACTTGCAGAATTCTATGGGTTTATTATTTCTTCACTCTCCTAGAGTGCCTGCTGTGATGTTTCTGTGATTATCCTTCAGTGAGTACCGATCAACCTGACGTAGGAGGACATGTTGCAGAAGCTACTGACCAAGAAGATAAGAAAAACAGATGATGATTAACTGGGGAACAAATCCATCCAATAATATTGTTCATGATATTTCTATGTGCATAGATGACTTCAGTCACAATGGATATGCCATGTATATACCCCCAACAATTGCGTCTGAGCAACAGTCAGTGATCAGAGTTAGAAAGGACGCATAATTAGAGCGCCTACGGTATGCCTCACTGCACTTGTGACTTGTGCTCATCATCTTACTATTATGACTACATAGTTCTACCTGAATGTCTAGTCTTAAGGGCCAGGTTACGGGTACCCACGTATCATGCAATAACTGGAGCAATATTCATACAACCCATGCCGAATTCTTACACTGCCTAGCACAAAGTGCAGTGCTGGACTCGAACCTATTCAGACCCGCCTACTTCTCGACAGACGAACTTCTGCAGAGGCATGGCTACATGGACACCTTGACCCCTCCCATATACATTTATAAATTCTGAGTGCATTCCACATGGGCCGGTGGATGGAGAAGGAGAGGGAAAATTTACCCCCTAAACATACATCTGAGCAACAGGCAGTGATCAGTCTCACTGCACTAGTGATATTTTCTCACCATCTTGTAGCTGACATACTCAAATGTCTAGTCTTGAGGGCCAGCCATTTAATTCCGGTGGGCCGAGAGGGAGAGGGAAAAATACGTCTGGACACTATGGACAGCTTTCCTGGCTAGATGCAGCTAATTGAGATCAGGCACGTGACGCCCTGCACACCAGCCATATATAGTCTGCATCGGCGGAAGCAGTGTGAGATTGGGGGGGCTGAGGCAGGGACACATTGCACGCTGCTGAAGGCAGTGCATAGAGGTGTGTAGTGCTGATCAGTCCACGCAAAGCGCGGAATAAAATTTTCTTCAGTTATCAGGATGGCCTCTCGTGGCACCTTCGTGCTTTGCACTGCAAATACCGAGGATCGATGCTGTAGAGAGACGTCGAGCTACTATACGGGCGCGCCATTCTGGTGAAGGGCTGGGGGCCGAGGGGGGGGGGGGGGGGGGGGGGGGTCACGTGGCTGTCACGTGGCCGAATGCATTAACCAGACATCACTGAATTGCATGTGAAGCGGATCGGTAGAGGACTAGTCAGTCAGCCCCTAGCCCCCCCTGTTCCGCCACCCTTGCACATAGTGTGTTGTTTATGATGGGGCAACACTCGCAAGTCCTATTATCTAGATGACCAGCTTAGCTTCTGCAGCTTCTATATATAGTTGCCAAAGCAATCACAGTAGACTATGGTTGAGCCTCCCAGTACCAACAGAGAGCACATGGATACTGAAAGCAATCACGTGCTGGAGAAAGCAAAAGGGCTAGCTTAGTCTCCTTGCTTATTAATGAAGTGGTTATTTGTCCGGCAGGAAGTAGGGCGATGGGTTAGGGTATGTAAGGGCCAGGGCCAGTGCTGAATGCACATGCGTGTCCGTTACCTATACTGGTACATTAACTTCCTGCCGGACCAATATCTACATTGGCCTATTAAACTTCAAGCATGGACAATACACCACGTAAGTAACTAGTGCATTGTCCAAACTGGAGGTGGATGTCGTGAAACACTCATTGCAGCGGGTGTAACGGTTAGTTTACGGAAGTATGCAACGATGAATTTCCGTATACTCTCCGCAGATACGTACCGCTTCACATCCACTTCCGGTTAAGGTTACGGGATCCCTGCGCGCGGATACGCGCGCCGTATTAAGCACTATTTCATAGTTTTTTTGTCGCCAAAAATAAAGCCGTGTGATCCAATGGCGGTTATTCGCACTCAAGAGTCGTTCTTTCGAGGACTGCTCAACCTAGCCACAAAACGCTTAAGGTGGCGGGCAAGTGATTTTGGAATTAATAATTATGTCATCTAAAATATGTTGTAACCTGCAAGTCCTGCCATGAATGGAAACCAAATGTGGTAATCAAACACTTCATGGTAAGTGCTACTTATGTACCAAGCCAGGATGTTCTGGAGCAGCAAACAACGGAGACAGCGAATTATTCAGTATGATGGAATTAAATAATTTTTCTGTACGTCTCAGTTTCATTGCACGCAAGCTACTGCTACTGTTCTTTCTCAGGATCAAGACAGGCCCAGTCCGGAGGGGGCTACGTTGAGTTTATGTAAGTACGCTTCCGAACTAGCCGGATACGGAGTTAACAGTGTTATCGCGAGGTCAATTTTCCTGTTTTTGTACATCTTGCAGGGGAGAAACCACGATGAGATGTTCGTTCGACGCCATATGACAACGTAGCCCCCTCGAGTAACCAGTGGAAGAGCTGCATGCGAAGAGCATTTTAGCTAAACACGTTCAGCTGATTTTTGAGACGTACAGAAAAAACAGTGCTGTATTTGGCCGAGATTTGCAGCTGGCGTTGTCACGGTACAAAGTACGTATAACGTAGCGCTCAACTAGACACGCTGTCAATGGATGCCCAACAGCCTTGGAAGAAGAAAGGTGGCACAGCATCTTGGATGGCTGCTGATGGAGCGCTCGAGAGCGGTGATTAGGAACTCGAACCACGCCTCCAATTATTGCACGGTCACGCGCGCGTAATCATTGCTTGCCCGCCACCTTAAGTCCTGCCCTAGAGCTTCCTATGGCGTGTCTCCCAACAGTAGAATCGAGTTGCTCGCGGTCTTCGCACTGGAGATTTTTGGCGAATAGTTTGCTGGAACTGATTTAACCTTCGTACAACAGCTACAGTGTGAGCTACTGTATGTTGACTACCCTCCCTGCTTTGTGTTGAGTGAGTTTGATTTCACTAGCTTCATTTTTGTGGGAGAAAAATGGGGTTGAACAAATTGTCTGGCCACGCCCACCGCACGGGGATCCCGTAACCTCAAGGTACGTCCAAGCTTGGCCAGACGTTCGGAGCGCCCCCCCCCCCCCCCCCCCCCTAACGTCTGGCCCGCGAGACTAATCAGTACGTACACTGGATACCTTTATGAACTTCTGTACGTCGCTCCACAGCCATTGACCACCGCCTATCTTCGCCCTCCTCACCCCCGTGTGGTCACACGCGTACCTGCGCAGCTGCAGCGACCGCGTCCCGTACTGCTCCTCAGCGCAGGGTAGTGTGCCCGTTTCCCCAGCAGCAGCGAGCTCTCCCGACATGATGCTATTTTCTAATTGAAGCCCTCCAGCTACATGTACATGTACGTAGCTCGGCGCTCTGTCGGCGCTCCGACTAGGTAATCAAATTCATAGCTAACTCGTGCCCAACCCCCTTTTCCGATCCGAGGGAAAACCTGTACTCTGGACTGTGGACTGGACTCTGGACTGGATTTTGGGAGAGCAGAGACTGTAGGGCTGAGCTAATTATTCAAATAAAATTGCCTATTATTCAAATTTTTTATTCAAACATTTGGTCCCTATTATTCATGAGACTTCCCCTATTATTCAAAAAAAAACTGACGAAAGTAAATGATGTGACTGACAGAACTGAGTGAGTGTTCACAATGTGGTGTGATAAAGTGATCATGTGACCAGTATACATGTGTTGTATGTGATAGAGGTTGATTAGTCTGTAGGCTTAATATGCTTTACGATTATTGTACTTGAACATCAGAGAGGTCTCGATGTAGTCTTGTAAAGAAGAATTTTGTCTCTCTCCAAATGAACTTCTCAAAAGCGAAAAGACACGCTCGGATGCTGCTGATGACGGCTGCACAAGAAACACTTGTCGTGCTGCTTTAGCCCACGTTGGCAAGCCAGCTTGGTGATTCTTCCAAAAAACAAGTGGATCATACGAAGGATCGACATCTTGTGCTGCTGCTTGGTAAAGAGGAAGCTCTTGTTTTAGGGCAGGTATTTCAGTTCCCAGAAAAGGAAAAGCACCAAGGGAATCAATGGCAGTAACACTTGGATTGATTTCAATCAATCGAAAGGGAGAAATAAGCCTTGCTGCTTTAAAAGCTTCCAGGCGGGCTTCATGTTGGTCGATACCTGCTCAAAATAGTATATGCTATCGCAGGCTGGACACAACTCTTGCCTATTATTCAAGTTTTGTAAGAAGCTGCCTATTATTCAGAAAATTATTCCCGAATAATTAGCTCAGCCCTAGCAGACAGTACTTGAGTACGTGTGGGTCTGGCCCCGCGAGACTAGGTTCAAGGTGTGTGAGTGGAAGGCTGGTGGAAGTATCTCTTCCCTAGTCTCGCGTGGCTCAGACCCTTCCCGCGGCGATCCGCCCACTAATCGCCGCGGGAAGGGTCTGGGCCACGCGAGACTATCTCTTCTCTGTGTTTGGTGAGGGAATGTAAGGAATGGAGGAGTTGTGTGGTGTGGCTTTCACCGATAAGATGCTAGAAGGAGAACTCGCTTTGCCCAGACGCTGAGCCATCCAGACTTCCCGCCAAAACTTGCATGCTACAAATCAGTATTTAAACCCGCTTCCGGTTGTGCGCGCCCCTTGCGTGGTTCAAAGGTCACGGTGTTGCTATAGGGTCATTCCATGTCAAATCAACACAAAAAAATCCTGACCTCTTCCGATTTTGACGAAACTTGGTGAGCCTGTTAGTTCTATTAAGAAACCACTGCACACCAAATTTCAGTTTCTGAAGTGTTATAGCTTTTCAACTGTAACAAATTTAATTTTCGCCTCAGGTGCCCATTTTAGACGCGTCCCATGACTGAAATACCCATATCTTCAGATGTGATCAACGTAGAGAGTTGCAACAAGGATTTTCTCGAAGCTCTTGAAAGGCTCTTTCATTTGGCATATAATAATTTGACATTTGATCTCATTAGAGTTCAAAGGTTATGTAATCTGACCTTTGACCTTGGTTCTGGAAAAACGAAAGTTTTGATTTTTTTCAAACCTTTTTTACAAAGACCTTGACCTAAATGTGTTTATTCACCAAGTTTTAATTTGGGACTACAATGGGAACAGCAGCTATAGACCAAAATGTCAGTTGCAGCTCAGCTTGCTGTCTGTGTCAGTGCATGTGTATGCATGTGCGACCTTTTCGTAGCATTGCTTTATTTACAAGTAACTGGCTTCACTTGCTTCAGCTATATCACTGGAAAAAATACTCAGTTAAAATAACAATAATGTTATAGCGGTTACTCTGTGTTCAGTCAACTCCCATGTGCTGCAAAGGCAGGTTACACTGTAGCAGAGAATCAATTACATTTCTGGTTAATGAGCCAAACAATAGATACATCAAATGGATGCATAACTAACTGGCTGAGTAGCTACCAAGCATGTGCATACTATAATCTTTAGCTGGTAGACAAGAGTCTGCCTTGCTTTTATGGAAACGTTTGTTCTTTATGAAGCATGACAGAATTTGAAGGAGTGACTCTTTGGAATGGTGGATGGTAGGCATGTTTGTCCATTCTCTTCATGGTACTTACCAGTCAGGTATGCATCATGCGTCTTCTGGTTAGTTTGCAGTGTGCCCCCACATTCAACTACATGAGCGCTCCTGTTAACATGTTGTGCAGAGGTCTGACAGTTGCTATGACACCTCCGTTCGTGTTAGCGTAGTGCAGCACAAGACAGTTCCCTCTTCACGGACATGCTTGTCTCAGTCACTACATCTGCATGAGTCCGGTGTAGCTCCTTACTCTGACTAGTTCGACACTAGCCACCTGAACATGCACATGCAGCTACACTCATGCTTAGGTGTCAGGATAAGTTACTAATGTAGGGCTTATTCAGGCTCTCACCAACGAGCAAGGTTCACGCACTATGAGATATACCATTGGATGCTGTGGAGATCAGCTGCACAAGTAGCTAGGGCACATGAACTATGCGAGGTCATCATACAATCCAGTTGCAAGCATTCTTTTTGATGAAAAACCTTGCAGATGGTAATTGCAGTATTTAGCTAAGTCGTCTTCTCTCAACCTAATGATGATCATGGCCTATAACCTTGAGTACATTACTTGTATGTAGTACGTATAAGTATCAAATCCCCATTTACACAAAAGTAAGTTGCACAGGGTTGAAAAGAGCATATTAAAGACCCATGCACCGAGTAAGGCTGCCGCTAGTCATTATTCCTCAGTTAGGTGGTGAGCAATTAGACCACTTCCAGCTGTATGCCATCTTCCCATCTACCTCTAGTACAACTTAATTAAGCTAACTGTTTTGGGGCTTTCAGAAGCCGGTTGAAAATATAACTTCAGTCTGCTGTCACTGAAAACAACAGGAAATAATGCAGTGGTGATTTTGCAATCACTGCTGCAGCAGACAAATCCAAGTACTGTATACATGCTTGATGCCAGCCAGACCCTCCTCCGTGCATGCATGTGTCGCCTTATTAACCACACATATTCAAAGTGAAAACCAAGGTCAAAGGTCAGATTTCGACATATCATTAAGGTAAACATGTCAGATTACAAGAGGGCATTACAACTACTTTAAGGAAATGTCTCTCTGCAGATCACATTAGCTAGGTAGCTATTTGAGTCATGCATGGCATGTGGTGTAAAAACAGGCAATTACGGTCAAGAAGTATACCTGTAGTTGTAGACTGAGGAAGTCGAAATTTAATGTGGAGTGGTCTCTCAATTAACCAAGGTTTTGTAGCCTGACCTTTGACCTTGGTTCTGGAAAAACAAGTTTTGATTTAATTCCAACTTTATTTACAAAGACCTTGAACCGTCATGTGTTTATTCACCAAGTTTTAATTTGGGACAACAATGGGAACAGCAGCTATAGACCAAAATGTAGTAGCATGAATACAAAACGTGTACGTGCTACTACATTTTGGTCTATAGTTGCTGTTCCCATTGTAGTCCCAAATTAAAACTTGGTGCATAAACACATTTAGGTTCAAGGTCTTTGCAAACAAAGTTTGAAAAAAATCAAAACTTTTTTTTCTTCCAGAACCAAGGTCAAAGGTCAGATTACATAACCTTTGAACTTTGAATAGATCAAACGTCAAACTATTATATGCCAAATGAAAGAACCTTTCAAGAGCTTCGAGAAAATCCTTGTTGCAACTCTCTACGTTGATCACATCAGAAGATATGGGTATTTCAGTCATAGCACACTGTCTAAAATGGGCACCTGAAGCCAAAATTAAATTTGTTGCAGTTGAAAAGCTATAGCAGTTCAGAAGCTGAAATTTGGTGTGCAGTGGTTTCTTAATAGAACTAACAGGCTCACCAAGTTTCGTCAAAATCGGAAGAGGTCAGGATTTTTTTGTGTTGACTTGACACGGAATGACCCTATAGCAAGCTGCTAGCTGCTAGCTAGTTATGCCCTGAGAAATTCCTAACTCCTAACAACTTCTTAGTCCCTTTTTGGAAAACAGCATTATTATACACCAGTTACACATCTCAGAGCCATTGTACATCTGAAAGCTTCACTTTTCTCGGTATGTGGATTGGGCATTATTTTGCAGAACTTATTGTGCAAAATTAACATACACGCGTATATTATTTTAGCAGATGTGTCCAGCAATTGGAAGCGTCCAATATATGGCGAGTTTACCCTAGCCTTGTCATATGGGTCAGACTTGGACTGATACCATGTGGCATAATTCAACGTTTATTACAGCTATCAATATATTATTAGCTTTGATAATGAAATATCACTGTCTAAGACAACAGTTTTTTCTCTTGGTGGCTAGTGAAATGACAGGGTCTTGAAATGTGAGCTTGAAACTGTTTCCTCGACGAGTGCACTGTGACGTTCTCTGTTCATGCACATATGTTACCACTGTCTCCAATGCTGCCAATACATTCTCTCCAGTTTTTGCAGAAGTGAAGAATTTCAACTCTGTGTTGAGCTGTTCGCAGCGAGCATCAATACGGCTCTCTTCAATCTCTATTGGTAGGTCACACTTGTTACCAATCAGGGCCCAAACAAAGTCTGACTCATCTATGTCGATAAACCTGGCGGCATTTTCTATTTCCTCTTGAAGTCTCTCAAAGCTGTAGTTATCCTCTACACTGTACATCAGTAGTGCTGCATCTGATTTGAAGTAGTAGTTAGAGGTCAGAGTTCGAAACCGCTCACCACCAGCAGTGTCAAACAAGTATGCCTAAGCAGATTGAAAAAAAAACCCCAACAATAATTGCATACTGCATGGATTCCAGGTTTCTTCCATTACAGCTAGCCTTGTTTGCAGGCTCTCATCGACTGCAAAGTGATGGAGTGGAGCTTGGGAACAACAAGGGTTGTTGACCTGGGGGGCTTACGTTTCACCATTTGCTATCCAGTGATACAACCTATTATTGAAGTTCATTGCTACACTATATTCACATCATTCTGATTATGTACACAAACAAGAGTGCACGATGACATCATTGTTTTTTCACGGCACGGCAGAGGGAAAAAACGATGATGTCATCATGCGCTCTTGACACAAAGAATCATGCTCCAGTTACTAGTTTAATGGCTATGGAGTGAACATCAGTGAACATCTGTTGTTAGCCTTTGCTGTTAATGAACATTTGTATGGTGTATGGTGTTCTATATTATTAGTAACATGTTGAGTTTGGTATATAAGAGGCTGTTCTGCTGTTCATATGAATCTTTTGTCAATGGCTATAATACCACATCAACCACAAAAAAAAAATCAGGTATGCTCCACGATATCCCCACACTACACCTCAGATTTGAGTGTTATGTACTGAGCTAGTGCATAATTAATATACTCAAACCCTGACAGGACTTTAGGAATATAATGCAAGTCAACCCACACACCCATTCTTTAGCTACAATGTGGCCAATACACTGGTTGCCAGCCTGGATATGCTGCCAAGGGCCATTGATGCCGCGCCTAGCCATTAAACCTCACAGGTTGTCTGGTGCAGGCTACAAGAGATAGCTTGCTGCAGTGCAGTATAGTGTTGCCATAGGGGATCTGGCAGCCCCAAGTCAAATTTCCTATACAGAATTTGGCACCCAGCCTCACTAGGACAACCATTATGCCTGATCACAGATGCACAGCTCATGAGACCCAAGGCAGGGTAGGCGTGAATGGCTGTCTCGTGGGGAGGTGCTTGGGTTTGAAGCAGGACTTTCTCAAATGGAACAGGAAACTATGTGAAGCTGATCAGGATTTGGTCGGCTGGGTATGAGACTGTTGTATTTCGGTACTGCCCATGCTGTATAAGAAAGGAGGTGGGGGGTCTGGTTGTTGCCTGGAGTTGTGGCCTAGTGGTTAAGGCACTCGTGGCTCAACCCAGGTTCGATTCCTGGCGACTCCAGATTTTTCACCTCCTTTCTTTCCTAAGCCTGTGTAAAAGCAAACAACTGCAATAGGAAACTATGTGTAACTGTAACTGTTAAAAATATGGTGAATCAAAATAGTTCTTTTTAAGAAGGTTCTAAAATAAGAAGGTGCTATTCTGTGGCTGACACCTGATCAAGCTAGTCAGCATAGGTTCAGGACTAGGGTTTAGAGTGGGATGCCTACTTCAAGACTATATTTTGTGTGGGGAGCCCCAGGCCATGAATTAATGAAGGAGCCAAACTCCCTACAGGCCACTGGAAATCCTGATCAGCTTGACCACGAGCTTCAACTTAGAAACCAATTGCACTTCCAAGTTCCAGCAGAGAGCAGATCAAAGCAAGTTAGCCTTGAGTCTACATGTATTATGCTATTCCCATGAAGCCTTTCTACGTATACTATGCTCAGCCATAACTGAGTGAACATGCATGGAAACCACAATGTGCATGTGTGATAGTCAGCTACTTACTCTGGCTGGATTCGCTTCAACTCAAGAGGGACTAGCATCAGGCCTCCCACTGGTATTTATCTCTCCCGTTTTCATCCTTGCGCAGCTGTCATAGATACTGTCCTCATGCTGGTTGCTCGCTTCTCTGAGTTAGTCTACCACATTGATTTGCTGCCAGGTGACAATTTGCAGCTGCACCTTGCTATATTATGATCAGCATAACCTCTGTAAATCCTGTACACACGACGACACGCCTAATAAATTACTCTATGGGCAATTGATCCTAAGCTAGTCTATCGAGCTAGACCAATTCTCTCTCTTCCGGAAAGCGAGAGAATTGGTCTAGCTCGATAGACTAATCCTAAGCGTACCTTGACTTCAGTGTTTCCAATCCGCATTGTGTGTGTTAGCGAGTCGACAGCCGTAGTCAGCGTGGAGGAGGTGAACTCGTCGTCCCTGACACGCGCAAAGAAGGTCGTCTTGCCTACCCCCTGCTCGCCCAAGAGGATGATCTTGTACTCGGGCAGAGGCCGGAGAAACGCCATGTTTACTCCCTCCAGTCCTAGCTTACTCTTTAATACGCAGCCACACCCACGTACTGGGGCTGCATGCAATCCGGAAAGGGGGAGTTGCCCAGAGCGGAAATGACATGACGGGCGCTCCGACTTCCGCATGACGTCATCACAAACAACATAATTAAATTTTTATGTACATGTACACGTACGTCATGTACGTGGGGGATTTGGTTCGTCTATTATTCCACAGAGAATTACTGGTGACGGCATGACATCGGCAGCTCAGAGATGCCACATTTGTGTGAACACGAGCTTATAGCAGAAACCCAGGTGGAGTATTATAGCCTTGATTGTTCCCAGGCCGTTTGGGAACAAGGCTAAGGTGAGGCTAGAGTACATACTAGCTACCTATCCTCGTCCATAGGCCTACCCTGATTTTATGGTCTTTGGCTTGTGCTGAAATATTAAACTCATGGGAGCGGAAGCGCAGTCAACACAAACCGAAGAACATAAAACAGGGAAAGAGGCAACATACTACTACTAATGTGGTGTTATTTTATGTACCTCCACACATACATACACATCAAACTTTGCTGCACAAAACAAAAAAACACCCTCCTTCCCATCACCGACAAAAATATAATAACCACACATTTCTACATAACCAACTGAACATAGTTTGTTTCTTCTCATCAGCAACACTTGGACTTACTTTTATTAGGGTTCGTGCTTTGTACCTTCACCACTCCGTGGCCAGGAGTCTTTTCGAACTTTCCGGCTCTCTTCTTGTGCACTTCTGCGACTATCTTCTCCATAGCATTGACAACATTTTCACCAGTTTTTGCAGATGCAAAGAAACTCAGAGTCGTTCCAAGCTGCTCACACCGTGCCTTGATACTGTCGTGCTCAATTTCAAGCGGTAAGTCGCATTTGTTGCCTACAAGGGCCCAGACAAAACTGTCCAGGTCTACGCTGTCTTGTGCATTTTCTATCCACTCCTGAAGGTTCTCAAATGTGTACTGGTCTTCCACACTGTACATCAGAATGGCTGCGTCTGCATTGCGGTAGAAATTGGATGTCAGCGTTCGGAAACGTTCTCCTCCTCCTGTGTCATGTAAATAAGCCTGTGTGTGTGTGTGTGTGTGTGTGTGTGGGGGGGGGGGGGGGGGGGGGGGGGGGGGGGGGGGGGGGGGGGAGCAAGAAGTTTTAGTTTCAGGCCCTCTAAAGGGAATAGTCAACACTCATTGTACTGTAATCCTCATCATCCTCGAAAAGCTGTGGCCATCTTGAGTGGCCAATGTTACTGCTTATTGATTACTGTACTCTGTATAAGGAAGAACACGCAAACCTCAACTTGGTCTGCTGCTGACAAGAAAGTTGACTACTGTTTTGCAAGGATTTACGAAGCAGACAAGATCTCAACTTTGTCCGCTGCTGTACTACACTTGTGAAAGTTGTGTCACTGTGCTTACGGTCCACTGATCTAAAGCATAGTACTAGGAAATCTTTGCTCATTAATGAAAACAGCATAACTCCAGCAAGACAGATTTCCTGAACACAAGCCATGTAATGAATCAGACTGTACTCATGTAAAATAACAAAGCTAAATATTGGCTAATCTGTAACAATCGTTCAATATACTGATGAACCACTGTTCTAGTCTCGCAGCAACACACAATTCTACAAAGTGGGAGGGGGTTCAGTTCCAGACCCAGCGCGGATACTGGAAGCAATATACACACTGGATGAAAGGTCTGGGAACGAGACTAGCATGGAACACGCATTTCTTCATCCCAATAGTGGGCACGGTTGCAAGGTTATGGCTAGTATTGGTGCAAGCAGATATCTGGTTTCTGGAAACGTTTTGGTTGGCAAAGCATGCACTTGTCAGTCCATACAATTGGGACACAATCTGGAGTCATGGCAGGACAAATACTTGCATGAGACCGCACCCCTTCCCTCTCTGTGGAACAGGGTCCGATCTGTGAGACTACTACTACTAGTCTCGGAACCAGACCCTTCACACGTGGGAGGAGGAAGGGTCTGGGCACGTCCCTACATTCTGACAGAATGCATGGGTAACTTGCGATCAACTGCGAGACCACGGGTACCACAGTTGATCTGCACGTTGCTCCCCATAACCTTTGTCAAACACTCGTGGGTAACACAGCATCGCACATTGAATTTGCAGTGTCTAGTCACTGGCGACACTGAAGCCTGGAGAAAAATCATTTCCATGATGTCATTTGCAATCACTGCTTCTGATTGTCAGGTCAACATTCTGTCCTGGGGACAACTCAAATGTAAGCGCGTGCCCAGACCCTTCCTCCCCGTGCGATCGTAAAGGGTCAGTTTCCAAGACTATACTGCAACTCAATCGAATGATGACGAGTTTGGTGTCGTTCGAAAAATTTGCAAGTACCACTGATCCTTAGTGGTTTGGGCCGTTACTATGCACCAATAAGTGTGGTATCATGCATGGATGACTAACCTTCACGTCCACGCCCCCGATTTTGTGTTGAAATTCCAGATGTTCCACTCCGAGACTGGCTGTGGGTCGCAGTTCCGTGTCCACGAAATCCCCTTCCTTTATTCTGAGGAAAAAGGTCGTCTTTCCCACCCGCGGATCGCCCAGGAGAATGATTTTGTACTCTGGGTGAAGCGCCATCTTGTTTAGTACGGGCGGAAAAATTTTGGGCGTGGCTGCGCAAGTCGCCGCATAAAATTAAAAAGAACTCAATGTGGCGAACACAGACACACTGCACACAACACACATATTTTTCATGCTTTGTTGCAGAATGATGTGTTCGGAAATCGCTAGCAGGAAGTTAGCTGCTAGTGTCCGCTTTCTCCAACACGCGCGTAGCGCTAGCGGGGCACGGTGACCTTTGAACTCATTAGCAAAAATAATTCCCCCTTTGATCACGCGACAAATCACTTCGCGAATTAAAACATGGCTGCGCCGAGCAGAGGTCCAACGTACAAAGTGGTTCTGCTGGGGGAACTAGGAGTGGGGAAGACCTCCCTGTTCCGCAGGCTGAAAGACAATACGTTTGACGAGTACCAGACGGCGACAACGGGAATAGACAGCTGCACCAAAGTCGTGAAGGTGGACGGGGAAACCGTTATGGTAGGTAACAGCTAGTGGGTTGGTAGTGTTTAATAGCCAGTGTGGGAGATCTGCAGTTTAGGTTGGTTAATCTTAAGGTTTGGGTTTAGTTTAATATGCTGTTGTGTAAGTGCAGGGATGCCACCAGCTTTCCCCTAATCGTCAAGTAAGGTAAGGCGGGGCTATTCCGACGGCGGGGTAATTCCGATAGTTGGCTGCCTTTGCTACCAGACAAAGTTAGATTCTTCTGTGGTACCGCAGGGTAGGCTGATACTCAACCTACCCTGCAGTACCACAGAAGAATTGTCCGGTAACAAAGACAGCCAACTATCGGAATTACCCCGCCGTCGGAATAGCCCCGCCTTACCTTACTGGGATACAATCCAGCCTATAGAGCAGCTGCGTTTGATGTCACCAGCCATATAAAAAAATGAAATGCCCTCCGTTACAGGCCTATTCCTTAGGACTGCAGGGCAAGAAAGTAGTAATTTCTACAGTGATCTTAGAAATGCAAGCAGCTTGGAACTTATGTGTCGATTAGATTGAGCTCCAAGTTCTTTTGGCTTGCGGATGTACTCAGTCACGTGCCGTCAATGCAGCCACTCTACTAGGCCCACACTATAGTAGCTGGATGTATTGATGTTCTGAGAACATAGTAGCTAGCATCAGTTCCACGGCTTCCTTTTGAAAGTTTTTTCTTGGGGTTTATGTTTGACATCATAGAAATGGCCTGTACCGGTACAGAAATTACAGTCACAGATACATAACAGCTAACCTGTTACGGTCATAGTGTCATGCTTTTCCCAGTTGCTAAACTAGTCTCAGCATTGCTCTTACATTTGTATGCCTGATCTGTACCAAGTCACACCTGTGAACTTTAGAAATTCCCCTTTAATGTTATGTAAACACCCTCACCCTCAAGCCTATCCTTGCTCCCAAACTCCTTCCCAGCTTTTTGTCACATAGTGTACAGTATGTGACAAACAGCTGGGGAGGAGCCTGGGAAGAGGCCTGCATTGTGTCCCATTGCTATACTATGGTGTGTTACTATTGTAGTTAAGTCTTCCTATACCTTTGTGATCTTTGTGCTGTGAAGATGAATGTAGGGTTTGTTTGAACAGTGGACACAATCAGCTTTCACTATGAGACAACTCCAGACAGATGACATGCACTCTTACGCCCTCGTTGCACACACATGACTGCATTTACACACACATTATGCGTGTGCACACACATGACTGCATTAGTCTCGGTCCCAGACCCAAACCAACCCCAGCGCAGATCGCTTCCAGTATCACGCGTGTGATACTAGAAGCAATCCGCGCTGGGGTTGGTTTGGGTCTGTGGCCGAAACAACTCATGCATATGCACACACACTCGTGCATATGCACACACCTCATGCATATACACGCACACCTCCTGCATATGCACACACACTTGTGCATATGCACACACCTCATGCATATACACGCACACCTCCTGCATATGCACACACACTTGTGCATATGCACACACCTCATGCATATGCACACGCACACCTCCTGCATATGTACACACCTCATGCATATGCACACGCACATAGTTGAGTATCTGGGACACTGCTGGTGTGGAGAGATTTAGAACGCTAACAAGAAACTACTACCGTAACGCACATGCTGCAGTCTTTGTGTACAGCGTATCAGAAGCCGCGTCGTTGCACTACCTTGCTCAGTGGATAAAAGACACTCAGAACTTTGCACCTAATGCAATTCGGATGCTTGTTGGAAATAAAGTAGACCTTGAGCCTGAAATTGACCCAACAACAGCAAAATCTTTCGCTACCGCACACGAATTTGAACTCCAGTTTCTAATCTCCTGCAAAACAAATTCTGGTATTGCGGAGGCATTTGAGCAGCTTGCAAGGGCACTACACAAGTCACCTCCCTCTTCACGTGGGGCAGGGGCTGCGGGGGAAAAGAAACCAACATTTGGAACGGATGATGTCATTGGAGGAGAAGAATTAGGAGACCAACCCCAGCAGCAGCAAAGTGGGTGTAAATGTTGAGAAAATATGCACAGCCATACAAAACCCTCCGCACTATCACTATCTCTATGTTTGCAGTACATGTACATGTAGCAGATTTCTTTTTTTTTCCTTGTGTTTTGATGACTACTACTGGTTAATGGTGTTATGATGTGCAGACTGTACTACTCAAAGAACTGTGTACAAGCAGAATAATATTTTTGTTTGTCATTGTGTGGGATAAATATGACCCGATGTACATGTAGAATGTGTGGAGTGTTGTGTCAGATGTACAGTGTTGTGTCAGATGTCTGGTTCTGTACTGCATGTCACGGTCTGGGAACCAGATCCACTCTGCCACCTTCAGTTGGTTTACTTAGACCAATATTAATGAGGCAGAAGCTCAGGCTTCCACTAGCCTCGTTCCCAGGCCTTCTCACCCCAGCGTTTGTCACTTGCAGTCCCCCGTGTTAGTACTGCAAGCGACAAACGCTGGGGTGAGAAGGCCTGGGAACGAGGCTAGGCTTCTACAGGGTGTTTATCACTGCTATGGAGTATGAGGATAGAGCCCTCCCATTTGATCTTAACACTTTAACCGATGAAGCCGTCTACAGACTAGACGGCATGAGATTTCATCAGTGATGTCAGACTTCCGGCAATGTCCTTGCAGCTTGGGAGATAGGCTCTGCGCCAGCAGAGAGGGCGGGGCAAGGGGAGGTGGGTGGGTGCACCCGAAGGGTGCAGACAGTATGGCCGTGTTTGGGCTTAGCCTTGAAGAGCCCTTGGTTGGAGCGCAGCGGGCCACTTCTGTCCTCCTTTGCACAAATGGGCTGAGAAAACAGTCCTCTCGCCTTGTAGGCCCTCCTTTTCTAGCAGTGAAGCATTTTTCTCAGTCTAGTCGAGCGATGGTCGGCCGAGAGCCGTGACTATTGGATGTCCCTTGATGGGTGGGTGTGGTTAAAGTCACGAAAGTGTAGAGGATTGCTGCAAGGTCAGGTGTGTGGAGTTTGGGGGCTGATAAGCTGGGAGAACTGGAGATATGGTAGGTTTAATGCATCCATACGCTACTAGAGACCTCCGGAGAAAAATAATTTATCGGTTAATGGGTTAAACACCCTCAGGCATAGCCGATCGTACCCAGGCTCTGTACCTCAGGCAGTGTTGTCGGTATCCGGCTGCACCTTGACTAAATTAGTATACCCAAGCCATTCAGGCTAAGTTTTAGCTCAGGTGAGATGAAGGTGAGGTGAGCCCTCACCACCCTAACGGCCTAACCTGAAGTTCAGGTATATGTGGGTGGGTGGGGTAGTCTGTGTTGGTGGGTGGAGCAGCCTGGGTTGGTGGGTGGAGCAGCCTGGGTGGGTGGGTGGAGCAGCCTGGGTGGGTGGGTGGAGCAGCCTGGGTGGGTGGGTGGGTGGAGCAGCCTGGGTGGGTGGGTGGGTGGAGCAGCCTGGGTGGGGTGGGGTAGCATGTGTAGATGGGGCAGCCATGGCATGGTGGATGGGTGCATTGGGTGGATCAGCCTGGGTAGGTGGGGCAACCTGGGTTGGTGGAGCAGCTGGCTATATGCTGGTGCATGGTGAATTGGAGACAAATAGGACTCTCTTTGAAGGTACCGTATCAGATGATGTAATATACAATGTACCAAGAAGGGATTGCTGAAGTATAATTATAGTCAAACATATTTCTAAAGGTTCTTAGGTTCGTACTGTATAGTAAACTGCATGAAGTAAAGTTTTGGCTAGTTTTGGATTTTGTAGCTTCGGCCACAATATCCATCACTGTGGTAAATTTGGCAGAGCAATGACTGAAGCATTGCCACTCAGAACCATGCCATTCTTGGAGAATAATACCAATCGTACACTCGGTCAGCCAGTTTTTGGAGAACATGATTATGCAAAAGCGGTAGCACAAAGGTTGACTCATTTACATGCAGAAATAGATTAGGGTAAATACGTACCCATGCAAAAGTATAAGGTATAATTATATGTGTAGGTATTATGAGACGGTATTATGGGTTTCGTAGAATTTATAGACATCATCACTTTGCCTGAACATTGTCAAATCTCATTTGAATAGTGGTAAATTTTGATGAAATTTATGGGTAGTTTCTAATAAAAAAATGCACTGCCAGAATACCAACTGCAAGCTAGTATAATCTTCTATGCTGGTAGGGTGTGGCTTACCTAGCCAAATGATGATTAGGTATTAGTGCTACTCACGTGACCCTCAACGAATCAGACGCCTCAGAATCGATCACATGACGGAGCATTAAATCGCTTATTGCACACTTTAGTGTGCATTATCTAGATAATGCACACTTTTCAAAGATCAAAGGCTGTCTCGGGTCGGTGAGTTGCACTAAGTAGTTTAGATACCACTTTGCCGTGCATTACGGGCTTTAGTGCACTCGGGCAATCTAGTTAACGGTCTCGGGCGGATAATGCACTCGCCTTCGGCTCGTGCATTATCTCGCCCTCGACCGTTAACTAGATTGCCCTCGTGCACTAAAACCCGTAATGCACGGCAAAGTGGTATATAAATATTACTTAAACATAATATTATAGCAAAACTGGGGTGTCTCATAATACCCACAGTGTCTCATAATAATTGGCTCACTAACGTCAACTTAACTAACAACGTTAACTAATTAGCTCACTAACGTTAACTTCAACGCTGAAACTTTGCCTACCATGCATGGATAATTAGTACAATGTATGATCATGTTAAATCTGTACTGTACATGTAGTACAATCACATCCTGTTGATAGCTTGTTGGTTAATTGAAATGGTTACATGTCTATCTGCTGGGGCAGCTACCTTATATGTATTATATTATTATATGTTGCAGTGCATCTGCTGCATCCCTCACTATGATTGATTACATCTATCTTAGGGCTTAGATTAGCCTCGTTCTCCACCCACGCGGCCTGGGAACGAGGCTAGGCTTAGATTAGCCTCGTTCCCAGCCTTCTACACTAGTTTTTGATCGCTTGCAAACCCTACTGCAATTGCAAGCGATCAAAATCTAGAGGTGTAGACGGCCTGCATGGGAAAGAGGATAACTCCATCCACTCAGAGATTAGTGCTTCAACGTTTATTGTCCGCACTTGGAACTGCATTGGGGACCAAAAATTAATCTTGGAGTGCAATTTTGCCCCCTATAACAAATTTTGACCCCGGGTCAAATAATTGCACAGTTATTGGTCCGGCAGGAAGTAGGAGATCTGGGAGGGGCTAGGGCGGGTTTAAATGCGCGCACAAAAGTTGCAAGAAAGTTGCAATTACACATAAAATTAACATTGACACATCATGGCTACCTGGCTGCAAACAAGGTATCCAAAGCGGAGGAGATACAAGGTGATCCTGCTGGGTGACTACGGTGTTGGGAAAACATCTCTGTTCAAACGGCTCAGGGGTGAGCCGTTCCACGAGCGCAGCACGGATGGGATCTGTACGGATACGTGCACCAAGTCCTACACGTTAAGCAACGGAGAAAAACTGTTGGTAGGTGAGATATAATTTGCAATAAAATTATATATCTCGCTCGAGCCGCATCAATAGCAAGCATGCTAGCCACGCGAGACTAGACCGCGAGACCATAATTAAAAGTTTCAGTCTCAATTTGCCTGCCATAGGCCTACTTCACATCCTGGAATACAGGGGCGAGCCCGAGTTAGTGTACTTAGCTACATGCAGGACATGGAGCAGTTTAAAAATACATGCACCCAAACTCTGGCTATATAGCCGGCTAGCAGGCCTAGGTACAACACATGTAGAGCCTATAAGCCGATATAGTTACATGCTGCACACTCCGTCTTGAGCGTTCCCTAGCTAGTCCACAACAATGCAGTGACATGAAACCGTCCAGTATATAACTGTAGCCACTGAATAGGCAAGTCCACGCGTGTTCTCCATCCCTGTTGTCATTGAAGCCCCCAATTGTTGCATTGGTGATAAGTGATTTCCATCACAGGAACTGAAAATGGTACCAATTACATGGGTTCCCCCCTCCCCCCCCTTGCCTGTGTCTATGCAGCTGGATATCTGGGACACTGCCGGAGTCGAACGCTACAGAACAATCACCAACAACTACTACACTTACACACATGCAATAGTGCTCGTGTACGACACCACAGAATACAAATCAATTCATAACTTAGCCACATGGATGGAAGATGCGAAGAAATTTGCCCCAAATGCAGTTCATGTATTGGTTGGTAACAAGTATGACCTCATTGATACGGAGCACAAGAGCATGGGTCCCTGTTACCCTGATGTCTTTGCAGATGCGCATGGCATCAAGCACCACTTCAAACTTTCCGCCAAGGATCCGGAGCGGTGTGAGATTGAAGCTGCGTTTGAGACAATTGCAAAGTACGTGCACTATAGGACAAACTCAGAAGGCAGTGACCAAAGACACGGACAATCATTCTATGTTGGCGTAGATGATGATGTTGATTTTTTACTCAGTCAAAGAGAGAGTCATACACATTGCTCTGGTGCCTGCTCAAGAACGTGAACCTCCGCAACACCCCCAGAAGTATTTCAGTTAGCAACCTAAACAGCAATAATTATTGTATTCAGAGAGATTGTTGTATTCAGAGATTGCGTCATGTTTCATACTACTGTATGCTATTATTCTTTCCATGGTAAAATTATGACACTATGTGTAAAGCCTGACAGTTGAGTCAGCACCAGCGGTGAACAGCCAGGGTTGTGTGGGGTGGAACTGACAGTCCAGTACACCTAGTGACCAGAAGATGAATGCAGTCGGGGTTAATGCAAGCAGCTATGCAAGACCTGGTAGGAGTCTTCTTACCAAGGTTGTTGACAATAGTGTGACCTCTCAAGACCTTCACGGGAACAATAAGCGGGTTTTGCATCAGGTCACTAGGCGAGAGAAAAATACATAATTTTTCTTGCTCTCTTCCGAAACAGGTTACACAAAGTTTTCAAGGATTTGACATAGCGAATTACACGTCATCTCGCTAGCATGTAATCCTGTTACGCCAACTCACTTGTACACCATCCCATGACAGATTATGACAGCTGCGTCGTCGCCACAAGAGGCAAAGAGGGGATAGCAGGAATGGTAGCACACCTGCCTGATCGCCTGCTTGTGGTGCCTGCACAAAGTAATTACAATACAACAGTTTATCCATAATTCAGATAACTGGGTCGAGATAATAGACAGCCCGTATACAGAATACCTATATACAGAAACTCTATAAGACAATAGAACTCAGCATGTATACCTTAGCCCTTTAGGGCCCATAGCGCCAAATGTCATCATAATACTTTCAGCTTCATCATGTGACTTCCGGCAATGTCCTTGGGAGATAGGTTCTGCGACAGCAGAAAGGGCGGGACAGGGGGAGGTGGGTGGGTGCACCCAGAGGGTGCAAACAGCACGGCCGTGTCTGGGCTCCGCGGTAGAAAGGTCTTGGTCGGCACTGGGAGGGCCATTTCCGCCGTTTTTGGCATAAATGGACTTAGAAAGTAGCTGTCTTGCCTTGTAGGCCCTCCATTTCCAGTGTTCATGGTCCGTTTTTTAGCTACGGCAGGTTGGCCACTTCTCGGGAGGCTTGATTGCAAGTACGTTAGTTGGTGGGTGTGGTTAAGTCATGTATATGCTTAGTGTAGCTGAAATTACCTGTGTGAGCAGTTTCGAGCCCAGCAACGCCAAGGAACAGAATTAGGGTATGTTTAAGTGTTCTATAGACTGAAAATGACCTAGAGAAAGAAATTTGGGCCTAAAGAGTTAATTAAATTAATGCTACAATATTTGTGTGTACTTTACTTTCTGCAGACTTTGCGAGTGCTTCGAACGATTTCGAACCATGCGATGAGCATTCACGAGCACTCCACACAGCAGTAATGGTCTGCGGCCCTGTGTATCATAACAAGAGCGAAGGTGGTCCACAGTTCTTCAGATTGCAGCGTCCTTCTCGCTGGGAAGTCGCAGTTGGCACAGTGGCTACTACAAGAGCACAAAGCGACTCCAATAACTGAGGGAGGAGCTAAGATTGCAAAACGCCCAGTACGCCAATAAGTACCTAAAATTGGCAAATGCGCATAGGTTTCTCACACACAAATATTGTAGGATTAAGTAGACCCTTGTGTGTGCTGGTATACACAAGTGGCAAGACTAGGTAAACAGCAACAATAAAGTGTTTATTTTAACACAGCCATGCATGGAAGAGAGGATAATTGTGCAAAGTGACAACAAAAAACGCCCAACAGTTGTCCAGATATGGCACTACTGCAATGTAGTACTGGGACAAGCCTTAGTCAATGCAAAACACGAATTATTACAGTCAGGTACCCCCCCCGTGTGTCTACCATCTGTCTATTCAACACGACCAGATCTCCCAGGCCTTCCCCTTCCATATTTGGATACTGCAAGCGATCAAAGACTGGAGGTGGGAATGGCCTAGGAACGAGGCTAGAGAATTATACAGTTACCTGATAACTCTGTACGGTTTATTGGAGAGATCCATGTCAAACCAGCATAGCCTCTTGTCATAGCTCCCGATTATCAAATTGTCTCCTGAGTATGCACATACATGTACTAATAGTACCAAACACACAATCATCCATGCACATTAATACTGATTATGCATACCTTATGGCTGCAAAACTTTGGCGGGGAATTTAATTTGGCGGTTTGACAGATTATGAACGCACCGCCAAATTAAATTCGGCCAATCTTTTGTCATGATGTCAATCTATGGTACGCGTGGGCTGGGTCTGGTAGCGACGCTCTCACACACACACTCATAGTATTATAGTACATCTGTCTCTGATCTGCCAGAAATTGCGAGCAAGCAGCTGATATCTTCCTGGGTACATGGTGCTACTTCGCATCACTGCTACTGCGTATGGGTCCTTTTTCGTTACCACTATCCTTCTTACACGGCAGTTCCTCTCCTACACTCGCATCCCAGGTTTTGTAGACGTGGTGACCTCAAACACAACTCTCCACCGCAAACTCCGCAGCCTACCAACACAAGATTTTCGCAAGTAAACCACTGAGTGCTCACGGCCGCACAGCTATGCGGTTAGTATGATGTCATTCTCGCTCTGTAAATATCCAAATCCGCTAAATTTTAATCCGCCAAATACAATCCACAGCTTTTTAGAGCCAATCCGCCAAATTGAATTCCGGCCAAATTTTCCAGCCATACGGTAGTAAGAAGACCCGTTGTACCTTGAGGGTGTATGTCGATACTCGAGACCCACTTCACCCCCGAGTGCAGCTTCTTGGACAACTCCTGCTTGGCCAGGTTGTAGACCTTGATGTACACCTGAGTCTGCATGTACCAACAAACACAACATTACGTAAGCACTTTGGCATGCTGTGTACTACAGTACTGAGTCTGCATGTACCATGCCAACAAACACAACATTACGTAAGCACTATGACATGCTGTGTACTACAGTACTGAGTCTGCATGTACCAACAAACACAACATTACGTAAGCACTATGACATGCTGTGTACTACAGTACTGAGTCTGCATGTACCAACAAACACAACATTACATAAGCACTATGGGAAGTGGGATGCTGTGTACTACAGTACTGGTTAGACGATTCGGGTTTGTAGGTGTACTGAAAGGACCTGTGAGCTGCAATGGTTGTCGGTTGTAGCCTCATTCCCAGACCGTTCTCACCGCCCGTATTTGATCGCTTCCAGTATGAAATACGGCGGGGGAAGTCCTGGGAGATCTAGACACATGGTAGACACACGGAGGGCGGTGCCTAGCAAAGAATCACGACGTCCTGTGTTGTACTGTCCGTCCAGTGACTGGATGCCAGAGCGTTCGCAAGGCAGATGATTGATACCGTTCGTTGTTCACAACGCCGGGAATGGATCAACAATATGTCTACCATCTGTCTACCTGACGTCATCGCACGTGACCAGATCTCCCAGGCCTTCCCCCACCGCATTTCATACTGGAAGCAATCGAATATTGGCGGTGGGAACGAGGCTATGTCGGTTGTATTCCTTGCCCGTTGTAGGCTACCACCCCAGTCTATACACCATTATGCCAAGCAGCAAGAATTAGCGAGCATAGCAAGGCCAGTGATCGTGTTATACAAATAGTATGTCCATCCAACAAAGGGAATGAAACACACATACCTTGATTCTCATTAATAGACGCTGTTTCTTATTTGCAAATTGTGCATGCCCGTGAGGCAGTGTTCCTTCTTGCTCTGCTCTTTACTTCTACTTAGTGCTACTCACGTGACCCTCAACGAATCAGACGCTTCAGACTCAATCACATGATGGAGCATTAAATCGCTTATTGCACACTTTAGTGTGCATTTATCTAGATAATGCACACTTTTCAAAGATCAACGGCTGTTTCGGGTCAGTGAGTTGCACTAAGTAGTTTAGATACCAGTTTGCAGTGCATTACGGGCTTTAGTGCACTCCGGCAATCTAATGGTCTCCCGAATAATGCACTTGCCTTTGGCTGTTAACTAGACAACTACTCTCAGCAGGCCTAATATGGTGTGCGACCTGGTTGAGGGTGTCATAAACAACATCCTGAGTACAATGATAATTATGATGCAATTAGTAATTAGCAATGGGAATTTTAAGAAGCATAGTGTGAAGTGATTGGCTTATGCAATGGGTGTGTCATCAGGTGACATGCAAGCAGTCTAGACAGGTATCATAGTGCAGACATACACTGATATAGCTGTGAGACTTGGAATACACATCACACCCATTACATCATGCTTATGTAATGTCCATACTTGGTCACAGGTCACAGCCAGGCAAACAGTTCTACCATCACTACTCATGATGTTGACTCACGGCCACAAAGAAGAACGGTCTCAGAGGGTGGAACATCACCTTCTGGATCGAGCCCTTCAACTTCTTAAATGGATTCTGGAGAGACATGTACACAAACACTTAATAGTCCATACCAGATACGTCACTGGACCGGCAGCACTTGGTTTCCAAGGATACATGTGAACACGGAATGCCAACTGAATGTGAACACCCACTAAGGCTGCTGGACACACTATACATACCACTCCTCTCTGTTGAGCTGGGGCTACCGGGGGTACGAGCTGGGCCTACTGGGGGGGCGTGTACATAAACGTCCGGACGCAAATGGATCTCTGCATCCGGACGCGTCTTTTGTTCAAGGACTACAAATGACCACATACCTGTGATCGTCTCTTGGACAGCTGATGGATGAAGACAGCACTGCCAGCAGCTGCACACACACAAGATCAACAGGATGAGTCATGGTTACACTTCACAAGAAGATTACAAGTTCACTAGAATTACCATCCGACAGAACAGTTGCAAAGTAGTCACCCTTTCTGTGCCATACAACCTGATTCACAATCTGAAAAGCAAGAGTTTCATATGAGAATTGGGAATTTAGGATGACATAATCTTCTAACAGCATATCCAAGGGTTACTGGACACCATGGCAGAGCCACGGTTCAAAAGACAACTCAAAATGTCAAATACATTACACAAGTGTGCTACGAGGGTGATGTTTGACCTTTGACCGACCTTTGTATGACGTATGCACAGTCTAAATCCTCTTCCCCGATCTTCTTCTGTTGCCGGTTGCCAGGCAACAGCATGAGGGGCGGAGTCAGCTAGAGCAGACATATGTAGGTAAGGCTGCAGCACACTTGCACATTCCGACAGTTGGTACACGCACTTACTTTGTGACTCAGTGAAGTTTGATAGGGTGGTATCTGTCATGGAGACGAGCAGCCTGTCACCCAGGCCATGGTTGATGAGGTGCACGGAGTTATCACTGCAGAGATTGAACAATGCAGAACTTGCACAAGGGTCTTCCCACACTTACCTCCCTCTATCCCCCTCTAAACCTTCTCTCCTCCATCGTTGGCATTTTTTTGTTTTTGGAAACCCACATTTGACATGCCAATTTTGGTTGGCATTAAACAGCACTCCACGGTGACTGATGTGCCATTTCTGACAAAAATGGACCAGAATTGGTATTTGGAATAGACTTGGAAGAGAACGTTGCACTGGGTATGGTAAGTGAATGAGATATGAAACTGGGAATTGTGCCATTGTGGTCAGCATAAAAGAGAGCTTCCAAATGATCTCAGTCGCATTATTCGCAGTCAGCCAAAGGCTATAATCCATGCTCTTGGGTCAAAATTCAACACCGACATCACAATGGACATCATTAAAATGCTCCATTCATGCTGATCACAATGGTGCAAATCCCAGCTTTATATCTCCTTCCTAACCCAAGATAGCTAGCACATCAGTCTCCATTCCATCCCCCCCCCCCCCCCCCCCCCCCCCCCCCCCCCCCCCCTCAAACCAACTACCTCCCTCTATCCCCTTCTCGCTCCCTCCCTTCCAGCCCACTCACACGGCAGCTGCCAGCAGGGTGAGACTACCATTGGGACAGAAGGCGAGAGACAGTGGTCTCCCCGAGAGACGGAGCGTCCTCACACACCTCCCCGTGGTCACCTCCCACATCCTCACTGTCTCATCATCTGAGGCTACAGGTAAAGCTCTCAATAAACATGCAGATAGGGGGCAACTTGATAATGTTGATATTCAAATTATACAGCAGGTAGTCTCGTGCCCAGACCCCACCCCTTGCAGTAAAGAGGGTCTGGCGACTTTGCAGTCTTCGTTAAGAAGTCACACCTTTTTAGGCAGGAATTTCAGACTGCCAATGAAATCGTATCAATTTTCTCTTGGTTAATAGCAAGGAGCTATAGAAAATTCAAATTTCTTTTGCAATTATGTATATCATTTCACGCATAGACTTCCGGTTCTGTCTGGTTTCAGGCGGTTAGCTGAACTATGAATATTAAATGAAGACCGAGAATGTTGGAAGTCATCAGACGACGGTTATTCTGTAGGATTCCATCTGGGCACGAGACTATACAGCAGGTCACCTGCACACATAGGGTGTGCGGTGGTGCACTTGTAGAGTGAGACTCTCTAGTGCTCAACTCAAGTTCTGTCCTAGGTCCAAATCCCACTAAAGCCTTTGGTTTTTCTGTTGAAGGGTGGTTTGCCTTAAAAGAAGGAATATGCCTGCCCTTTCAGAAAAACAAGTTTGAGCAATAATTATGCCATTTATGTAACTCAAGCGCAGGACCTGCATGAAAACTTTCCGTATCGGAGCTGTGACATTCAAATCAAAATGAACTGAGCTGAATTGAACATGTAAGGTATGAATACATTGGGATGATGCTATACATATGAGCGCATGATGACATCATCATCATTGCGGCAGTGTTGCAATGAAAGTGATGATGTCATCATGCACTCTAATATATACTGTAGTAGGAATAGCACAAACATTGAAAGTGCATCATTCAATGTCCACTACATGTATGTCACTGCTGTTCTCCAAGTAAGGATCAGAAATCTATGCTCATGACTTGCAGTTGTCACAATTAAGCATTCTGAGATCTCCTCCGGTTACTATAGCGTTTTCAGTATCATACAGTACAGAATGTACAAAGGCTGCTCCAGTTGTAGAAACTTCCCCTAGTTGACATAGTCAACACACAGTATCAATATCTACTACACTGCAGTCAGCACTACCGATTTTATCACACACATCCTGATTGTGACTCCTTTCACACCTCATTGTACCAAGGTTAACGATTTACGGGTATATACTAATTTTAGCGATTTGCAGCAGATTTGGCAAGTGAACTACCAGGATTCTTGGAGACTGTTCAAGTGGCGACCGTATATACTGCTCAGTCTGTTGGTAAAGGACAAAAAAATTCACTTTTCAGAATGATGTCTCAGGTCTTGCGCATGTGGATCCCAGGTTGGTGGCTAGCTTACCGCTTGCTCCAATAATGCACATGTATGTGACATCACGTATTGCTAATACTAGGTTTGATACTTTCCGATTAGTACCAGCAAAAAATATAATGACCTTAAGGTAGTTTCTGAGGTCAATTGGCCCACTTTCGTTATGAATTCATTGCGCTCTCAGTCAAGTAGCAAACAATAGACCTTGTTTGCCTGCAATGAAATTACTGTATCCGTTGCTATGGCAACAACCTCTTGTACCCAGTGGTCACCATGACCTCCTGCAGAAATGGCTGACCCAATACTACTGAGACCTGTAGCCAGCCACATGACAGTCACAGACAGCTGCATGGCTGACCTGAGGCAATCCACTGGCCAAGAGGTTCCACACTCACACATCTCACCAGCGCAGTGTGTCCCTCGTACACCTACAGACACAAGGGTTAGATTTATGTCATGTTTAGTTTGGACCGCCATAAAATTGGTTTCCCCCGGAACGATTTTTTCTGGACCCCCTTGAAATATTTCTTCCCCCATGGGCCAGCGGTTCCACAAAGGCCCAAAGGTGAAACCAGGAATACGTATCCGCATCGATCATGCCTTGCTCGCGTGCCGCATGCGTAACCTAACCACGTACGTGCTTATGAGTACGATCGATCTAGCTAGTGTGAATTTGACGAGTGAGGAGCTGGAGCTGAAGATAAAATAGACTAGTTGATTGTCGAGACAGTGACATGGCAGAGGCCAGTTTGAACGTTCATGGATTGTCTATGTATTTCACTGACAGTCCATGACGTGTGATGGCAGCACTGGACATGTGTGCATGTAATTATTGCAGTTGTTTGGTTTACACAGGCTTAGGAAAGAAAGGAGGTGAAAAATCTGGAGTCACCTCCTTTCTTTCCTAAGCCTGTGTAAACCAAACAACTGCAATATCTACACACCAGGCTGCATAGAACCTATGTGCATGTAATTGTTACCAGCAAATTTTGCAATGAAATAAGTTCCGGGGGCCCATATTCATCAAAACATTGGTTCCAGGGGAGCTAATTTTGGGGGGTCCATTTTTACCACGACAGATACACACAACTCTATAGACAGCCTCCATCACAGCCACCTCTGGGTGTTATATAACACACAGCTCACAATGGTTTCTGTGGTTGGGAATGGGTGTAGGTCTTTGGGTTTGGGCAGTTTGGGAATGAGATCCTCAGGGTCCACTTGAACCTGCAGGGAATATATAGAGCATGGAATATGGATACACAACATGACACAGCACGGATAAGGCACAGCATGGAATGGGGACAATGCAGTATGGGTCATGGACACAACCATATAGTATGTACCCTCATTCTTCTCTGTCTTGGGCAGAGGTAAAGGTCTAAGCAACGCTCAAATCGCTCTTGGATGAAGTTTGGGTAGGCAGGCACCTCACGAAGACTGCCATACCTGGGGAAAACAAACGAAAAAGAAGAACAGGAAGAAGGGTGGAAAGGAAGAGGAGGAGGGAAGTGAGGAGGAGGAGGGAAGTGAGTGGTAGGGAGGTGGAGGAGGAGGAGGGGGAGGAGGAGGAGGGGAGGGAGGGGGGAGGGGGTGGAAGAGGAAATCAATGAGGAGAAGGAAGTGAATGCACAACAGATTATCACGCCTGCACTAGTGCTTCGTTGACCTGTGAGGTAGGAAGTTCTTGGGTCGGTCTTCTGGCTCTGTTTCATGCCATTCCTTAGCCTGGAATGGAATTGGGAACATAATGACATTGTACGTACACAGTACTCAAATCAAGGGTGAGGTGATGCTTGCTCACCTCCTCCTGGGTTGGGAGGTATTCCGGAGGAGGATTGTAGGATTCCTCATGACCCGGTAGCTTCATCTTAGGGGCAGGAATGTGCATATGATGTTTGGCGCGATCAGCCTGCAAGGAAGAAGGATTGAGGGAGTAAGGGGAGGGACAGGAAAGAGTAGGGAGGGCGGAAAGGAGGGAGGGTGGAACCATGGAAGGAAGAAGGGGGGGAGGAAGGCCAGGACGGAGGAGATTAATGGTGTAGTGCACCATGCGTGATACTACACATTCACCTGTTCATTGTCCCTCCACAGAATGTAGAACTTTGGTTTCTCTGGGCGTGTCCTTGGCTTAATCCAGCCCATCTTGATGGCGTGCACAAGTTTCACAATCTTGCGACGCTCCCACTTGGATGGGATGAAGCTGCTCTTGGGTTTGGGGACATTGGAGAGTGGATGTAGCATCTTGTCACGCGTGAAGTGATCCACATAGGGCTGAGGGCATGGAAGAGGGGAGGTAAGTGATCGGCTATGGATACGGACAAGGGGAGGTACATGTAAGTGATCCACGTAGGGCTGTGGGTGCTTAAACATATATAGCCCAGGCAGAACAGCATTGGACACTGGCTGCCTCCGCCATAAGCATTCAAAGTCTTTACTATGCTTGAAACTGTCAAAAGACACTAGTGTAGCCAAACAATCACACCATTGTGTGAATTATGCCCACACCGTAACGATCGCTGTACAAAAACGGAACCCACAGACCCACCTCATAAGGGTTGTAGCTTGTCTCGGGGTACTCTGTTTTCTGAATCCTCTGGATCATGTCCAGCTGCTGGTCACTGAGAACCACGTCCTTCCCCGTGAGCTTGTCATGTACGGTGTGCCAGTAGCTTGGGTCCTCCATCTTGGCAAGAAACTCATCTAGCTATTCGTGCACATGGATAGAGGGCGGGAGGGAGGGATGGATGGGGGGAGGGGGAGGGACCAAGTGAGGGAGAGAGGGATGGATGGAGATGTGGATAGAGGGCGGGAGGGAGGGGGAGGGACAAAGGGAGGGAGAGGGCGGGAGGGATGGAGGGGGGTAGAGGGAATTTAAGTGAATTCATGAGGTGATGGGTAAATTTATTGAAATCTCCCCCATCAATACTAACGGCACGTGCACCGCAGTGATTAGTGCGTTGCTTCCCCACACACATCCCCATACACCCACCCACAGACACACTACACTTGTACATACCTCATCTCCCTTCATGGGCTTGTACACTCTCCTCCCGTCCAAATCATACCCAATGTGGGGGTAGTCATCGTACCACTCAAGAGGAATGTTACCCACAGTGTTCCGAATCTCCTGCAGTTGGGATCGAAGATGACACTTGTGTCATTGTCATACATACCCCAAACTTCTACACAACATTACACATCAGAATGGATTAGTTGACCGGAAAAAGATCCGAGGTGATACTACCATAAAGTTCAAACCTCTTCATCTGAGGTATCAGTCTCTTCGGCTTCCCTCCACGCTTCCCTCCATGCTCTTCCAGCCTCCACCATCTGCTCCTCCTCCACCCTTCCCCCCTCTCCTTCCTGGGCGTCATCCTCTGGATCACTCTCCAGTGATGATGATAATACTGCTTCATTGCTCTCCTCTGCACCAGATCCCAGCTCCCCTGCTCCCTCCGAGGATGTCTACAAGAAGCACAAGGGAGATCAGCTCAGAGTAAGAAGGAGGGGGAGGGTATCCTGAACCAGACAGGAAGCCAACAGAAGGGACAGGGAACTAGTTTGGTTCCCAGACCTTTCTAGCGGAGAGGGAGAGGGAAGAGTTTGGTGAATAGTAGCTGGCACGGATCCACAGCATTTCAATATCACAAACTTTGCTTACAGAACAATTAGTCAGAAACTGCTCAAATGTTCGATTTTCAACCATATATTCAATGATGACGTCATGACATCGTGACAAAAACCCTTCCTTCCCATTAGTAGAATCTGGCCAACATATGGCATTATTGATCGATGGTACGATTGAATGCAGCCGTGGATCCGTTCTAGGGTGGAGTTATTCACCAGACCCTTTCTGCTTGTCCCGCTCCCTCCACTGGTACAGCATGTCTCACATGGCCAAACTGGACCCATTCCACACAGAGGGAAGCTAAGGTAACGGAGGGGGTTTCCGGACAGCAAGGGGTTTCCGGACACAGCCCCAGCTTTCGCTCTCTAGGAGCATTTTTTGCTAACAACTGCACAGCGTTGGAAAGTTCGAAGGTAGGGTATGCATGCGCACTTACCATAATTCGGAAGAACTGCTAACGGAGTGAATGCGAGGGGCATGAATTGCGTGTCCGGAATTAAAAGACTGTCTGGAAACCCCCTCCGTTACCTTATAGGGTCTGGGTATAAACAATCAATATCCACCACACTTTATTACCTCTTCCTCCTCTGTGTCTGGTTCACTGTCCAACCCAGGATAGTAGCTCCCGTCTGACTCGCTATCAGACTCTGCATCTTCAATGGACACCGAAGGCTGCAGGAATTGGTGGCAGACATCACCATCTAATTAACGCACACCGCCAATGAGCCCCTTAACTCCATAATCAGCAGGTGCTTTGTGTTCGTACATATACTTACATCTATGGCGAAGTCTTCCAAAGTTTTAGCTCTTGAAGGGCCAGCAATTTCCCTGCTTGAAACGCTCCTCTTTGACATTTCTGCATACGGAAGACCACGTGGTTGCATCTGTACGCATGCGCAGACGAGCCCCTCCCCTTGCGCAAGAAGTACCATGTTTACCATGTTTCCCCTGGTTCTGCTCTTCTCGCTCCTGTTCTCTCCGCTGGGGCAATCCCAGCCGGAGCAGATCCACCTGGCATACGGCTACTCCCCCTTGCAGATGGTAGTCATGTGGTCCACATCAGAGAGCTCCTCTTCAGCAGTGCTCTACGGACCCTCTCCCTATGACCTTGTGATGAAGGCAAACGGGGAGTGTCACGAGTTCACTAAAGGGAACCCCAAAGGTCTCCACTACGTGCACAAAGTTGTTCTGCAGGTATTAGACAAATCATACACACCTTGTCCTGTTCTTTTGTGAATGATGATGAAAATTCTTTCGACGTGGGTGCCCATTCAGCACTGTCCCTAACCCATCGCCCTACTTCCTGCAGACCAATAATCATTTTGAATTTCTTTCTGGGTGATTGACTGTCGAACACTAAGGAAGTGGGGCAGTGGTTAGAGTAAACTAGGGCCATTGCCAGTTCTGAATGTGCATATGTCCGTTACCTATAATAATGGACTGATTCCTGTTCGATAGTCTAGGATTATTATTATTATATATATTTGTCCAGGATCTTGCTCCAGGTGCCGTGTACTGGTATGCAGTGCAGAGTGGCTCCAATACTAGTGAACTGTTCCGCTTCACAGCAATGCAAGAGGGGCAGGTGAGACGTACTGTTTGCATCACTATTATGTGCAATGTGTTATAGTTTTTGCTGGAGTCACCATTGATTGGCAACATTCACCCCCTCCCTCTATCCCCTTCCCAATTACTCACTCCCTTGCTTTCTCCCTCTCCCTCTCTCTGTCCTCTCTCCCTCCCTCCGTCCTCTCTCCTCCCTCTGTCCTCTCTCCTCCCTCTGTCCTCGCTCCCGGCCCTCCTCCACCTCCGCCCTCTCTCCCTCCCCTCTCTCTGTCCTCTCTCCCTCCCTCTCTCCCTCCCCTCCCTCCGTCCTCTCTCTGTCCCCTCTCCCTCCCCTCTCCCTCCCCTCCCTCCGTCCTCCCTCCTCTATTTCACCCACTTGAACCTTAAACAGGACTGGTCTCCAGAGTTCTTAGTGTATGGAGACATGGGTCGCCATGGAGGTGCACAGAGCCTCCCTGCCCTCATCTCGGAGGTTGCGTCAGAGAGCTATACCGCTATACTCCATGTGGGAGACTTTGCCTATGACCTTGATAGTGATGGAGGAGTGGTAAGTTTGATGTCATTATGTTATTGGCTACTTTGGTAGACTGTATGGTGATACTTACTTGGCTTGAAAAGTCGGCAAATGCGATCTCAGAGCTCTTAAATTCCTGGGGGATGAGGGGGAGGGGGTGGATGGGGAGAGCGGAAGGGGGGTGGATGGGGAGAGCAGAAGGGGGGTGGATGGGAGAGGGGAGTGGGGTGGATGGGGAGAGTGGAAGGGGGTGGATGGGAGAGGGGAGTGGGATGGATGGGGAGAGCGGAAGGGGAGTGGGGTGGATGGGGAGAGCGGAAGGGGGGTGGATGGGAGAGGGGAGTGGGGAGTGGGGTGGATGGGGAGAGGGGGAGGGGATGGATGGGGAGAGGGGGAGGGGGGTGGATGGGGAGAGGGGGAGGGGGGTGGATGGGGAGAGGGTGAGTGGATGGGATGTGGGGGAGGGGGGTGGATGGGGAGAGGGAGAGCATGCACCCAGACCTGTGCTTCACACAACCACATACAAGTCTGAAAAATTTTCTGTGTGAGGTGCATAGCACAAACTTTGATAGAGCATTCTGTTATTTGGCCTGACCATAGCAAAAGTGTTTCCTATGCCCTTCATCAGATTTTTGCATCAACTCCTCTCAAGCCTGAGTAGCATTGACCACTGACCGTGGATCGGAGGGCCTGGGACCAGATCTGCTCCGATGCCCATGTAAAGAAAGTTTCTTCTCTTGTGTAGAACACCTGTACAGTGTAGTGCAGTAGATGCAAGATATAGTCAGTACATGACTAGAATTGAGAACGAATATTATGTTCTGACTTGCAGAACGGTGATGAGTTCATGAACCGAATCCAGGACCTGGCAGCTTACCTACCATACATGACCTGTCCAGGAAACCATGGTTAGGTGTTCCAAACAGTGGTCCCACATCTTACTGCCCTAACGTCTGATGTAGCTACTGATTTGGAAGAAGTACACTTAGTTGTATGACCCCTTCGCGATTGGAAAAAATTACTTCAGATTCAGAACATTCCTCTTCTGATTCACAGAGAGTGGTTTTAACTTCCTGAACCGTTTCTCAATGCCGTCCACCTCAAGCCCTCACTGGTACTCCTGGGACATTGCTACAGTGCATTTCATCAGGTCAGGACACCATGTAGCGTCTGGCCTCAGTCCCTGGCACTCTCCTCAAAACCAGTTTTTCTTTAGGCGGCCGGAGAGAGCCTGGGAATGAGGCCATGTAGCATCTCTCCTTCCAACCTTTATGTAGTCCTGAACCTCTGAACATTGGGCTATCCATTAAATAAGGCTACACCCCCATTGAGGAGTAAATAATTTGTCCTACTGGGATTCGCTGAGTTTCCGTATTCTGTTGAAAATCTCCGTAAATTTTCTTGTCATATTTCCATATACTAACGTCTGTCGCACGATGTAGAAGGCGTTTTTTGCCGCCCTTCCGCATCCATGTATTATTGTCAACAGAAACCGAAGAACAGAAAAAACAGGGTAGGCCTGGGAACGAGGCTAAGGTGTGTGTGTGTGTGCCTCTCTCGCAGCTACTCTACAGAGGTCTACTTTGATGGCTGGGGAGTGGAAGAGCAGCATGCATGGCTGGAGCAAGACCTCCACTACGCCGCAGCCCCTGAGAACCGGAGCATCAGGCCGTGGATCATCGCCTATGGCCACAGACCCATGTATTGCTCCAACATTGATGGAGACGATTGCACCACATCTAAGTCTAAAGTCAGAGCAGGGTAGGTGCATTGTTGTGCTTAACAATTCACACATACCACATCACACACACACACCACATCACACACATACCACATCACATCACACACATACATCACATCACACACATACCACATCACATCACACACACATCGACCACACACACACACACATACCACATCACATCGACCACACACACACACACCACATCACATCATGCACACATACCACATCACATCACACATACACACACACACACACACACACACACACACACACACACACACACACACACACACACACACACACACACACACACACACACACACACACCGGTCTGTTGTGCTCCTGTACATGTACATGCAGTCTGGAGGGGCTGTTTTACAAGTATGGTGTGGATGTGATTCTGGAGGCGCACGAGCACTCATATGAGCGTCTATGGCCAGTATATGATGATCATGTGACTGCCAACAACTACACTGACCCCAAGGCTCCAGTGCACCTCATCTCTGGCACTGCCGGCTGCAATGAGAGTCTGGGAGAGTGCATTAACCCCATGCTAGGGCCGAGGGGTAAGTGGTACTGCATAACACCTGTTGAGATGTCTTAAGTGTGCGCTGTACATTATGACATCATACATGTACCCAGGAGCTAGAGGCTAGAACATTCTAAATTCTCAACAGTATTAAACATTTATATTTATTCTGTGCAAGTCAGCAACAATTCTGCACATGATGGCCATTGGCCATCCTTGTTGTATATAGAAGCTTGTATGGGGGGGGTCTGGATTTTTCAGCCAGCATAGATACTGGGTAGTGATTTAGAGTGCATTTTGCATGTGCATCAACTTGCGTACTAAGTCCTCATTCAACCACATGTACCTCCACGAACGTCACATGCAAATGCCTTATACATCACAGTATACACCTTATGCAGTAACAACAATGGGATACCTGCAACCCATGCCCTCTCCACTAGGTCCCTGGTCGGCCTACAGGTCATGGTGGCTGAACCGACATGGATATGGGAGGCTGAAGGCAGTGAATGGGACCCACCTGTCCTGGGAGCAGGTCGTTGCTGATGATCTCCGAGTTGAAGACAGCATCTGGATTGTACAACACAAGCACGGCCCTTTTGGAATGTGATCAGAGCTGTGCATTTTATTTACTATGTTGGTGACTACTTTGATGGGTGTATGTATGTGTATCATCACTATGATAAGTATTAACTCCCTACCAACTAGAGCTGCAACAATGTTGTGTTTCACTGTATCGATATGCAATTGACGTACTGCAAGAGCATTATTATGCACACTGGCATACTGCGATACATCAACATAATTACAGTAAGCTGAAGGGCAGGTGAGGCCATTACTCTCATTACAACTATCACAGGCCCAGTGGAGGCTATTTTAGATCGGTACGGCCAACTGGGAATGAGGCCAGCTATGCATGGGTTGACCAATGATTGTGAAAAATCCTAATGCTGCACACTAACTTGAATGATCATTCAGAATTCTTGCAATGGGAACTTGAACTGGTATAGAGATGATAGTTCCTGGTCCCCCCCCCCCCCCCCCCCCCCCCCCCCCCAACTCGACTGAAGGGATATAGACGTACAGATCAATAGGATACGACTGGTTCAAAACATTACTTGCTTACAGGCCTATAGAAGTACCACTGTACACAGAGTCATAGCTGGAAAGTTATATGTAGGTGCAACATTGGTCAGTGGAACCAGTAACAGAACCAATCATAGTTCATGTCTAGTTTCTCTTCAGTGATACATGCTTAGTCTGTGGGTCAGATGCTTTTTCCCTTGTTTTGGTGGGTGCCGCAAGTGTCTGGCCCATGAGACTAAGTGACCACTGTCAATATACACGCACACACACACAGGTGATCGCAACACTCAGTGCCTATATACATACCCACTCTCCCATATTTACACCGATCCATCTCTCCCCCTTCCCCTCACCACCTACCCCAACTCTCCTTCCCCTCCCTCCTTTCCCCTCTCACCTCCCGCTCTCCGCCTACACCATCTCTCCCGTCTCCCGGGCTATCATTTCACGTCCCACTCTACTTCTCCCCTCTCCCTCCCCCTCTCCTTCTCTTCCACCATCACCTGTTTGACAGCGTTCCAGCCCATGTCGTCCTCCTCCCTCAGTTCATGATCCACCTCCATCCTCAACTCGATGCCGTGTCTCCGGAGGAAGAAAGGGAAAGAGATGTATTTGAACTAGTGAAGGAGTCATTAATCTGCAGAGCACACCTAAGTTACCTCGTGCAATTTACCCTGGGTCAGAAATCTAAAGGCTCATCTCGAAGTAAACTGATAATGTAAGACCTCAATCACCGTTCATTTGTTCCTCTACTTCCAGGTTCTGTACATCAGCCACTCTGCCAATTCTCCAGCACCACCAACCAAAGGAAATCTGTAGTTTGTATTGTTATCCACACCCACTTCTTCCTGTAAACAAACATGGCTGATTAACAAATGGACATGGACGTAAAAATTTGGCTATATAGAGTGCCTATTGCAGAATTGAAAATACAGAACGGAAGCTGGTCACTAGGTGATTTGCTATTACATACTCGAAGTCACTGCCATGTGGCATGTGTCTGACCAGGTGGGCAATCCTAACGGGGCTTGAACAGTACCGTGGTCTCTCGAAAATACGCCCATCCCCCTCTTTGAGCAGCCACTAAGTTCATCGCCCATTGGCGTATTTTCGAGAGACTACGGGTTTTTTTTGCCTTGCTACAGAAGAAGACAACTGGGGACATAGCTACTCTCGGTTTGATGGACCAGACCAAACTTCAAACAGCCATAGCCATAGCAGCAAAACAACAGACGATGGAGGCTCTGGTCTGGCGTACTGAAACATAGCCACTCCTCAAGTTATACTGTAGACACCGTAGTACATGCAACAACTGGCACAGCTCTAGTAGCATCGTTGCTCAAGTGTGTAAACAACGCTATCGGTAGCAGCTAGTGCAATCCATTCCAGACTCACTGATCTCCTTGCTTGATGATCTCTAGGTCAATCGTGCACTCCTCTGCCTTAATTCTCTTTGAGGGCCTCATTCTCGATCTGCCTGGACGCTCTTGGACTTCATGTCTGGATGCATGTGTGTGTGCATGTGGTGAGGGAAGAAGAATAGTAAGATGCAGACCATTTTTGTAATATTGTGAATCACGATGTTAGCCCTGATCTGATCCACCAACAGGGCACATGACTGTGCATATCATCTTCAACACTCCAGCAGTAATGTCCATGTAATTTCCCTTCGGCTCAACAGCTTGCCTGCAATACTAGATCCTGGGGTCTCCACAGACCTCAAAGAAGGTGAAGAGCACCTTGAGAATGGGACGACAGTATGTTGTTTAGCAAACTGAAGTCTACTCTTGCCAGTACACTCTGGATTTCTGCACAAGGAGGGTATGGAGTTTAAAGTCGTCCTACCTGGCACCATGTTTGTGTAGCATGTACCCAGTCTTTGCCCAACAGTTGTGACAGAAATCACCTTCAGTGGTAGAGCGAGCACGCTAGGCACACATTCAGAGGAGTTGCGAGTGTATCTGGATGCTGTCCCTGTTTTTCTTCTATGAGTACCAGGAGGATCGACCGCAGTCTGCCGCGACTGCTTCCAGTCTGCTGCAGCTGCTTCGAGAAGCAACAGAAACATGAAGGTTTAAGTTAGCCATCTAGATCATTAGTAACACTATTGCAAAACAATACGGCTGGTATGCAGAGGTAACACATGCTTGATCTGATCATGAAGATTTCAAATGTCCACCCACTGGAGAGAGTTTCTGAGCTCATTTGTAGAATTAATGACAGACAGTTCCTATCCAAGGATGCACAAGTCAGGAGATGACTCAGTGGTTTACTCATGAACACAGCATGGAAGTCGTTTGTCTCACCATCACTCATCTCCCCACTAGCTTCTCATCAGCGGTATAGTTTTAAGGACTCACTCCATTCCCAATATTTCTCTTAAGGTTTGTCCCTAGACAATGTCAGAGTTGTGTGTGAAGAAGCTCCTTAGATTGAGGTAACTAACAGTAGAAATAACCCACTCAACTCAATGAGCCTATACACCTTGAAAAGAAAAAGATGACTGGCCTACCTAGGATCAGGTTCAGGCTTCACAACTCCGCTAGCTATACTCTGAATCCTTGGAAAAATTATGTACACATCACAACACAGTGTTCTGAGGTCCAGAACTGGGCAGTAGTTGTCTCTGCGGGGGTAATGGCCTAACCATTCAGGATAGTTTAATTCTCCCTGGCTTCCTTCTCCCTCTTCAACCACTGAAGGAAAACACTACTTTCAAGGACAAGGAACTTAGCTCTCTCTTTCACCCTCCCTCCCCCACTCCCTCCACGTAAGCCTACACAGCACCCAATATATGCGTACACGGTTCCCCATCACCTAGCTCCGACCTAAAGCTCGTTCTCGATCTCAGACACAACGCCTTCAAACTTTAAAAATCCCAAACGGTGTCAGTGCTTAGGCTACCTCCGTACCGCGTACCATAGTCTACCGTACAGCGTCAAGTACACGTCCAACGATGGAGGGAGCAACGATGGAGGGAGCGCCAGTGGCAGAGGGCCAACTAGAGGAGGGCAATGGCATCCAGAAAAACGACAGAGACGGAAACACGCTCAACATTGGGAACAGCTTACGCGTGCACAGCTGGCGGGCGATTCCCGCCATAATTTGAACCAATCAAATAAGAGTATTACGGGTACCCGGGAGCGCGTGCAGGCATGCCTGCACGCGTTTGCCAGCAGGCTTCGCGAGTATATAAAGTGAGTCAAATTGTGTCCTAGCCATTGCGGCTTAGGTTTAGCTTGGGTGAGGTTAAGGTGAGGTGAGCCCTCACCCTAACTTTACCCTTGCTGCATCTTCGCTCAGAGGGCGGGGAGCATTGGGGGGGCGGGGAGCATTGGGGGGTGGGAGCATTGGGGGGGTGGGGAGCATTGGGGGGTGGGGAGCATTGGGGGGGGGGGGGGGGGGGTGGGGTGCATGGGGTTGGGGGAGGGGGGTGGGTGGGGTTGGGGGAGGGGGGTTGGGGAGCATGGGTGCAAGGGGGTGGGTGGGGTGCATGGGGTTGGGGGAGGTGGGTGGGGTTGGGGGAGGGGGTGGACGGGGTTGGGTGGGGTGTGTGCATGATGCTCTATACATGAATATGTTCACCCTAACTGTAACTTAACCCTAATCCTACTCTTTGAATGTCAATAATTATAACCCTAACCCTATTATAGCCCTAACCCCCAGCTACCCGCTAACCCTACCAACCCTAACCCTAACCCTATCCCTAAACCTAACCCTATCCCTATCCCTAACCCTAACCCTAACCCTAACCCTAACCTTATAAAATATAATTATGCAGGCATGTTCCGCAACTTTATTAATCGTGCACCTCAATAATGCATCCGAGTATCTTGTTTCAGCAACCATTACCTACACAAATTCATGACAAGTCATTAAAAAGTACTTTCAAGTGGACACCATGCAACTGTATTATTATAGAGGAACAGTCATAGTTACAGGGAAGTTATTTGGTGAAGTGCATACTTATCAAAGAGATGTTCATTTCTTCGACAGTTCTTTGACGAAACTCATAAAGAGTCATTAGAAAACAGTAGGGGAGAGGTTGACAGCATAGGAGGGGCGAGAGAGAGCTGATCTCATGATCTGCAGTGCACGGACTGCTACGGAGGGAGATATAGGTTGGTGGCATAGTAGATATATATATAGGGCAGAGGTTTGTAGCGGCAGGCCAGAGATCATAGTGCAGCTGCAGCAGATTGTGGTGGGGCAGGAGTGCAGAAGACATAGGTAATAGCAGAGGCGGAGAGGGCATGCACATGATAGGGTTGGTGTCCAACTTAGTAGTCTTTCTTGTCTGAAAAACTGTGTAATGTTTGCTGAAGTGGTATACAGTCACTTGTGTGTTGCCAGTTCAAACAGTGCATCACAAATTCCTCTGAGAATGTTACGTTCTATACTTCTTAAACAGGCGACACACAAGTGACTACCTGTTCAGCAAGCTTGCACTTGACTACCCTTGAGGGGTTTACCACGATGGTGGCTAACGAGGGCCTGGAGAAGGCAGAGCCTATGCATGAACCCAGGTCCCCCGGCTTTACATCCCCTCCGAAGGATGCGGTGTGAACTGTTTCAGGTGAAACACCTTCAAGAACACACCTACTCATTTTTTTTAGGGTAGAGCTGAGTCAACTCCTAGGAGAAAGAAAATCTCCTATGGCAATGGTGGGATTCGAACCTGCAACCTTTCGATTAGCAGTCGAATGCTTTAACCACTCGGCCACCAGCCAGCAAGCAATGCATAGCTAGCAAATTCCTCTGAGAACGTTACATTTGATACTATAGTACTGCCAATTTGTGAGTAAATCTAGCTGGGAATTGCTGCACTGAGTTTGGCAGCTCTGTGAGAGGGTTGGCGGCCAGAGGGTCTGTATTGTACCGATCATACACACAGTCAGTTTGTTTAAAGAAATTGCAATAAGAGTAAGGAGGCAGACCATGAGCTTCCTTTGTTGTCAAGAAAAATTGCATCACTTGCAGCGATCAAACAATAGAGTTGCTATAGTTCCACAGAAATGACTGACAGTTTGCAGCTGTCTCGTGCCCAGCCCCGTCTACGCGCGCCCCAGCGGTGGGCGTGGACGTCTGGGAACGAGACTGTAGGCGGCAGGGCAAGGGTCGGATCGTAATCATTTCAGACTAGCTAGCAGCAAATTATGTTCGTTCAGCTGTTGCTCTCGCTCCTGCTCTTTCAGTTGGGGCAATCCCAGCCGGAGCAGATCCACCTGGCATACGGCTACTCCCCCTCGCAGATGGTAGTCATGTGGTCCACATCAGAGATCTCCTCTTCAACGGTGCTCTACGGACCCTCTCCCTACGACCTTGTGATGAAGGCAAACGGGGAGTGTCACGAGTTCACTAAAGGGAACCCCAAAGGTCTCCACTACGTGCACAAAGTGGTTCTGCAGGTATTAGTCCAGTGATTGGTGATGTAAAATTTTGGTCGATTGATGTTGTAATGGTCTGCTCAAACTGAAAACAGAATGTGGTGGTGTGTAGTATCTTTCACATGTGCGGATTGTGGATCGGGGTCAAGTGGATCAACCATTAGCCTCTTTCCCAGGTACTTAAGTGAGTTCAAACTGTTACTTCCGGCGACAATACCAATCAAATTTCAGAACGTTGTCACATGACAGTAAACCCCAATTGCATCATGTGTTGAAATGTTGCAGTCACACCCATTCATTGCATTAGTCGATTTCTTGATCATGCTAGACTGCTAGTGTAGGCGCTCTGCACGTTATTTTTTTTTGTTCGACTTTTCCGTAGCAGAACCTGCAGTAAGCAGTTGCTTCCACGAGCAGGAAAGGGCTGTTCTCAGCAGCTGCAAGAATCAGAAGTATCACGTGCACTAATCCGATATTCACTGCTTGAATGAGCTAGTGCAATTGCCATGGCATTACATCCGTACACGGTTTGTGCTCGCAGAAGTTTCCAGGCCATTTCTCCTACGTCCAGCGAACGAGGCTAGTCAACCATAAGTTCGACAGTGCCTTTACAGTTACTAGATTTGGTCAACCAGTGAGAAAATAGGGAAACAAAGATAGGTCTGGACCGGATTGGGCTCATGGCTCGAAACCAGGTGCATTGGAGCGCCTGGTTCGAGGCTAATGCCTAATGTGAGTTCATGACAGTCTAACAGCCCGTTTACACTACAGACCGAGAAGGGCAGATTCGCTCCAGTTCGAGCTGGATCGATCCAGAGCGCTAGTGTAAACGGGCTGTAAGATCCACTCGTACCATGGAATTGACTCGTCGTGTATACTTGTCCAGGATCTTGCTCCAGGTGCCGTGTACTGGTATGCAGTGCAGAGTGGCTCCAATACTAGTGAACTCTTCCGCTTCACAGCAATGCAAGAGGGGCAGGTGAGATGCAGTCATCTATAAACTACTTCATATTAATTTTGAACCGTTTTCATTGCACTCTAGTAGTGGTTGAGGTGGGAGGAAGGGAGGGATGGAGGGGGAAAGAGGGAGGGAGGGAGAACAATGGAGAGAGAAGGATGGAGGAGGGAGGGTGAGGGGGGGGGGGGGGGGGGGGGGGGGGGGGGGGGCAGAGAAGGGTGAATGCAGTAAACACTGCGTACAGCTGCACCGTGACCCTGCATGTACCATGCAAATAAACATCCTCCTTCCGTCAACCTCCCTCCCTCCTTCCCTCTCCCTCCCTCCCTCCTTCCCTCTCCCTCCCTCCCTCCACCTCCTTCCCTCCCTCCTTCCCTCTCCCTCCCTCCCTCCACCTCCCTCCCTCCCTCCCTCCCTCCGTCCGTCCCTCCCTCCCTCCCTCCCTCCCTCCCTCCCTCCCTCCCTCCCTCCCTCCCTCCCTCCCTCCCTCCCTCCCTCTCCTTCCCTCCCTTCCGCTCTCTATCCCCATCTCCCTCCCTCCCTCCCTCCCACCCTCATTCGCTCACTCACTCCTCCCTCCATCCCTCCCTCTCTCCCTACCTCCTTCCCTCTTCCACTCCATCCCAAACCTCTCAAACAGGACTGGTCTCCAGAGTTCTTAGTGTATGGAGACATGGGTCGCCATGGAGGTGCACAGAGCCTCCCTGCTCTCATCTGGGAGGTTGCCTCAGGGGACTATACCGCTATACTCCATGTGGGGGATTTTGCCTATGACCTTGATAGTGATGGAGGAGTGGTACGTGAATAGCATTAACCCCATGGTTGTGTAACTCGCTGACAGGGCAAACTCACCAGTCAGAATGATGTCTCAGGTTTACTCTCACTATGTGGTTACTTGAGCAGACTCTGTTTACATCCAACAGCTCTTATTTACAGCTAGCTTCATTCCTAGGCTGCTCATAAGCGGCTAGCTTATGTGTTGTCCCAATTAGTCACACTTTACATTATGTTACATTCTGCAAAAATGGTCAAATCGAGCAATGGCGACCCCGCAGAAAGGTGTAATGCTCATAACTCCACCACAAAGTGAAAGCGTCAGTGTACTATGACAATCACGATAGTGTTGTCAGCATCTTGTTTCATCCTTCCATGAGTACTACAACATTTGATCAATGACGGATTACTGGAGAATGTCGTTCACTAGCCTCGTTCCCAGGCCTTCTGCATCTCCAGTTTTTGATCGTTTACCGAACAGACTGTAAGCGATCAAAACTGGAGGTGTAGAAGGCCTGGGAATGAGGCTAGTTCAACCCTAGCCTCATTCCCAGGCACTCGGTAATTGGGGAGAAGAGCGCCTGGTATTTTTGTTTTTGTTTGTTTTTTCTTCTCCCCAATTACCGAGTGCCAGGGAACGAAGCTAGTTCAGCCTGGGTTGTAGCAATTGGTAGAGGGTGAAACTGTTCCGTATGCATAATAGTGACTGCAACAACCACTTGCCCTCCAGTGCTTTGCAACTGGGAGGGCACAGCGCTGTGCATGGGTAGAGATAGTCTCATTCCAGACCTTGGGGAATGGTCTGGGAATGAGACTACACTCACTACAGGTATGTCAAATTTGCATGTACCTTGTTCTGACTTGCAGAATGGTGATGAGTTCATGAACCGAATCCAGGACCTGGCCGGTTACCTACCATACATGACCTGTCCAGGAAACCATGGTTAGGCTTCAAACTCACATCTTACCAGCTTTGGATCTGATATATAACTTCCTCTTCTGATTCACAGAAAGTGGTCACAACTTCAGCCACTACCTGAACCGTTTCTCAATGCCGTCCACCTCAAGCCCTCACTGGTACTCCTGGGACATTGCTACAGTGCACTTTATCAGGTCAGGACGCCATGTCGCGTCTCTCCCTATAGTGTATTTGATCGCTTGAAAGTATGAAACAACAGAAAAGAGATTTAATTTAACAAATCAGAGCTACATTAAGAGAGATTCTAGTAATTCGTAACCACACCCACCAGCTTCAGGAGACAGGACACGGTTGACCTTTGCTACTTCAGGGGTCATTGCTGATTGAATTTGAGACCCAGGTCTTTAACATATACTGACAGGGGTTCTACTTTTATATCAAGATTCATAAGCTCTCAGGAGAAGCATTTATCGATACCAAAATCAATTAGCAATGACCCCGGTCATTGGCCAACGTGCAACTTTCTAATAGAATCATTCAAAACCCTGCTAGCTATTTTGGTGATAGTCAGGCGTATCTCTCTCTCTCTCTCTCTCTCTCTCTCTCTCTCTCTCTCTCTCTCTCTCAGCTACTCTACAGAGGTCTACTTTGATGGATGGGGAGTGGAAGAGCAGTTTGCGTGGTTGGAGCAAGACCTCCACTACGCCGCAGCCCCTGAGAACCGGAGCATCAGGCCATGGATCATCGCCTACGGCCACAGACCCATGTATTGCTCCAATGTTGATGGAAACGATTGCACCAGACCTAAGTCAAAGGTCAGAGCAGGGTAAGCTGGATGTGGAATAGTTGTGTGGCAAGTCTATCTGCTGTATGTGCAAGCACATAGTCTCACACCCACACCTTCTCATCCCAGCGTTTGTCGCTTGCAGTGCTAACACGGGGGAAGACCTGGTAGAACTCGCCATATGCAGTGACGTACATGGACGTTGTGTGGAGGAGTGTCGCATTCTTTCTGTACAGCCACTTTCTGGACCCAAGAAGCATCGCCAAGACTGCCTGATGTCGACCGCTAGACACTCACTGTGGTGCCGGCTGTAATCGGTAGAGCACTCACTTGTGGTTTTCCAAGAATGTGCCACTCCTCCACACATCCACCCAACATCCATGTACATCACTGCGGTGACTGCACTTGATGAGTTTTACCATGCCTTCCCCCACGTTAGTACTGCAACCAACAAACGCTGGGGTGAGAAGGCCTGGGTACAAGGCTACATGCGCACACCACATCATAACATATCACACGCATGCGCACACACACACACACACACATACACACACACACACACACACACACATACACACACACACACACACACACCGGTCTGTTGTGCTCCTGTACATGCAGTCTGGAGGGACTGTTTTACAAGTATGGTGTGGATGTGATTTTCGAGGCGCACGAGCACTCGTACGAGCGTCTGTGGCCAGTATATGATGAACATGTGACTGCCAACAACTACACTGACCCCAAGGCTCCAGTGCACCTCATCTCTGGCACTGCCGGCTGCAATGAATTCCTGGGGGAGTGCATTGACCCCATGCTAGGGCCAAGGGGTATGTCCAACTACTATGAGACCTTGACATTCATTTTGCAGTATGCACCGTACGTTTTGTATTTGAAAGTACACAGTAAATCATATATATGGCAGTGTAGACTAAACTCGTTCCCAGGCCTCTACCCAGATTTTATCTTGCAGCCGTGGAGAAAAATCCTCCATGGCTGCGAGATCTGGGTGGAGGCCTAGGAACGAGGCTATGTTTAGACTGCATACAGTAGGAGACCTGTATAGGCAAAGGTCTGTGATGGGATCCCGTGACCCATGCCCTCTCCACTAGGTCCCTGGTCGGCCTACAGATCATGGTGGGTGAACCGAAAAGGATATGGGAGACTGAAGGTGGTGAATGGGACCCACCTGTCCTGGGAGCAGGTCGTTGCTGATGATCTCCGAGTTGAAGACAGCATCTGGATTGTACAACACGAGCACGGCCCTTTTGGAATGTGATTGCACGTGTTCTGACCCGGAGTTCACAGTGTACATTGACAGAGTGTGTTGAAGTGTGTGTATAAATTATTGATCCAACAGAGTATACAGTAACTGTTTGATGTACTTCGAAGAACAGACAGCTAGGCTATTTCATGGTTGCAACTTATTGTTCAGATCAGCAATCAATCATAGCTATCAGAATAAGTTCCTATCTATTCTTTAGGATACATCACTATGTTGACACTTAACACATACAAGTTAGCCTCGTACCCAGGCCAGGAAAGTGTGTGGCCTGGGAACAAGGCTGTAAACACAGGCATGTTTTACAGACCAGATTCTGCAAATGATGCATGCACTCCGAATTCGATTTTGCTGCTATAGTTTTCTCTGCACCGGAAAAGGGTGCAGAGGGGTTTGGTAGCCATTTGGGTTGAGCACTGATCTGGGTCTTAGCTGGCAAGATGATGGATTTGCGTATGTCAGTACGTCATGAGTTGGTGGGATGAGTAGCTGGGATCGCAGAGGATCAAACCAACCATAATTGAAGTCCAGCTTCTTTCCTCTCCCCTGTCCTTCTTGATCAGTGGTGCCACTCAAGGTTATGCTAGCTGGTGGTGGAGACCTGGGTACATCTCCTGAGGTCTGGGGTGAAGCAGGCTGCAGCTTGATGGAAGGGAGGACGCATGTTTGTCTGCTCTCACCTCTCCCAGTTCTAATCTGACCAGCATTCTTAGTAGATTCCCTCTCAAATTTAACAACATCGCCAACAGTAATTGGGTTTGGGACTTGCATCATGTACATCTGACCATGTGTTCCCCTACGCCAAGTTGTCAGTGTGGAGTCTCTGTACTGGTGTGCTTGTCTGGTGGCATTTGTGTGAGCTTTTCGAGCGCTGTAGTCGTATCGTCTCTCTCGCACAACTCTGTGCTTCTGAAGGCCCCACATGCAAAAGTTCAAGCTCTGCTCACACTTCTTGTGACCATACTGGCGAGCTAAGTCAAAGGCAGTTAAACCCATGCTGTTGGTGATCCTAACATCAGCACCATTGTCAACCAAGATGCACAGAACTTTCCACTGCCCCATCCGTGCGGCTGCATGCAAGACTGTCCACCCTGAGCGGCTCTGAAGGTTGATCGCAACAGAAGTACGTTCCAGCAGATTAGCAACTAGCGTACAGTGTCCACTGTGTGATGCGATGTAAAGAGTACACCAAGCACAGTGCTTGCTCCATTCTGAATCTTTTGTTATCCCCATTGAGCAAGAAAAGCATTCTGTGGCATTGCCAAAGTAGGATGCTATTAGCAAATCAGACCAATTCCCCCAAGGACAGACCTTCAAAGTTGCTCCGTTGATTACATCGTAGCTGCGCAAAGTCCTGCTGTCTTCTAGTGGGGCTGCATCCAAGTAGGTCAGGTGGTACGTCTCAGCTAGGATTCCGATATCTTCCTCGATTCTAGTCCGCAGAAGTGACACCTTGCTGTGTGAGTGCAGGCCCTTAATCAATGGCGATCTGGTGTCAAAGGGTAACTCGAGATGGACCAAAAAATTATTTGATTTCGTGCACATGTTGTTCAATCATGATCTAACTCCCAAAGTTGATTTCTCTGTTCTGTCACGAGCTAGTCACGTACAGTGCAACAACTATAGCTAGCTGAGTTTGTCAATCTGTGGCATGCATACCTAACTTACTGCCATATCAGTTACCCTCTGCAGCCTCTTTTGATGACGGTAAGATTATGTTTGGTAAGTTGTTGCTGTAGTAACGCAGTAACGAACTGTTATTCATTAACACAATCAACTCCCAAAAGTGGGTGGGGCTACTGCCAGCAGTGGATCAATGAAAATTGAATAGCTATTATTGTCTTTATCATTACCTGATTTATACAGCAATATAATGTGAAACGTATAATTAATCCTAGCATTAAAATAGACTATTATGACTGCGCAGCAGTCATAATCATAATGTAGTTTGCAACACAGTCGCACAACGAAAAGTGAAATATGCCTGATGAGCTGTTGTTAGTCGATGAATACAAATTAATATTATAATCATGTACATGTGAATGGTTGAGTTCTCGTTTGCTCTCTTGCTGTTGCATTTACGTCCGGCGAACGGCAATGACTGACGTTTTCAAAGAGTATGTATTGGAAATCCAATCATCCCATATGATCCCGTCGTTTACGTTGGGGTCGGCCAGCACGCCGTTGTCGTACCACTTTCCGTTCAGATTCGAATCGTGACAGCTCTTGTACCACCATCCACCCTTGTACGTCTGTGCACAGTGCTCTGTTGTATGCGAGTCATTGTCCTTGTCTTTTGTAGAAAAGGCTTCACCGCTGTGGGTACCCAGAGAGTTCCTTGCCGTACTGGCGGAATCGTAAGTGCCTAATGTTAGCGGGTAGTTCGATGCGGCACTTCCTAAACAGAAAGACGCATACTTCGCCCAAGCAGTTTTTGTTCCAGTAGTGTAGAAGTTTTCTAGGCCGATGTAGATTTCGTACGTGCCCATATCTGTAATACGCTTGATTTTGTCCAGACCTAGCCAGAAATTCTCGTTGAAGTTTCCAAATCCATGGACGTATTCGTCCCAGTTCCTCTCAAAATCCAATGAATCGTTGATTCGACGTTGGATGACTGTCCAACCTCCACCGAGAAGGGTCATGTCACAAAACACAGTGAACTCTCCATTGCCATCTTGGGGGTCTATCCTGTATAGTCCGCTCGTGGTAAGTCCTAAATCGTCTATGTCTTTGCAATCTTTCAGCGGTACGTCTGCATTAGGGGAGAAGAAAAACAATAGCGCCAGTCATTACAAGTTGATCTGTATCATACAATGGCGTGGGCATACCGCCGTGCGGTGACGTTAGCAATTAAATGGTGATGACACACAACAACAAGAACGCATTGGTAAGAGCATTATTATGTCCCCAGGAGGCTTACGTTCTTCATTTAAGATTCCACTGGCTCCTGCAGAAATATCCCCAAGGTCTGCAGATCTGCGGCTACGAATATGTGGGCGATCGGCTTTGCTGACCACTGGTCTTGAGTCCACCACAGACTGAAGTAGCAACGTTACTGCGAGCAGCGTTGACGATAGTATGCTGGTTATATGCATCTTGCAAGAGCTGTATTCGGTGCGTGTCACGCAAAGTCACAACTTAGTAATACGAGAAACTGTAACTGTCAATATGCATTTGTTTCTCGTTTTTATACACCTGCAATGTTTTGTCTACGTATCGTTAGCACTTCTGCGCATGCTCGGCTGGGGAGGGGCTGAGCTTTCGCAATTATGTGCAAGAAATATTATGGATGATCAGGACACCTGGCAAAGTCCCACCATAGCCGGACACTCCACCCAGCACTGAGTCAGAATATTGAACCATGCCATTATACTGCTTCAATGTACTTCTGATCCATACGCTTATACTAGGCGTAAGGTTCACTAGCTAGCTACGTATAGGGTAAAGATGATTGATGGAAACTTTAGTACATGTAGGCCAGTACCATCCAGAGTACATGAACAAATGTGTGAAGTTCTTCATGGGTGAGAGTGGTCTTTCTTTACAGTTGTATCCCTCATGCTAACCACAGACTCCCAACTCCAGTAGCATGCCGAACCTGTTCATACCTGTTGCGTCACAGCATGACTTTAAAATTAAGGTTATCTAAAATTAGAGTGAGCTATCACTCTATATACAGTCATGATTATTAGAAGTTCCACTGCTACCCATTTGTAAACATATCTTTCCAGCATAAGACATGCACTTTTTCTTCCATTTTTCTTCCAGTCTGTAGTTGAAACTCACTCTAGGCTGTAATCTACTAGTATACGTATCCTTGTCATAAAGACCAAACCTCTAGTTTCTTTCCATATCATCCATACGGCCTGCCAAACCATTCCTTCATTGTTATTATATTATTATTAAGACTGTAAAGAACAAGTATCATTGGGGGTTAGATTTGGTGTGGAGACTAAAGAATTTTCATAAAAATAATAATTGTGAAGTCATGCAGTACAAATTGGAACATCTTATCACCATAAACAGCCATGATAAAATCACATTGGGGCATCAGAGAATGGGCAGGATACAAATTTAAAAAACTGAAATACAAAACAGTGGACATTAATATAAAGGGTATAAAGTGGTATACGGATATATTATGCAGTAGGGGAGACTGCACAAGCACAGTAATATAATTTTAATTCCTAAATATTCAAGGTGATACATCACTGGACCGCTGGTCTGATAGCCATGACGTTGGTCTTGAGCGATGAGTGGTCACCTGTCACATCCTCCCAAATGATACCATCGGGAATTGCAGGATCTGCCATTACTCCATTATTGTAGTATACTCCATTCAGGTTGGAATCATGACATTGTCTGTACCACCATCCTCCCTTGAATAGAGCAGCACAATTTTTGCTTGTGTGTGAGTCATGATCGGCATCGTAGGTGGAGAAGCTCTCTCCATCATGGGTCCTCAGAGAGTTACCTCCTGTGCTGCTGCCATTGAATCTGCCAATGTGGAGTTTGTAGCTGTCGCCTTCAAGGTTGAAGATGCCGTATCTCGAGAACGGTGCTGTACCAAGAAAGGTCTCCATGCCAATGTACAGTTCCATGTTCCCAGACCCTGAATTTGTTAGTCGCTTGATCTTGTCGAGTCCCAGCCAGAAATTCACCGCGAAGTCTCCAAAACCGTTTTTGTAGCTATCCCAGCTTCGGTTGAAGGTGAGGGAATCGTTCACTCTTCGCTGGATGACCGTCCAACCTCCTCCGAGCAGTGTCATGTCGCAGTATACCACGAATTCTCCAGCATTGTCACCTGGTTGCACAACGTATAGCCCCGTCTTTTTGAATCCATAATCGTTTAGCTCTTTGCAGTTCTGCAGAGGCACATCTGAAATAAGAGGAAAAAAACAATTTATGGCGCGGTCGCGTGCATTGCAAATTGAAAAAATATATAGCTAGCTAGCTAGCTAGCGATTGCAAATTGAAAAGTATTTGCAAGACACATGAAGGAAAGGACTGATCGACTTACGTCTTCGGTTCAGGATTTCTTCTTTGTCGGGTGTCAAATCACAGAGTTGTCTCCGAGCTGCAGGGGCGGCTGCGACTGGTGCAGCATCTGCGCTGATGCACAGACTGACGAAGAATGCGATTGCCGCGGCGGAGATGACGGTTGCTGATGCCATAGTGAAGTCCTTAGATGGGCTTGAAGTTTGGGTTTGCAGAACACCTGTAAATAAGGTTATCGTTGCAAAACTAATTTGCACTTCCAAAGTGGTTGGATGGTTTATATACGCTTTGCTTGGCAGAAGTACTGAAAGTGCTCGAATTCCTGTCTTACCGCGTAGACGGTTCCGCGCGCTTTGAACCCACGCATAATCATAACGGTTCGCACCACGCTTAGGCCTAGCTATAGGGAGACTAGGAATGGAAAAGACAATTTTGGATGTTAGGAGTATTAACGAGGCCAGATCCTTGCTGGAAGAGCTAGGATGTCAGGAAGTAAGTTTGTATCTGCCGTCCTGATAAAACTAGTCCCAACATGATGTTGAAGCCCAAATCCAAGATGCTCTCCAATTAGAAATTCTCCCCATCGAATGTGGTCTTGTATGGTCACATTATATTATTTTGGGGCATAACCACTTGTAACTTACTGTGATTTAGTTTTGGAAGCCTCCCTCCCCATAATTTATGGGTGGCGTGTTGTCTTACAAGACTGGCTGGAAAGTGCCACCAAAATAAACCCGCTCACACCTCCAATAAGCACCATACTTAGAGCTTCAACCAGGATTTGTGGCCCCGTATACAGCACATGTAGGTGTGGCTTACTGTATTGCTCCGTATACTACCAAAAAATCACACATGCCATCACAAGTAGATTTTTGCGACGGTCACACCTAAGGTCACCAGCAGTTTAGTAGCGTGGCCACATGGTCGCAGGCAATTTTGGGATGGTCACAGGCTGTTCACCCTGGTCGCAGCTCTAAGTACAACGTGTAATGGAGTGACCACCCCTTGGACCTTGATTCCTGCATTCCATACCAGTTAGTTCCTCGGGTCAGCTTTTCGCAGTGCAAAAAAAATGGTTGGAATGTTGTTTGTACTGCGAGCACTATAAAGCTGTGGGTGGGGATCAAGACTACTTGAGAATTGGAGAAAGAGTGCTATGACTTCATTTTTGTACAATCTACATTCCCCTTGTTGCCTCAGGGGTTGCCATAACTAGTTTAGGTAGATTCAGTCACCTCAAGGCGACCTGGGCGTAGAGCAGTTGCATTAGACGTTACAGCCTGAAAAACAACCGAAACGACCTCCCTTATATCCGTAACAACACACGGCAAAAATAGTAAAGATCTCAAAATTTAATGTGTAAGCAGCTTTGAACTTACCAAGTACCACTGTGTCGACTGTCGTAGCACAGTTACCGTGCCAATTAGATTGAGCAGCTTCTGTTTAGCTGCTCTGTGTTCTTTTGCCTTGTGGAAGTGCTTAGTCACATGATTTTGTGACGAATATTGCCACCTTCCGGCCATGGCATTCTGCCTCCAGAGGCGGCGGAAGCAATTTGGGATTGGTAGGGCAAAACCTTCATTGCCGAAGGTAGTGTGTAGAGGCGCGTAGCGCCGATATGTGTTCCGCGCAAAGCGTGAACATTTTTTCAGGGTCATTTTTCAGTTGCCTGGATGGGCACTCGTAGCACCTTCGTGCTTTGCACTGCACTGCCACTGCTCTCTCGTTTCCGTGCAATCCGTGACCGTCTCACTCTCGACGTAGAAAGGAAATGTACGCTGCGCTGGTAGCCCACGCCTACTTACAGGCTATATACAAGTTTTTTGCTGCTTATTTCCTGGCTCCACCCCTTTCTAAATCGCACGTGGTAGTTAGCACGTAACCAGTTTGTTGTTCGCCCATCGTACTCAACAAACGCCCGGATAATATGTCCTCCAGACACATTGGACTCGTAAACAGACTTTCCCTCAAGCCTGGTCCCCAGTGCGTAACTATGTATCCACAGAGGAGGACGCTCAGTGTAAGTATACCTTGGTTTGTCAATACATTGGTCCGGCAGTTGCCGGGCCTGTTCCGCCGCCCCTGGCCTCACCAACAGATCCTATGCTGTTGGAATTTAGATGGGTAGTGATGATTGAACATTACTTTCAGGGGAATATTTCCGTCATCATTCCTCACTTGATGTGATGTATCTGCTGTTTCACAGGAAGCAGTAGGCAAGGAGCTGGACCTTCTGTTAGAGCAGCAGACGCAGTTGGACATTCGGATGGCTACATTCCAGCAAATGCTGTACGTATGTTAAGTGTAGTGTACTTTCTGTAGTGTGCATGTCGTCGTGCTTAATGGGTACGTGAATGAAAGGCAAGAAAACTGAGCGAACCAATGAGCTATTGCACATCAGTAGACCACCAAGAAACTTTAAGCTTTGTAATGGCAATTTCCTTTGGAAGAGAGGGACAGGGAGAGGTTGGTGGGTGCACCAAAAGGGTTTGGATGTGAAATGCTCTTCGCTGGAACTGGGTGAGCCATGCACAGTCCTAGAAAGCAGTCTCAAGATCGATTTCCATTAGAGCGAGTTAGCATTGCTGGAGCATCTTATGAAAGCTGACTGCCAATGTAGTATGGTTGGTAAAGAGTGTAACTTCTTGTGGTACCTTGTTGCTATGGTAAGTACCAGACATTCCAGTGATTGACCGCCATCATCCACCCACTGATTCCAGACCTGGTCTTCCCTATCATAACAGAGCACTTACAACTCCTCAAGTTGTTTTAGCAGTGCAGAGACAGTGTAAACACACCCTTGCAAAAAGGAAACGTACTTGCTGTTCTCAGCTTTCTGAGCACCTTGAAATAATCTCTCAGCAAACATTCACTGTACCTACTGTATAAACAATTCCAAGTCAAAAATTGCAGAACCTTCTAACCAAATAAGCAATTTTTTTTTTTTTTGGGGGGGGGGGGGGGGGGGGCAATAATGTACTGCTGCAATTAATGTATTGCATCCTTACACTAACAATGACATATTACTGAGGTAAGGATTTGTGTGACACGTACCTCAGGAAATGATTTAGCGATTATGAGACGTTATATCAGTGTATGCTGTTTGTTTGTCCATTGTGCTGAATATGGAGCATAAATTGTCCTGCTTCACTGTAGAAATTGAGCTTGTTGAGCGATTATGAGACGTTATGTCAATGTTTGCTGTTTTGTTTGTCCATTGTGCTGAATATGGGACATAAATTGTCCCGCTCCAGTGATGAAATTGAGCTTGTTGTGTGACTGTACACGTACGTACCTCAGGAGAGCTTAAGCGATTATGAGACATTATGTCAATGTTTGCTGTTTTGTTTGTCCATTGTGCTGAACTATGGGACATAAATTGTCCCGCTCCAGTGATGAAATTGAGCTTGTTGTGTGACTGTACACGTACGTACCTCAGGAGAGCTTAAGCGATTGTGAGACGTTATGTCAATGTTTGCTGTTTTGTTTGTCCATTGTGCTGAATATGGGACATAAATTGTCCCGCTCCAGTGTTGTGTGACTGTACACGTAGCTCAGGAAATGCTCTGACGATTACGACAAGTCATGAGACGTTTAGATCAGTGTTTGCTGTTTTGTCTGTCCATTGTACTGAATATGGTCCTAGCCTCATTCCCAGGTGCTCGGTAATTGCAATTACCGAGCGCCTGGGAATGAGGCTAAATATAGTTCGTCCTTCTGGAACATGAATCGTCCTGCTTTAGTCTCCTCCAGTCTAACATTTCATGTCATGATTGTCACTCCCTAATTGGTTGAATAACCTATGCACCTGTGTGATTTCTGTTGCACACACGAACACATCAAGTAACAAGTGAGTCTTTAAAAAGACTTGATGTGTCTCCGCACGACTTGGTATCAGCTAGAATCATGCAGAGGACATGGCAGCTGCCATTTATGACTGCAAAACCTGTTAGCTTTGAGACTTTAGTCAGCGTCAATATCCTTGGAGGTTCTGTCACAACTTCTGTGTGAGCAAAGGGTGGGTCAGGGGTTCACCCAAAGGGTGAAGCAGTATGGTCGTGTCTGGGCTTGATGTTTAGTCAGAGCCAGGTGGGCCGTTTTAATTCATGAATGGACCTAGACAACACCTTGTTCAAGGCCAATTTCTTTCAGTAATCATCTATCTAGCTAGCTATGGCCCATGGGATGACTGAGTGCAGCATATGGATGAGTCCGTATTCATTGTCCTGGGACAGTGCTGGTAAGTACTAAGTACTTAAGTGGATTCATGAGCAGCCAAGCAAAACCCATAATCATTTTCGATGATGTACTTGCAGGCTATAAGTATGTTTGACACCCTATTAAGCGTGTAGAGCAGGTTGCTGCACTTGCGCCGGCGGGTGCATTGCGAAAAGCGACGTACGTACCACGTACCTACGCATCCAGCACTGTGTCTCGGCACTTTGGTGCCGAGACAAAATCATACGCCCCCTTTGAAGAAATACCTGAAAGGTTTGAGAAATGTAATACTCAGAACCTTCTGAAGCACATTTTTGCAAGGACTCCCACTTTTGGGGGGTACAAACTGGGGTGTGTGCCTAAAGCGAGCGCCTGGGAACGAGGCTAGTGTTCGCCGTGAGCTCAATGATTTTGAATGTTGTTTCTCTGTCCTCCCTATGCACACATACACACGCACACACACACACACACACACACACACACACACACACAGTCCCAACCTGAAAACCCTCCACGGTGATGCCCAAGAACTCAGTAGTGTTATTATCAGAGCCAGTGAGCTGGCAGAGTCTGTTAGCAGCAAGGTTCGCGTGCTGGACCTCGCAAAGGCAAGCGGGATATTTCTCCAATTTTCAAGTTCTTCCATATATGATTGTGTTTTCAATTGCCACACAAAAGTCGCAGTTACGTAGGAAGCATACGATTGTCACATGCATGAATGCCCTTGACCACTAATAGCATCAGTTTGTTTGACAGCCAAATTTCTCTTCCCCATCTTTGGCCTTCCCTAACTACACAAAACACGACTGTTATGTCCCACTTACTCTACACCAAACTCTCACCCACTCAAAGCAGCATGGAGTTTGTTATCAGCTGTGCAAGTCCTGCTTGAACAGCATATGGCTTGCCACCTGTGTTATTATTGGTGCCGGCTGTCAACCAGCTTTGTGACAGACCGTACAGTGGGAGTGATAAGAGTGCAATTATTTCTCTGCTTCAAAGCATGTCTGTGATATTTGTGGGCTACTCTGTGTGTAATCTCTCAACTTTCACTGTGATCAACAAACTGGTTTCCATGCGATGATGTCATTACTGTGTGATGTCATCCCTGTGTGATGTCATTAATGTGTGATGTCATTATCATTATTGTCATTATCATTAATGGTGGGATTAACCCCGTTTTTGTTCTAGTTGGACGTCTAAATCAGTGACTATTCGTCCCTCCATGTACACGCTCATACTTTCGTTATGGGATGATACCAGATGCTAACTAATGCATAAAACCATGTTAACCGTTTACCAGCTAATGACGCCTTAAGGTGCCATGAGACTTTCAGCTTCATGATGTCACATCCGGCAATGTCCTTGAGAGATAGGCTCTGCGCCAGCAGAGAGGGCGGGGCAGGGGGAGGTGGGTGGGTGCACCCGAAGGGTGCAAACAGCATGGCCGTGTCTGGGCTCCGCGATAGAAAGGTCTTGGTCGGCACTGGGAGGGCCATTTCCGCCGTTTTTGGCATAACTGGACTTAGAAAGTAGCTGTCTTGCCTTGTAGGGCCTCCATTTCCAGCATACATCGCCCGTTTTTCAGCTACGGCAGGTTGGCATTTCTCGGGAGGCTTGATTGCAAGCTCGTTAATTGGTGGGTGTGGTTAAGTCACGTATATGCTCAGTATAGCTGAAATTACCTGTGTGAGCAGTTTCGAGCCCAGCAATGCCAGGGAACAGAAATTAGGGTATGTTTAAGTGTTCTATAGACTGAAAATGACCTAGAGAAAGAATTTGGCCCCTAAAGAGTTAACTAGACGACTGTTGCAAGAATGGACTACTGTACTGCTCCCACAGGCTTGCTCAGGCTCACCCCAATCACATGCATACCACTACAAGTGAAAATTACCTATGTTGACCAAGTACATAGTTACTACTAGTTAGCAGCAGTGATGTCAATTAACAATGATGGCCCAAGGCTGTATCTTCTTCACAGGTCATTAGACTACATGTTTGCTAAGGCCTTTGCTGCAATTAGCCTCATTCCCATGCGCTCGGTACGGTGCCTGGGAATGAGGCTGTGCTGCAATGAGATCATGTGTGCTTTGCTTTTCCCCTTTCAGAGCCATGTCTATGCTGCCATGAAGAGAGTTGATGATGTCATTGATTTGAAGGTACATATGGTTTTTCCGAAATATTCTGAAGTGAAATATTTTGCAGTGAAATATTTTACAGTGAACAGCACAAAATACCACTTTATTCGGTGGATATTTCAGAGAATAGTTAGCCCTTCTTGCAGTTACGTACATCAACAATTTTTAAACACAGTTCCTAGCGTAAGATTACATCAGAGTGTCACGTATACAGGAAGCTGTCTATTTACTTTTGGTTCTATAAGGTCCGGTATTTGTCACCTCTTCCTCAGTTTTAACACTTCTATTTCTATTCTTCCGAGGGGCAACTGCACTCCTGGTAGCAGCCATTGCAACCGCTGGTAGCGCAAGCTATAGGTATTGCAACTCAAGATTACATCAGAGTGTCACATATACAGGAAGCTGTCTATTTACTTTTGGTTCTATAAGGCCCGGTATTTGTCACCTCTTCCTCAGTTTTAACACTTCTATTTCTATTCTTCCGAGGGGCAACTGCACTCCTGGTAGCAGCCATTGCAACCGCTGGTAGTGCAAGCTATAGGTATTGCAACTCAAGATTACATCAGAGTGTCACGCATACAGGAAACTGTCTATTTACTTTTGCTTCTATAAGGTCTGGTATTTGTGGCCTCTTCCTCAGTTTTAACACTTCTATTCTTCCTGTGGTGGGTTTTTGTTGTCAATTTAACCAGTGTCTTAGCTTTTCAAGGTCTGGTTGGTCCGGATCTCTTGTTGGTTGGGAAGTCCAGCTTTGCAATCTGGCTAGAGCCTGTCTCTTAGGCTTCCTCCTGTCTCAGGGCTGTTGTCAGTAGCGGTAGCTGAAGCCTCAGGGTCTGCAGGAAATTGAGCGTAACACCTTCTAACAGGCACATTCTTGGAGCAGACACTGCCATATGCAATGCCTGCTGCAATCTAACTAGAGGCTTCTCTTCAGTGTCATCGTGCAGTAGCCTCAGGGTCAGCAGGAATCGAGCATAACACCTTCTAACGCACATTCTTGGAGCAGACACTGCCATGCAGTGCCTGCTGTTGTCTTGCAAACTGGCAATTCCTTGTCCTGCAAATACGGTAATATTTATGTGTTGCTGTCACTCAGGACAGAAATAGCATTTGGGACAACAATAGAGCTCTCTGTGGTCACACCTGTTGCTCTCCAAACCACTTCCTATCTGTTGGAGGGTATTCCAGCTGCTCCAGCTGTTGCCATGGACACCACACCTGTTTTAGTATCTTACCGATATTCACTGCAGCTCAATTACGTCATCTACATATTCTTCCAACTCCTTATATGACTTTAGCCTATTATGGTGGATATTCATGCCCTTCTGGTAGTTCCTTAGTAGCATATTTGCATATCGGAATCTATAGCCCGTGGTGACCTGATCTGATCCTATCAGCATTTGCTGTACCGACATTACTATTAATGTGATCATAAACTTGTTGTTGAGCTCAGTGACGAATAAATTAAATGAGGCGATTTAGAGGGTGTAAGAGCTTTGTAACTGGCATAAACAACCAGTGGGGAAAAACCAGCTGTCTGTGCACCTGATACCGTATAGCGGGAAATTTTCGTACGGTGCTAATTTTTGTATATTTCGTATGAAGCCTCGAGATACGAAAATAAAAAGTACGAAAATTTTAACCGTCGAAATTTTAACGTCAAATTTTGAACGGGCAATCGAACACGTGGAAGCGGCGAGCAAGCGGTGGGGTTTTATCACGGTATTTCTAGCCTTCGAACGGCCTTCCAGACTCCAGTGGACCCGTCTACACCCGTTAGCTAGCCTGCTACAATAATGAGACTCAGCGTGGGAAGTGCGACAAATGAAAGTAAGTCAGTTCACTGAGCAGCAACGATCTAGTCTCGCGGGGTCCCCGCGAGACTAGCAACAACGGCGAGTATGCCGCCAACCAGGCGGCTATTCCGAAATTCTTGCCAACAACAGAGGCCCAGATATCAGCATTGTAGACGTACCCTTTCACCATTGTGCATTGCCTCAACCGAAAACAGAAAGACGACACTTATTTGCGTATGCGCGTAGTGCTAGGGGGCGTGGCAATGCGCAGGCGCATACGAAAATTAAAATACGAAAATTTCTGCTGAGGGGCTTATGGCCACTTATACGAAATTTTGCACCTACGAAAATATCCCGCTATACGGTAGTAGTCAAACTGGTTTGTTTGTTAGGTTTCCCCTCAGTCATTGCCTTGGCTCACTGCATTGCAAGGTGATGTCAGTGAATGAGCCCATATGTAAACCAATAAAGCGCCCTCATTATATAAGTCAGTGGTCCAAATTTCCAATTATTTTTGATTGCAAATATCTTGTGTTTTCAAAGCTGTTGTGGTCTTCAGGGACTCAATTGGTCCTTGGTGTGGTCTCCAGGGACTTGGTTGGTCCTGGGTGGTGTTGTCAAGGTATATTGTGCTGCGGCACCCAGGGACTCAATTGGTTCATTGTTTGTTAAATTAGGTGGGGCTCCACACCAAACAGCCTATAACTGTTTTGATAGTCCCTTCGGATCGCACCCAGTGTCAGTGAATGCAGGTGGCTTTGTAATAATTCTTCAGGATTCCCTCCATTAAGCATCCTGCATGCACCCCATTGGCATCAGCATTGTGTTGCTATGTGAGTGAAGCAAAACATCATTTCTTGTTTATTGTCAACATTACCGTCGACCGAATTGTAGTGCATTGTTAGTAAGTGCATGCGCCTACACACAAAGAAAATGTGCACTTAAAAACCTTAATTTTGAATGACATTACTCGAATACATCCCGGACCTCCACACTCCCTGACCTCCCACTCCCTCATCTCCACACTCCCTCACCTCCACACACCCTCACCTCCCACTCCCTGACCTCCACACTCCCTGACCTCCCACTCCCTCACCTCCACACACCCTCACCTCCGCACTCTCTCACCTCCACACACCCTCACCTCCCACTCCCTGACCTCCACACTCCCTCACCTCCACACTCCCTCACCTCCAACTCCCTCACCTCCAACTCCCTCACCTCCACACACCCTCACCTCCGCACTCTCTCACCGCCACACTCCCTCACGTCCCACTCCCTCATCACTGCATTTACTCTCACCACACTACATCCCATATTGCTGATGTCCTTATCTTCATACTGCTACTATGAAAAACAGCTGTCCCTTTTGATCTCGGACTGCTGTTTGATCCCTGCTCTGCTGGTGTTATGGCAACAACTAGTTCTCCCCTTCCATTATTAGGTTGCTAACTATTGTGAGCTTCAACAGAAGCCAGCACCACTGTCCATCCAGACACTCACAATGAGCTTGCAGGAGGTGTGGTGTTTTTGGTAGCCGGTATGTCGTGTTCTCTTGACTCTAGATGCTCTCTAAAAGGACTCATTTCGGACTGTTTTGAAACAACCTTTGTGTGTGTGTAATAAACAGTGGTTTATGTAGCTCTGGGCTACTTTTACACGTCACATTTTTGATCAGAAATAGCAATCCCCGCACACAGCGAGGCAGCATGAGCCGCCAAAGATGAATGCTGGTGAAGGGCAATGCTGTTTCGTCTGGGGATTGCGACTAATTTGACGTCTGTTGCCCTGGCAATCCATTATCACCTCCACCCATCCATTTCAATTTTTCAGTTGCTAAGCAACAGACAAAGAGAACTAGCTAATACAGGTGCTTTTACGGGGAACTATAATGCAGCTGTTTGTGCTGAGAACTGTCTATGAAGCTAAAACTAATCCACTTGTTCCGATTGCAACCTGCCCAGTCTCAAATCTTGGGATCATGCTGCTTGCACTACCCATAATAGTCACTAAAATAAAATTCCAGGTTTCTGTTGCTATGACAACAACATCAAAACCTTGTACACTCATGCAGATAGGCTGCACCCCAGATTTGAAGTCAGATGTATACTGTCCGAGTTATAGCCTCCCAAACTTCATGATTTTCCCATTAATGCCATCATTACAAAATCAATCTTCTCTACTGGAGCCGCCTCCAATGGGGAAAAAATGGATTTGTATGGGTTTCAATGGGTAAATCATGGATTTTGGGAGGCTGTAATTGGACACATTTACTTCAAATCTGGGATGCAGCCTATCTGCATGATGACCAATGGTTACAAGGGTTGTTGTTGTCATAGCAACAGAAACCTGGAATTTTATATTAGCAGAATAAGGTCTGTTGTAGTCCATGAGTATGTATCCTACAGGAAACCAGCAGGAAGCTAGCTGCAAGAGTGTTAATTCCTGTTTGTAAAGCAAAAGCTTTCACATGTTCTCCCTCCTTATGGAGCAGTTATAGTTCAATTCTGTACTCAAATTGGGTAAGGTTAACAGCTAGACATGCGTGATCTAACCTCATTCCCAGACCTTCACCTGGTCTCATACCCAGACCTCTACATTGTCTCACTCCCATACCATCACCTGGTCTCATACCCAGAATCGTATTGACCCGACCTTTACCTCCAGACCTACGCTGCATCTCCGTTACTTGCAGTATGCAAGTGATTAATGACCCAGCCTGAGGCCAGGCCTGGGAAGGAATCCTGCTCAGTACTGTGGGGTAGCCAGGTATGACTTCCCTCTCTGTCTGAAGGTGCTGTCGTCTGTTTGCAAGCTCCTATTCACCTTTGAGCCTTTCAACACTCCACAAATTCTCCGCCTTATTTTGGGTGGTATGACTGACACTTAACATTTGGCATGCATATTTGCTTTTGAACTGTGATTCCCGTCCTTCCCTGTGCAACATTCTTTAGCTTTTGCTAGTTATGCTAATGTAATTACAGAACCTGATCCAAAAACACCCCATAGCTGTGGATATTCAGATACAATAAACACCTCAAGAAATATGAATCCCTGGGAATGCCCTCGCAGTCCAAGCAAACACTTAGCTCCTACTTACACAATCACCACCTGCGGTTCCCTCAACTTACTGTCATGCAAGTCTGCCTTTTGTAGCTGAGATGTGTCGTCTAGCGTTCTTGACACCCCCGGATGATCCCCTTGCTTCCCATCCTCCCCAGTCTCAAGATGACATTAGCATTGCGCCAGGGGACTGTGCAAACACCTTCTGTCTGTGACACTGTCAGTGTGTGTGCTGCAGCCATGTTAATGAACTTAAGCCTTGAGGTTCTTGTTGGAAGTTGCTATTGCACAGCTGTGTTGATGATAGGATGGAATTTATGTGCTAAATTTAGCAATTACACCAGACCAACATATGTAGCTTGTTAATTTGTAGTCTTTTCTTCTCCTTATCCATGATTGACCTCCTTCCTCCCCTCCTCCCACTCCCTCTTCCTCCTCTTCCTCCTTCTCCTCTTCCTCTTTCTCTTCCCCTCTTCTTCTTCTTCCTCCTCCTCCTCCTCCCACACAGAGCTGTGTAGATGGTGTACAGCAATCACTGAGCAGTGGAGATTATGAAAAGGTAACAAAAAATAATGAGACACATGGGCAGTTGAGTTGGGCTTTGTTATGCATAATTATCACTCAGAAGCAGCTGCATTTGTTTCTGTCTTTTTGAATGACTTTGCAAGGCGTTATAGCAATAGCTGCTCTCTTTTACCACTACATTCTATGGCTTGACTTATAACTTAGGATGGTGTAGCACTGCATGTAGTACTGGACGGTATAGCACTTTATATGGGTCACAAGTTCAGTGAGCTTTAATGCTGGGTAGTGTAGCACAATTCTATATGGGTCTATATTCTAGTGAGCTTTTATGCTGGACGGTATAACGCTATTAATCTTTTATATCGGTCACTATTTTAGTGAACAATATAATACTGGACAGTATAGCACTGTTTTATATGGGTCACTGTTTTGGTGAACTAAGTGCTATATTGGATATAAGGGGATTGTTAAAAGCAAGGGGGCAATATTAATAAGTGCATACAGTATTTTGTTAGCTTGTTAACCCCAACCTGTGTTTAGGTTAAGTTAGTTAACCATCCTATATACTCATTCAAGCTGTTCAGTGACATTGTAGGTCTTGCGTGCACAATTGCTCCATGTTCTGCATATGCGCTCATTCCGGCTCACTTCACAATGCCCTGCATTCTACTGTTGGCCTCAACCTGCGGTTTAGCCATCCAACTCATTCAAGCTGTTCAGTGACATTGAGTGTCTTGTAGCCTCGTTCCCAGTCCCACGCCCAGCTTTTCGTCGCTTGCAGTACGGTAAAGCGGGGAGGGCCTGGTACATTTCCTCATGTGAGTGACGTCAAGGGTAGAAAGGGGTAGAAAGACCGGAAGTTGAATGTGGGTGTACGTTGTCTCAGAACAGCAAGAAGAGCGAAGGTACCAAGTAAGATACCATACGTATCTAGCTAGCGGGGGGCGACTGTCATACTCACCGAGCGTTGAACGTGTAGATGGTTGAATAACACGCAAAACGTTGCATCCACGTTCTGACGATTTATCAATTTTTTGATTACGTCGTGCTCACGTGAGGAAATGTACCAGGCCCTCCCTGCTTTACCGTACTGCAAGCGACGAAAAGCTGGGCGATGGCCTGGGAACAAGGCTAGAGTAGAGGTCTTGCACATCCATATTCTGCATATGCACTCACTCCCATAATGTCTGTGGTCTACTCTTGACCTCATCCTGTGTTTAGCCATCCTACTCATTCAAGCTGTTTTGGTCTTCAGTGGGTGAATTTCCTCAAACAATAATGTGAACCTTGTAACTGTATCACCCACACGTACACACACACTCCTCAAACGAACTGTTCCCCATGATCACGTTGCTAATGTGTGGCAACAGCTGCCCAAAGAAGTAGGAGACCCGTTAAACAAACTCTCTGATACAGAAGCCTTATAGCCTTTTTCCCATGCCACCACCCAACTTTTGTCACTCACACTACAGGAGCAATACATGTGGTTACCTGTTGCACTTGTGGTAGCAGAAATTTTGCTTGGATTACGCAATGCGCAGTGTCTGCCTCATGCGCATGCTTGCAATACGCATTCCATATAAACAAGCGTGGTTTCGTGGGCCAGTGCAGTAAGTTCAGTTGCGAGTGAGTGAGAAGATGGAAAGCGTCCCCTCGAGGAGGACGAACGCATTAGCGAGGTTCTGCACTGCATTCCTTGCCTAATGCGAAGATCCATGCTGAGTTAGCTCATTGTGGAGAACGGTTCTTAGCAGCAAGACATTCTCGTTATACGCTTCGTACTACCGGCTACATACATGCGTGTATAATCATGACTTCTTCTGAGGACACATTATTGAACAGGAGTAGCTGCAAGTAGGCTATAATGCTACGTATGTGCTGAATATACATACTCGTCACAGAATTAAACTTCACCTGCAGAGGGCCATTTGCACTTTATGTTGCTATGGTGATTCCGATCATGAAAGCCTTAGCCCCACAACATTGTTTTAAACTTGCACTTTAGGGATTGAATGTTTACCTTCATACGTTCCCATGCCTCCCTCCCCTCCCCTCCCCACGGTGTTTAGTCTCTTGCACTACATTACTGTCAGCCAGTCATAATAGACCATGTTACTAGGTTATGGTACGACTTTCTAATCACTTCCTGGAATACCTCACTCTGATTGTCCAATCGTGGTCGCCTATGGTGGTTGAAGTGGAAATGAAAAAATGGCGGACAATGGGAAAACAGTATGCTCTGTACTGGGCACTACCGCCCCTTGACTCTTTTTTACCCCATGCGCATGCGCAGCAGGGGGTAGAGTGATCGGTTTGTGTCTGTCAGTCTGTCCGCAGTCCAAGCGCGGTTTGAGCAGTGGAGGCCTTGTTGAAGGGTTATTTCAGGATAGAAGTGTCAGGATTCAGAAAATACTAGCGTCTACATAACTCACAGACCAGAGATCTACTCGAGAGGCTGAGAAAACCTGCGTGAAAGTCGTGCTTCTAATTAATACAACTTGACCACACCCAATTTCTAACATTACTGCCACAACTTACGGTATCTTATTCTGCATAGTGCATGGCTGACATCGCTGTAAATCATGGCCTAGCTAGTTCATCGTGCATGCTGTATATGAATAATATGTGGTAGGCCTATAGCTGTCAAGTCAAAGTTGCGCATGGGGTACGTGCTCTGCTGAGCACCTCTAGTTTATTTATTAATTGTTAGTACTTTGAAACTTCACTGTAGTCATTTTCATTGTTATTATGCTCTTATCTCCACCACCAAGCTTTCTGCCTAATTATTATGCTAACGTTTCAGTGGACGATGGTGGTCGTGGTGTAGTCTCCTTCCCAGGCCTTCTCACCCCCAGCGTTTGTTGCTTGCCAGTACTAACATGGGGGAATTACTGCGTTAGTACTGCAGGCGACAAATGCTGGGGTGAGAAGGCCTGGGAACAAGGCTAGGTCATGGTGGTAGAGTCAGAAGAATCAATGACAGGAATCTTTGTGTGCCTCCCCTAAGAGCTCAAACATTAATTTCCCCTACCAGGAGTGTTCCCACTGCAATGGACACGCCACTCTTTTGCATTGCTGTGCAGTGGTTTACTGAACTCAGCAAACTCATGTAAAGGGTATTTTGGCCACCTGGAACATTAGATTATTTTTTGGCCTGCAAACTTTATTGAACATTGATTCTTAGCATTCACATGCTAAATATGGCCGTGGTGTTTAGATGGTGTGTAGATGGACAGCAGGGAACCACATCTCGTGTCCAAAGTTATGAGGTTTCACAAGGTGACAATACCGTGTGGGTGGGCGCACCCTATGCACATGGTACCATTATTTCACTGTTTGCACCTGGACTGCTGTGTGTTGGTCATCAGTATATAATGCATGTGAATTCCATTTACATTTCAATCTCCCTTCCTACCTCATTCCCTCTCCCTCCCTCCTCCCTCCCTCCCTCCCTCCCTCCCTCCCTCCCTCCCTCCCTCCCTCCCTCCCTCCCTCCATCCCTCCCTCCATACCTCCCTTCCTCCCCTCCTCCCTCCCTCCCTCCTTCCCTCCATTCGCCCTCTGTCCTCCCTGCTCCCCCTCCCCTCCTTCCCTCCTCTATCCCTCTCTCCCTCCTCACCTGTGCAGGCAGCTGCACATATACACAGATACCTCACTTTAGATGAGAGCATTCTACTGGAGACCACTGCTGATACTTCCAAAGGTGGGAAATTTCATTGCAAAAAGAGCCACTGCAGCCTCATTCCCAGACCTCCACCCAACAGCCTCATTCCCAGACCTCCCCCCCCCCCCCCCCCCCCCCCAGCTATTGTCAGTTGCACTGCTAAGGGTCTCCTTCTTTTTGTACATCAGACAAAAATTGGGGTTGAAACCTAGGAAATAAGATACTACTATGTCAATTATTGTACTGTGAGATTGGGGGAGCTTGATGCTTAGGAAGTGAGAATGAATTAGCAATTAGCCAAGAAAGTAGGTTTTAGACAGTCAAGTTGGAAGGTGATGCTTTTCCAGCGCTGTGTCTAGCCAACCTGCTTTCCTATTTCCTTGATCTTATAAGGAAAGGGTAGCTAGTATATTGGGGTGGTGTATGAATATACAAGTGAACTAAAGCCATAGGGCATCAGAATCCATAGCAGAGAGGAAATTAATACTTTTAGCTTTTGAGAGACCATACCAGCTGAACTCTGTTCAGATGATTCCTCATGGCCAACCATTTCCTTCACCGCCCACTAAGTACATATTTGGCATTAGTGTGAAAGATACTGATCCTTTTAGGCAAACCATTGCAAATCTTACTTTTTGCACAATGGTGATTCTGTTGTCGGGACGTGCACACGCCGGTGCACACGCTGGCTCTGTGGCGAGCATGCTTATGGCTGCTGGCTTGTGCTCAGCCCAAAACATCTGCCCGGTACAGTGTTCTGCATATGAAGCCATACATTTGTTTCTTCTAGCCGGAGTTGGGCCCGGTAATAAATTTCAGGAATTATTTTTGGTATTACACAATATCCCAATGTCACAGCAGTGCAATTATTGTAGTGATAATTATTGCCCAACTCTAGCCTCGCTCCCAGGCCCGCCTAGCTTTTCAGCTGCAAGCGACAAAAAGCTGGGCGGGGCTTGGGAACACAACTCTAATGCCCGTTGTGAAATGACAGTGGCAAGCATGTACGGATTATGGAAGTAGACCTAAATACTAACCAGTTCGCGCTGTTTACCTGGTCAATCTTGAATGCACTGGAGAAAGTTTACCACTGGGTCGGTTCGCACCTTGCTACAGTGGTAGTGTGTGCACATTACAGTGTGTGTATACTACTAGTGTGGAACCTTCTGTCTATTATGGCTCATACTGCTGTTGACACTTCCCTTATTTCTTTTTTTCCTGCGTCGCTGCTTGTTCCGAAACGTCTCTTCTCTGCCTGTACGTTTGTAGTTCAAGGTCTTGAGGTCTAGCTCTGGGTCCTGGTGGTGGTGGATTGTGCTGTTGGCCTGGGAGATCTAGAATCAATGGAGGACTTGAACTCTTCTGCCAGGCGATGATGGACAGTAATGGTTGGCCTTGGTGATCCCACTGTAATGTCGAATTCTGTCAGTTTTTATTCATCTTAGCAGTATAGCTTGCTGATAGAGACTGCAGTGTGACATGTTTTTGTGACGTTAGCGGTGAGTGTGGTAGATGCAGCCACCCTTGGGACCTGAGAGTATGTCCCTGTTATCAAAATTGACTGCCTGAGGCCAGGTATCTTCCAGAGGCCAGGTGTCTTCCTGAAGCCCCATGCAGGAGTATGGCCACCATGATATTATTAGTCCACCCACACAATCCACAATCTTGTTTCCAACTGCAGTTTCCTATATCGCAAGGTCTCCTTATTAGGTAGGCATGTAAGTCTTCATCAGTCATGGGAGATTGTTGCGTACATGTTCCACTTTCAACGAATTTAAATTTAGTATGTGTTCTTGTATGGATGTGCAAGCTCTGAGATCCCAAGGTCACATGTAGCATCATGCGTGTGTGACAATGGTTGTGGGAGTAATGGTCATGCATTGTGGTCACATGTTGTATTGTCCTTGTCAGTGAAAATACTGTCAGCAAGTAGGCTCCTGTAATCTCACCAGATTCTACATGTATGTACATGTAAAGGTACTCTATGTGTGTATAATGAGGTGAATTTCAACTTAATGCAAACATTTCTCCACTGCATGGTTTCTACTCTAATGGGTTGGCTCTTGGTTGCCTAGCAGCAACCGTTTACTATTATTTGCCAGAAAGAAGGAACATAATACCAATCTAACTCCAAAGAAGGGGCTTGAACTGTCTAGCAAGACTTGCCATTCAATCTCTGGGGCTACATTAGATGTATTTCAGCCCTGTAAGCGGGTGCATGTTACATTTGGGGGGGGGGGGGGGGGGGGGGGGGGGGTACGGTGTCCCTTGATGGTACTTGTGGAGAACGCTGCTATTATTCATCCTCATGAGTGCGGAGTTATATGCACCTGTGTGTCCCTCCTAGACTAATCCGATTGCTTACACATTCTTGGTCTGCTTGATATTCCGCCGACCCGATGTTAAACATCCGTGTCATATGATACCCTGCCGACTTGCAAAATACCTCACAACAGCTACAAAGGAATTGACGTGACCTGGAGTTTACACTTCTAGCAAGTTATGAGCATCAGTGAGTTTATCGATAACAGCCAGTCGCGCATTTTCCCACGAATATTGGCAATTTGATGGTGGGCAGGTTTGAAAAGCTTAGACGAAAGATTCCCCTTGTTTATGTCTGCGTGTCGTGTGGAGGTGCTTCAGACCATGGAAATTCTTTCTTGACAGGATTTGCTGTTTGTGGCTTTCAATTATGTCAATTATGCTGATGCGTCTGTTGAGGCTGAAGTGGGTGCATTTGGACATTTTAAGCTTAACCTTGTGAGCTGGTAGTTTGAGCTAATTTTCTTTGTAAAGTGAAGCCTTGTTACTCAGTCACAAACTCATTCCAAGGCCATGTCACAGCCTCGTTCTAATTTGCTATGATCTTATTCCCGGACTGATGATCCTTCCCTCCCCCCCCCCCCCCCCCCCTTGGTGCATTAACCACCCTTCCTTTGGTACAGTATGACCCTACCCTCGGTGCATTAACCCTTACTGATCGCCCTTCCCTTTGTACATTAACCCTTACTGATCACTCTTCCCTTGGTACATTAACCCTTACTAATGTCCCTCAGTGCATTAACCCTTATTGATGACACTTCTCTCAGCACATTAAAACCCTTATTGATGACCTTTTCCTGGTGCATTAACCCTTATTGATGACCTTTCCTCAGTACATTAACCCTTCCTGATGGCTCTGTTCTCATTGCCTTAACCCTTACTGTAAGGATACAGTTCCCTGAAAAGTTCACTGTCAGGTAAGGTAAATTAATGAACCTCAAGAAGTTCAGTGTCAGGTAATTTCATTTTACTGGTAAATTAAAGAAATATTGAGTGTCACAAATCATCACAGCACCTACCACAACAGTGTATACTGAAACGTTCACTGTCAGTACACCCTATTGTGGTATGATTTGTGACACTCAATTTTCTTCATTTACCAGTAAATAGGAAATTATGACACTGAACTTCTTGAGGTTCATTAATTTACCTGTGTTTAATTTCTCAGAATACTGTGATATTCACCTCAGGGAGAAATCCCTGACAGTGAACTTCATAGTCACATGACCTGTTATATATTGTTGCCGGGTGATGGTGGTTGCCATTGGTTACATCACACACAACTTGGTAAAGTGAAGCCTTGTTACTCAGCCATGTCACAGCCTCATTCTAATAATTAATTTGCTATGATCTTATTCCTGGACTGATGATCCTCCCCTCCCCTCGGTGCATTAACCACCCTTCCTTTGGTACAGTATGACCCTCCCCTCGGTGCATTAACCCTTACTGATTGCCCTTCCCTTTGTACATTAACCCTTACTGATCACTCTTCCCTTTGTACCTTTGTACATTAACCCTTACTGATTGCCCTTCCCTTTGTACATTAACCCTTACTGATCACCCTTCCCTTTGTACATTAACCCTTACTGATGTCCCTCAGTGTATTAACCCTTATTGATGACACTTCTCTCAGCACATTAAAACCCTTATTGATGACCTTTCCTGAGTGCATTAACCCTTATTGATGACACTTCTCTCAGCACATTAAAACCCTTATTGATGACCTTTTCCTGGTGCATTAACCCTTACTGATGACCTTTCCTCAGTACATTAACCCTTCCTGGTGGCACTTACCTCATTGCCTTAACCCTTACTGTAAGGATACAGTTCCCTGAAAAGTTCACTGTCAGGTAAGGTAAATTAATGAACCTCAAGAAGTTCACTGTCAGGTAATTTAATTTGACTGGTAAATTAAGGAAATATTGAGTGTCACAAATCATCACAGCACCTACCACAACAGTGTATACTGAAAAGTTCACTGTCAGTACACCCTATTGTGGTAGATGCTGTGATGAATTGTGACACTCAATTTTCTTCATTTACCAGTGCAGTAAATAGGAAATTATGACACTGAACTTCTTGAGGTTCATTAATTTACCTGTAACTAGGTAGTGTTTTAATTTCTCAGAATACTGTGATATTCACCTCAAGGAGAAATCCCTGACAGTGAACTTCATAGTCACATGACCTGTTGTATGTTGTTGCCGGGTGATGGTGGTTGCCATTGTTTACATCACACACAACTGCACTTCATTCACTTCAGCTGAACTCCCAGACAGTGAACTTCGTAGTCATGGGACCTGTTATGCTGTGATGTAGTATGACGTAATAGTTATTTGGAAGGGTGTGGTGATAGATAGGAAGTTTGCGGTGATGGGGAAGATATTTGCTGCATGACAAAATCAAATCAATTGCATCAGAGCAGCTAAAGCAATAGGATACGTTGTCGCCAGTGATTGGTGGTTGCCATTGGTTGCATCACACACTGCAGCACTTTGTTCACTTCAACTGAACTATGGCACAAAAGTAGGAATGATTTGTGAGGAAGAAATGTTTCAAAATTGAGACCATAGTTACGGACTGCATGACAGGATGTTGTTGTAGTTGTTTATTAAACAGGATGTTATTGTCACATTTGTTTATTAATTACTTACAATATAGGATGGAAGACAGACAAGGTTCAATCACAGTGGTACCAATCTTTAAAGGACTCCCATTAATTGAGGACACCCTAGTTGAGGAAGACACTTGACCATGTCCTGCAGGACGTATGACCATGTCCTGCAGGGCATATGACCATGTTCCAGCTTCACTGGATATACCACATTCACAAGGAGCTTGAACACTGATTCCGTCAGCTGCACCATTTACAGAGGTTGTAGTATAGTATCACCATAGTACCAGAACTTCGCACGAGTAACAATGCCGAAGGCGACAAACGAGTGATATGTTTCCAGTCTAGCTTGGTACTATGGTGATACTGATTTTATCATGTAAACCTGGAATTTCATTGCACGTTCCTCTACCAATGAACGTAGCGAATGCGCGTTGCCATAGCTTGCTTGGCGACAATGTTTTCATTTCTGGTTGCCAACCCTTTGCGTTAGTACGGCAAGCTACAAACGCTTGGGTGAGAAGGCCTGTGTACCAAGCCCAAGGTGGACCCACGCCGATAACTGGCAGTTGTACAGTCCATTTCAAACGGGATGCCCGAGTATACGAACGAGTTTAACCTCGACTTCCCAAAGTATCGAGATGTAAGTCAGCCCTCTTCAGGAGCCCAAAAGGTAGTCAATACCAGCTAGTCTCTGACACGAAACTGTCACAGATTTGCTGTAGCGCATGTGACGTAATTACTGTACGTAATACGGATTTCTCACGTGACCTACAGTATTAATACATGTGACCTACAGTACGAAATACGGGTTTTTATCAACTGCGCTTGTGTACCAGGCTTTCCCCTTCATTATTGAGACGTAGGTGTATGATAAATCCAACATTTCATTGGCTAGCTACTTGGAAACAGCTGAAGAATCGTTCAGCAAGTCTGTCAGACCTAGAAAAGTACTAGACTGGGCCTAGAAGGATGTCTTGCTAATCAGGACATGATTTTGTTTGGTTCTCAGTGCAGTTCAGAATTTGAAGTGGCTCTATTGAAGGATGGAGCCACTATTCCCAAACTTGGTATTGTCATTTAAATGAGCCTCTGCTCCATAATTATACAGTTTGCAGATTTTGGGAAGTGAATTGATTGTGAAATGCAGGAAGCAGGATGTGGGGAGGAAGTGGAAACAGGAAGTGAATGTTTACTAGCTGTATTTGGGTAGCTGCAGGCTACAACACAGGACACACTAACAGTGAAAATTCAGCTGTTTAGCAACTTAGAGTGAGATTTTGCGGAAAGGAAGTGACATGAAATACACACTGAAGGTTGCATGTCCATCTTTGCATAGTGTTCTATACCTGTGGAATGTGTTTGACACTACTTCACACATTTCTGCTGCCCAACATTGATTTACAAGATGAGGCTGCTATGCGCATGTACACACAGTCCATCCCAACACTACCAAGTTCCCCAAGTTGCTAATTGGTGTTCCCCCAATCCTAACTTTGGACAGCCTCTCTGTCATTCCAGGCTACTTCACGCGGATTAAGCTGATCATGTGATAATGGAAAGTGACGAGATGAACTGGAAGTCCCGATAGCCCATATTTCCAGCTAAGGCTGTGAATTATTACTAAATAAAGCAAACGTTAATATCATGTACGTTTATGCATAAATCTACTATGGTTTACACGTTCATAGCAAAACTGGTTGGCAATTTGTAAACATGCAGTGAAATTAACGAAACCGTTATCAAAGTAGCTGGAGTATGGCAAGCTATCATTATAAATCCCCCCTAATTAGCTTTTAGTTTTTGCTGTCAACTCTTCAATGTGGGGCCTGATGGGTTGAATCTTGGCTAGATATGGTTGAGGACCTCCTGGAAGAGCAGCTGATTTCAGCATTCCTGTTACAAATTAAAATTATCTATCTAGCTAGCTAGCTATCTATGACCTGGAAAGGAAAGTTACCATTCCCTCCTCCACCCTACACACACACACCCAACCCCTCTCCCCATGCACACTCACAGGCAGTAGCACAGTAAGTACCTCATTTGCCCTCCTGCGTGAGGCAGAGGTGAAGCTGAAAGACCTGGTGCGGACCAAGTTCCAGGAAGCAGCTGACGCCAGAGACATCCAGGGGGTGGAGAGGTTAGCACGTAGCTATAGCTCTGTGGTTGATATATGTTAATTTGACACTTGTTTTGGTGGTTGCCATGACAATGTGGAGGTAGAACAACCTGCTTACTAGCCATTAGTTGTATGCAGACTTGTCTTTCATAATTTGGAAGAGAGCATCTGAATAGCTGTGTACAGCTTGTTTTGGTGGTTGCCATGGCAATGTGGAGGTAGAACAACCTGCCATTAGTTGTGTGCAGACTTAATTGTCTTTCAAAATATAATAATTTGGAAGAGAGCATCTGAACAGCTGTGTACGTACAGCTTTGATGCATTGATGGCAGCTATACCAGCTGCATTCAGGATGGACAGCTGTACCAACTGCACCAGGAAACCCCGGTGGCAGATGACAGGTCTGTCTGCACTCAGAAGCCAATGCTGAAATGCTATGAGTAAATACAGCTGGTAGCCAACTGGAAGTCTTAGTCTATGACCAGGTGGACAGTGTTTCATCACCTGTACACATAGTGGTTTAAAGTTGCTTCATTAATGTGGTTCACCTCCCCTGCACACCCTAGCTTCATTCTTCGTCCCCCCAACTTTTGTCATGTACCTCAAGTGCATGGATTAACATTGCCCAAACACATATCTCATCTCGACTGTTTGGTAATGGCATGGGAATGAGGATAAGACAAGAACTGGTCTAGGAGCAGGACTAGCATACTCCTGGCAGCGACTGTATCCACCTACGTAGCTCACTATGAAGCCATGTAAATTGCCTCAAGTGTCTTGATTTTGTTAGCTTTGATTGGCTACTTGGCAACAACACTTACCTCTATGATGGCCACTAATAGGTGGTGCAAGTGAGGCGGTAGTTTGTTGGTGGTATCAACTCATTGGTGGTTTGCTCTGTTTAAGCTGAGTACCTTCCCTGACTGCAGGGGTTGGTAACAAGTTGAAGTGTGTTTGTGTGGAGGGTGCTGAGGGTTGTAGGTTGAGGGAGGTGTGTGTGTGTGTGTGGGGTGGGGGGGGGGGGGGGGGGGGGGGGGGGGGGGGGGTCGATGTGTGTATGGGGGTAGAGATTATGTATGCGGGGAGTGGAGGGTGTGGAATTGTGTAGGTGGTGGTGAAGGTGGTTTATGTGGGGGTGGAGGGTAGATGTGTGCTGTGTGGAGGGTGTGTTTTATGTACACACATGAAGTGCCACTGTTCTGTTCTCATGTATGCACACACTTCTGTCCCCACTTCTGTCCCCCAGGTTTTGCAAGATTTTTCCACTGCTCAACCTTCAGGAGGAGGGCCTGACCCAGTTCTCCAAGTATCTCAACAGCCTGGTAAGCAACGAGGCAGCCTGGTAAGGTTCTACCTCTCGGAGTCTTAACTCCATTGTCATGAGAGAGCAGAGCTGTTAGAACAGTTCTAGAGGGGCCTTTTCTTTAGGGTCGGCATTTCCACAAACCTTGAACTGATTTTTTGGTGGAGAAATCTCTTATGTTGAAGTATCTCTGGCCCAAGTTTCTGAGATATTGCCCCTTTTGTTCAGTTTCAATCAAAAAAAATGCCCTGCACTCCTATGGCTTCCCTGTTGATTTCTATGGGGAATTCCGTTTTTGCTGAAATCCAGTCTGAAGGAGTTCTCAGCTTAAGTTATGGTAATTTGAGTACGAAAGACTGGTTGTAATTTCTGAATATGTACTCTCTTTACTGGGAGCACTATGTATGTCAGTGATATGCCTGCCTCCTGCTGGTATTTATGAGAGGATATGGCCATAAACGTCTTTGTATGGCTGCTTTCTGGCCATGATTTATTGCTGAGTGTAGCGAGGCAACATGATGACGGCAGTCTGATGCTGAGCTAGCGTTTGTATGTATATATGTGCACAACTGCCGTCATGCGGGGGTACACTTTATAAAAGAATGCAATGAAGTTAGTATCACATCTGACATCTGCGTATTGTGCGGCCTGCAGCGGCGTGCGGAATGGCTGCAGTGGACGACGATCGTAAAAGATGCCGGGTTCACACGGTGGAAACATATGTACCTGTTAATGCATTAAACTTCTTCCCAGGCTTCATTGGTGACAGCATCGTGTGTACGCCATGTACCTTGGCATTCGGAGACGCAGACATCATCGAACACAAGTCCATTTCTGGAGACAGATATCTCCCTTCCTCGAACACGTAACTTTACACCCCTTCCAAGGGTGCCAAAGTGGGCCCACGCTGCATGTGTGTGTGCACACTCGGACACTACGTACTACGCGAGGCTATGAGTAGATATTCAGCGCTATCAACGGACTTACAACCAGTGGGAGATTTCAATTCAGAAAACGACGTTTCGACCGAGTTTTGTCGGTCTTCATCAGGCATTTTTACAAGAACAGCGCAGTGAGCTACTTATATATACAAAAAAGATGACGTCATTATCTACTGAAAAAAAAAACAAAAAAAAAAAACAAAAAAAAAAAAACGGAGTTACATCGTGAGACTTAGACCTACGTAGTAATGACCATAATCATAACAGTCTGTGATCTAACTTTTGTGCTGCTTCCTGCTTTCTACATGTACCGTCCAATCAGATCGAGTCCACCTCAGCACAGAATCTGCACAGTGCTGCACTGGCATCAGGTGGGTGTTAGAGCATGTCTCATGACAGCTAGGTCAGCTATTCAGCTGCAGCAGGATGTTGCGGTGATTTGACCTGTGGAGTATGTGGGCTTTGCTGGTGTTGCTACCAAATATGACTTGACAAATCCATGTGCGTGATGTCGTACTTGGAATTCTGTAGAACTGCTGTGACTGTATGTAAGTGGTGAGTGTTAGTGCAGGTGACTTAATCAGTGACACCTGGGATATCAATGCTGTAGCTGCTCATAACCAGTTGTGGTATGAATGGAGCCATTCACAAACATATAGTCTCGGTACCAGACCCTCGCGAGGGTCTGGTACCGAGACGACAAAGCACATTGCTGTTAATATTCATGATTACTACGTAGCTGTTCTTGGTTGGATAGCATAATGTATTGACCAAACTCACAGACACACATTATCTTAACCTCCCCTCTCTCAATGGATGCGTGTAGCTAGAGGTACAAATTAGAGATATGTTGCAATGTTGTTTTAGTTATCTAAAACTGAAATAGTTTAGTTTTAATTAGGTAGAGTCGCATTGTTTAGTTTAGTTTTAGTTTATGGCAAACAACAATGTACAAAACCCTATTTTAAGTAAGTTTACAGCAATAACAGATTCTGCATGCAGAACACCCAACAAACAAACAATTAAAAAAAAGGTAAAAGTATGAAACAAAATAAAATATAAAACAGATTATAAAATTATGTGAGACTATATGAAACTAACAAAATAAACAAAGCTAGACAAGAAAGTTAGAGAGTTTTAGTTTTAATTACTAAATCTCAAAAGGGTTAGTAAAGGTTCTTTTAGTTTTAGTAACCACCATTTTTGGGTGATTTTCATATTAGTTTAGTTGTAGTTTTAATTAACAGGCTGAGACAGTTTAGTTTTAGTTTTAATTACTAAAGTGAAATATGCCATACTAAACTGCATTATAGTTTTAGTTTTAGTTAACTAAAACAACATTGATATGTTGATACATATATCACAATAATTTTACCCATCAGTTGTACTACTAAGTGTGAGGTTGCCACTCGTCATGAGTTGAGTTCATGAAATCCTAACTCCTGAAATCAGTGTTTCCATGGCAACAGAAACATGGACTTTTGCTATGCTAGCTGGTCATCTGTTCTTTTGAACTTGGCTCGTTGGAGAGTTCACATTGAACTGGACTCCTTCATCTTCTCCTGAGTTACGTAGTGTGATGTGTCATGATGCAGCTGTTGTTTGGAGCCAAGAAATGTCGGCGAACTTCAATGCAGTAATTTGGACAGGATGCTCTTACAACCGGAGCAGATTAAACTAACAATGATGACATTGGGTGGAGTTCCTCCGAGACAAGACATTCCATTGTCGTTGTCCATAAACAGCACTCGAGGCAATGGATGATCTCAGCTGTTCTAAGATCACTGCATTGCACAACAAAGCCATGTGATCATACACCTCTCCAACGAAATATTATCCATCACTTAAGTCCTTACCTAGCGTAAACATGTTTATCCAATCTGGAATTGGATTTGATGTGGTACCAGTATAGGACCCATTTTGATGATCAGGACACAATACAATATTCCACCAATAGACAACATTTGGTTTAGGGTTCAACCAATCAGAGGGCCATGTTTGTTGTCTAGACAGGAAATGGAAGCCTTTAAATTGCTACTTGTAATTGTTAGCTACTTGTAATTATTCATCTGGGAAATATAGTCTTCAAAGTATCACCTATGAGGAAGAGTACTTGTGGTTTGTAACCTTATCCCGAAAGTAGTGTTGCTTAGCTACAGACGAATAACAAACTGAGATTATGCAGTACTGGTATGTCTGTGCTAACAGCTGCCGGGTTCTCTCCCCCACTAAAATTAATTCATTCTCAATCACTTTTGGTTATAAACACCACTATCATAGGCCTTTAGAAGGAGGATGCCTGTGTTGATTGGAAGTTCAGGTTTGAAGTTCTAGCTCTGTTAGGAAGATGAAGTCTCCTTGTTCAATGGTTCGGAACTGAGTGTGTGCTAGGCATGCTTCCTGTGGGGGTACTGGGAACCCGAGAATGCTGCCATTGTAATCTGCTCTTTGACCCTCCAGCTGTTGTTTGTCTGCCAGCCTGACGCAGCATCCCTCCTGGGTCAGCACTTGTTTTGGTCACAGGTTATAGCAGGAGGGTTTAATGGAATAGTTTTCCTCCTCCTCAACTTCCCCTCCCACCCTTCTTTGTGTATCATGCATCGAAAGATATACGTATGATGACCAGTTTGTCCCATCTCGATCTCCCTCCCTCCCTCCCTCCCTCCCTCCCTCCCTCCCTCCCTCCCTCCCTCCCTCCCTCCCTCCCTCCCTCCCTCCCTCCCTCCCTCGCTCCCTCCCTCCCTCCCTCCCTCCCTCCCTCCCTCCCTCTCTCCCTCCCTCCCTCCCTCCCTCCCTCCCTCCCCCCTCGCTCGCTCCCTCCCTTGCTCCCTCCTTCCCTCCCTTGCTCCCTCCATCCCTCCCTCCCTCCCCCCCTCCCTCCCTCCCTCCCTCCTTACCTCCCTCCCTACCTCCCTCCCTCCCTCCCTCCCTCCCTCTCTCCCTCCCCACCCTCTTAATGTAGTAAAATGTAAGGCTGTACTGACTGTAGACACGCTGGCAGACATACTTGACATTGTTTGACACGCTGGCAGACGTACTTGACATTGTTAAGGCTAAGGTTGTGCTTTTAGTTTACCTATTGGAATTGATTTGTGAATTTCAACATACTGAAACCCTTAACTGAGAGGTTTGTAGCTATGGTTTACAGTGGAAGGGTGTTCATTTGCCTATTAGCAGTTTGCAGTTTTGATCAGCAAAGTAATTTAGTTGTTTCAAGATTGTTCTCCTTCAAATCACACAACTTCATCACCTGCCGTTTGTGCTTGTCAGTAGGTCGTACTCTTGCTTCTTGCACAACCTAACTTGTGTATTACTTCCCTGCCTCCCTAGTGGCCTTACCTTGATTGCTTGTCCAATAGGACCTATAGTACTAGTGACATTCGACCTTACCTTGCTTGTCTAGTAGGACCGAGCTACGTATAGTATCTGCTGACCTTACCTTGCTTGTCCAGTAGGACTGAGCTATAGTATCTGCTGACTAACACGTGACCTTACCTTGCTTGTCCAGTAGGACTGAGCTCTAGTATCTGCTGACTAACATGTGACCTTACCTTGCTTGTCCAGTAGGACTGAGCTACGTATAGTATCTGCTGACTAACATGTGACCTTACCTTGCTTGTCCAGTAGGACCGAGGTACCTCTCCAGTGACATTCGACCTTGAAGGCCAGAGCTATATATAGTATCGGTTTATTACTTACTATGTGGCTGTACCTTGCTTGTCAAGTAGGATCGAGCTAACATGTGACCTAACCTTGCTAGTCACTTGACGTGGCCTTACCTTGTTTCTCAAGCGGAACTGAGCTACCTGCTCAGTGGAGCGTCAGGTGCATGACCTTGCCTTGCTTGTCCTTACCAGGAGGTATGCAGCCATTGTTGAGTAGAGTGTTGCAGCATGGGACCTTGCCTTGCTTGTAAGGCAGCATTGGCCAGCACCATATGCACAAGTCGATATGCCAAATCAACTAGGGAAACAGAGACGAGGATAAGACCATGTCACCCAGGTAACTCGGCTAAGGTCAAAGGTCACTCATGAATGTCACCTTCAAATAGGTCCTATTTTGGTGAGGCCATGAAATGCAAATTTTAAGATTTTATTTCCTGCCTAAACGTTGGACGTAACCATATGATTGGTTGAATCTTGACTAAATGGCCTGTTTGACTGCACTCCAGCTAGGAGAGAAGTGTTCTTGACTGTAAGCAACTGGAAATCCCTTGCTGGTGTGTTCTCCTTGCACAGAGCTGGCAAAGCAGGTCCAGCAGGCCTGGCATGCCTGGCAGCCACCAGACGATTAACTTTCTGCCTACTGTATATAGCAATTGAGTCACCCCTCGGATGTAAAATATCTTGTTTATCCTCGGACCTGTTGTACACCACGGGAAAAGTCTGGACATGCGGTTGGCACCGTATGCAAATGGCATAATCACTAATAACGTTGGTGAATCCGAGGTACGTATCTCAGTTGATGGCAATTACTCCCCCAGCCCTGTTGAATGCTACGTGCACTTTGCGGTATATCTGGGGACTACAATAAAAATCGATTTCTTGCAGGAATTTACTTAATTCTTGTGGGTTGTGTGTGGGTGAAGAAATTTTTCTGAAGCTGTGTTACAAGCACCAATGGGAACAAAGCCTTGTGAGCACCATATGCAAATTGCATAATCATTGGTGATTCCAAAGTATGTATCTCAATTGTAGCCTCGTTCCCAGGCCTATCCCGTTTTTTCTGTTCTTCGGTTTCCATTGACAATAATACACGGATGCGGAAGGGCGGTGAAAAACACGGAAGGCCTGGTATCATTCATCACGTGAGTGACGTCAGGTGGACGCAAGGGTGGACGTAGGGGGGGCGGGGCCCGTAGTCGTTTCAGCGGGTCCTGAAGGCTGTTCATCTTCCAGTCGGCTCGGTTCGAATGCTCCACAGCTAGTCGAGAGACTCAGACGATCTACACAACTTTGTCGGCGGTTTTTAAACGTATTTGCGGTTGGGCCATACCCCCCCTACGTCCACTTGACATAAGGCACGTGATGAATGATACCAGGCCTTCCCCGTTTTTCGCCGCCCTTCCACATCCGTGTATTATTATCACTATCTAGGGACTATATATGATAATAATCTTTTTCTTGCAGGAATTTCCTTACGTAATTCTTGTGGGTTATCTGTACGTGTGGGTGAGGAAGTGTTTCCAAAGCTGTGTCACAAGCACCAATGGGAGCAAAGCCTTGTGAGCACCATATGCAAATAATTGTTGGTAGTTCCGAAGTATAGCCTCGTTCCCAGTCCCATGCCCAGCTTTTTTACCGTACTGCAAGCGACGAAAAGCTGGGCGTGGGACTGGGAACGAGGCTATCCAAAGTATGTATCTCAGTTGGTGGCCATTGCTCCCCCAGCCCTGTTGCACACTGCGTGCACTTTGCGCTATATCTGGGGACTACGATGAAACTCTATTTTTAAAAATTCTATGATGAAATCCTATTTTTAAACATTCTTGTTGTAATTTGCTCAATTCTTGTGGGTTGTCTGTGTGGGCGAGGAAATTTTTCTGAACCTGTGTCACAAGCACCAGTCTCAACAAAGGTGCTCGGGTGTACAGAGCAAGGGGACTTCTGCTGGACACCCACAACTGCTGAGACTAGTAGCACGAAGTATTCCTTTGAGGAGGTTTTGCTCTTAGTCTAACAGCCCGCTGAGGTGTGGGCCCCTTGGGTATGGTGGTTTCCTGTCACCGATTGAAACTACAGCATAAAAACCAAATTCAAGCCTTACAGGAACTCCTCGCGTGGTTGCCTCCTGCAACGTGGAATGGAGTCCACCCCCCTTCACATTCTTCCCACAAGGGTTAGAGGGTTTGACCAATGGAATCTCCAAACTTACTTTAAGGGTAGCCATCCTGGAGTCGGTGATTCATTCGGTTTATCACACATGAGCCAATCAAGGGTGGACGTAGGGGGGGCGGGGCCCGTAGTCGTTTCAGCGGGTCCTGAAGGCTGTTCATCTTCCAGTCGGCTCGGTTCGAATGCTCCACGGCTAGTCGAGAGACTCAGACGATCTACACAACTTCGTCGGCGGTTTTTAAACGTATTTGCGGTTGGGCCACACCCCCCCTACGTCCACTTGACATAAGGCACGTGATGAATGATACCAGGCCTTCCCCGTTTTTCGCCGCCCTTCCACATCCGTGTATTATTATCACTATCTGGGGACTATATATGATAATAATCTTTTTCTTGCAGGAATTTCCTTACGTAATTCTTGTGGGTTATCTGTACGTGTGTGAGTGAGGAAGTGTTTCCAAAGCTGTGTCACAAGCACCAATGGGAGCAAAGCCTTGTGAGCACCATATGCAAATAATTGTTGGTGGTTCCAAAGTATAGCCTCGTTCCCAGTCCCATGCCCAGCTTTTTTACCGTACTGCAAGCGACGAAAAGCTGGGCGTGGGACTGGGAACGAGGCTATCCAAAGTATGTATCTCAGTTGGTGGCAATTGCTCCCCCAGCCCTGTTGCACACTGCGTGCACTTTGCGCTATATCTGGGGACTGCGATGAAGCTCTAATTCTACGATTAAGCTCTATTTTTAAAAATTCTACGATGAAATCCTATTTTTAAACATTCTTGCTCAATTCTTGTGGGTTGTCTGTGTGGGTGAGGAAATTTTTCTGAACCTGTGTCACAAGCACCAGTCTCAACAAAGGTGCTCGGGTGTACAGAGCAAGGGGACTTCTGCTGGACACCCACAACTGCTGAGACTAGTAGCACGAAGTATTCCTTTGAGGAGGTTTTGCTCTTTCTAACAGCCTGCTGAGGTGTGGGCCCCTTGGGTATGGTGGTTTCCTGTCACCGATTGAAACTACAGCATAAAAACCAAATTCAAGCCTTACAGGAACTCCTCGCGTGTTTGCCTCCTGCAACGTGGAATGGCCCTTCACATTCTTCCCACAAGGGTTAGAGGGTGTGACCAATGGAATCTCCAAACTTACTCTATGGGTAGCCATCCTGGAGTCGGTGATTCATTCGGTTTATCACACATGAGCCAATCAGAACTCTGCGTAGCATTTAGACAGAAAGTGTAAATGAATAATCATAATTATGGTGTCTGTACATTAGCTAACTCTATCTGTTAACATTTCTTGCATTAGTGAGTTATCCGCAGGGTGAGCGAGTAAACCGGCAGTCAATACACTGTGATTAAGGTCACTATTATTTGCAGGTACTAATTTTAGCGAATTTTAGTGAATTAGAAAAAATTGCTAAATTTTGGACAATAATATTGACAGCTTGTGACATCATACACGTGTGTTAATTGGGGTGAGCTGTAAGCTAGCTGCCTACGAACCATTGGAACGATGCTACGTAGCGGTAGATTACAAGCTGGTGGAAGCATATCCACAACGAGGTGAGAGTAGACCCGAGGCACTATTATGGAAAATGAGATTGCCCTACCTGTTGAACTTGCAGTTGCCACTTGAATGAATCCAGAGAGTCAGTAAAAACGCTAAGATTAATACCTGCCAAATCAGCTATATGCCCAATTCACTAAAATTAGTAACCTCAAATAATGGTGACCTTAAGCTGAGGGTAAGGTAAGATTCCTTCATTCCAATTGATGCCTACCTTTCCCTCTGAAATGCAGGTTCATAATGGACAGTGCATTATGCAGCATAGCCATTGTTATTAACAGTAATGTTCTCGCTGACAGAAACAAAACAACTACACTCATTGCTATTTAAAGTAGTAATCTCACTGATAAACAAAACAAATGCACATTGCAGCGTTCGTTAGTGTGTTTTTGCACTGCCCCTGTTGGTGCTGGAGCCCGTCATTAGGGGTCCAGTTAGCACCAACACGCACACGCCTGCCTGAGAGGTAAACAAACCTGCACAATGCCCAACAAGGCACAGAAGCCTAACCTGTGCTGGGGATTTGACTAGGAAAACACATTTAGCTTCTATCCTCGCTCTTGGCATTCATTGAAGCTCTTTCGGGAGATGATTAGGAAAAACAATCACTTCTTGGCATTCCTCTTGCACACAGCATTATTTGGTTAGCGTCGAGGGGTGTCTGCAGCAACTTTAAGTCATATTGACCCCATCCCAAGTGAAGAATGGGATGTGAAACTTACTAATCATAGCGAGGGGACTTGGACAACTTCCAACAGAGCAGCCTTCTAAGCAGGAAGTCATCTTTTGAAAGAAGTAAATCGCTAGAAAAAACTTTTTCATGAAAGAAAGATATTCCATGCACTCTAGTTGCTATGGGTTCTAAACTAACACTAAATGTTTTTGAACAATGTTGGAAACACCAAAATGAACCAATGGGATGTAGCTGGGGTTAGAGCCCCAGCTCAATAGTCGGAGGCTCTGTTAGGAGTTGTTCCGCTGTTTGGGCATTTGGGTCCTAAATTTCGTATTCTTGCAAACCAACCTAGTATTGATCTGCCGTAGGCCAGCATGAGTATATTGCTTGTTCAACGGTTCTGCATAGTAGGTAGGAAAATGAGTATGAGCGTGGCATCCTCTTGAGACACTGTGTGGCTGCCAGTTGCTTGGAGCACTTGTGATGGTCACAAGTAGGAGTGTGTGCAGGGAAGAAGTTGAGCATTGCATAATAGGACATAAGTTGCCAACGCCTGATCAATGGAATGACCATGTGCTGATTGCTTACTTGCATTTTAAATTGCTTAATCCGATATCCCTATCCTAAACTGGTGGGATGTAGTTATTGTGTATTGAAATGTGGCATTCCTGCTTCAGCACTGGGTTTGGTATGCCAGGTTTTAATGTGTTGAAAGGCTAACCTGATTGCTTGATAGTAATTTGTTTAGACTGAGCCTGAGGGTGGGGGATGGGGGAGAGGGAGCAAGCCGGGTGGCGGCTGTTTGACAAAGCATAGCTTTAGTTCAGTGAAAGGGTATCTCAGGAGTCAAGTCAAAATGGCTTTAGGAATGGTTTTCACTTTGGTTGTGCCATTCTGATTGTGAGTGTATGTAAGTTTAACTTAGAGTGGGTGTGCTGTATGGACCCACATTGTGAAGGCAAGTGCCGGCACGTCTCTCCTCCTCTAGTGGATGAAATGGAACATTCTTGTGATGCTTCGTCTGGTGATCAAATGTTGTGACCCAAATGCTTTGCAAAGTGTGCCTAAGAAGATAATTTTGCTTATAATCATTCCTATGTCAAGTCTGAAAACAACACCAACCTCATTCCCAGGCCATGTCCAAATTGTACCAACCTCATATTCCCAGGCCATGTCCAAATTGTACCAACCTCATATTCCCAGGCCATGTCCAAATTGTACCAACCTCATATTCCCAGGCCATGTCCAAATTGTACCAACCTCATATTCCCAGGCCATGTCCAAATTGTACCAACCTCATATTCCCAGGCCATGTCCAAATTGTACCAACCTCATATTCCCAGGCCATGTCCAAATGGTACCTACATGTACGTACCTTGTTCCTGGGCCATGTCCAATGGTACTGACCTCGTTCCCAGGCTAAGTCCAAATCGAACCGACCTTGTTCCCAGGCTAAGTCCAAATCGAACCGACCTTGTTCCCAAGCTAGGTCCAAATTAGTGCTGGGCGATATTGAAATTTTGCATATCGATTATTGTCTTAATATTGCCGATATATTGATATATTGGGTAGTGGGTTGGATTGGTATCCAGTAGCATACGGCTCACGCAACTGTTTCACATACATGTAACAATTGACCAAAACTAGAACAGTGCATGTGAAAGATATGCACTCAATAATTGCCATATGGATTCAATTTGGTTTAAAACGATATATCAATATTAAGTAAGCCGTATTGATATTGATATTGGGTACATAGATGGACGATATATTGCAAAATCAATATATTGTCCCAGCTCTAGTCCAAATTGTACCAACCTCGTTCCCAGGCCATGTCTGAACACCTCATTCCCCAGCAGCAATTCCAGTGTGCACGTACCACACATACCAGTTCTCAAGGGTGGAGAGCACACATCTATTGTCAGAACATCCTGGTTCCCAGGGTGCGGTTCTGCACAAAGGCATTTGTCTTGTTAGCTGATTGGAAGATGACTGGTGTGTGCTACTGTGATAATTGTATTGCATGGACAGACATTAGGCACTGTCTAGCCTTGTTCCAGAATATAATGAGCACTCTTGGACCTACAGATTAGCAATACTGCTGCTTTCTGACATGGCCTGGATATCAAGTTTGAGACCCGGGCTGGAAATCAGGCTATGGCCGAGATCCAAACCTCTGTCCAGTTTGGGAATGTCCTACGTATCTCATGATGGTTATGACGTTCCTCCACTCCCACTGGAGGGTGATGGTGTTCTTCAACCTCCACCTGAGTGTGATGGCGTTCTTCAACCCCCACCTGAGGGTGATGACATTCTCCACCCCACGTGAGGGTGGGGTATGCAACGTCATCACCCTCAGGTGGGTGTGGAACGTCATCACCCTCAGGTGGGTGTGGAACGTCATCACCCTCAGGTGGGTGTGGAGGACGTCATCACCCTCAGGTGGGTGTGAAGGACGTCATCACCCTCAGGTGGGTGTGAAGGAATGTCATCACCCTCCAGTAGGGGTCATCACAGTCATGGAGATGGAGGAACATCATCACCCTCCGTTGGGGGTGGGGAACGTCATCACCCTCATGAGGGAGGGGAGGAATGACATCACCTCCAGTGGGGATGGAGGAACGCCATACCTGACGTTCCACACCCATCTGAGGGTGATGTTCCTACGCACCCACGTGAGGGTGATGTCGTACCTCCACCCACACGAGAGGGTGAGGACATTCCTCCACTGTCACATGAATGCGATGACATTCCTGCACCCCCACGAGGTGATAATGTCAGTGTTAGTCAGCCAGTTAGTGCTGTGTTGTGGGTGACTCATTAATGTTCATTACTGTTCAATGGAAATTAATGGAATGACAAGTGGATTTAGGAAACCTTCCAGTGTTTTTGCGTCCCTTAGTTACGATGTTTACAAGTGATCACTCAGTGTGTTGCTATAAAATCGTCCGATTAGCTGATTGCCCTAACCAGGTGTTGGATGGACTTCAAATTCCTCACTGGGATGGACTTAGGTAGCGTCTTCTAAACCGTCCGGCCTAGCCTCGTTCCAAGGCAACCACCCAGGTTTTAATTGCTTGCAATACAGTACTGTGGGGAGGACCTGGTACACAATTCCAGTGAGAAGCAAAAGTTTTCAGAACGAAAAATTGACCGTTTGTTTTTCGTTTGAGTGGGAACCTGTTTTAGCAGTCACCCCAATCTAGCACTTGGTGCATGTGTAAATGACAGTCACTGCAATCTAACACCTGGTGTTATGTTTGATATTATGACAGTCACCCCAATCTAGCACTTGGTACATAGCATGTACATGTATATGACAGTCACCCCAATCTAGCACTTGGTGCATATAGTGCATGTATATGACAGTCACCCCAATCTAGCACTTGGTGCATAGCATGTACATGTATATGACAGTCACCCCAATCTAGCACTTGGTGCATAGCACATGTATATGACAGTCACCCCAATCTAGCACTTGGTGCATAGTGCATGTATATGACAGTCACCCCAATCTAGCACTTGGTGCATAGTGCATGTATATGACAGTCACCCCAATCTAGCACTTGGTGCATAGCGCACAAGTATATGACAGTCACCCCAATCTAGCACTTGGTGCATAGCGCACAAGTATATGACAGTCACCCCAATCTAGCACTTGGTGCATAGCACATGTATATGACAGTCACCCCAATCTAGCACTTGGTGCATAGTGCATGTATATGACAGTCACCCCAATCTAGCACTTGGTGCATAGCACATGTATATGACAGTCACCCCAATCTAGCACTAGGTGCATAGCGCACAAGTATATGACAGTCACCCCAATCTAGCACATGGTGCATAGCGCACAAGTATATGACAGTCACCCCAATCTAGCACTTGGTGCATAGCACATCATCCCCATCCAACACTGGAGTTCATAGAACACTTACCCTGCGTGGCTATCCCTCAGTCTAAGATCCATACTGCATGCTCTCAATGACATGCGTCAGTATGAACACGTGCCAGAACCGTATTTAATTGCTGACTATATTGAAATGGCGGACCCTACCATCACCTGGTAGTAATCTGTATCACTAGTGGTTGGCAGTTAGAGCTGTCTAACCGCATCACCAGCTGGCAGCTACCCACGCCGTTGTTTTGGTACAGTTGTTTTGGTACTGTGTATAATGTTTTTTGTATTTGTGTATGGTAGTCAGTGTGCTTAGAGCATGTCAGCATCATATTAGTAGCCTTACAAGGTGAACTGTGGATTGAACTTTGAACTGTTTGCACTTGATGTCAAACAAAACCCAGCTAAGAGCTTGCTTCAGCTATGGTATGTGTCTTCAATTAAAATGGTGGACCCTACCATCGTTTAATAAGACATAGCTGGAGATGCATAGAATAGAAGCGCTTTGATCGCTATCAGGTACACAACACAGATTTTATTTTGGATTGCAGTGTTATTGTCAGGTTTAGCAATTGTTTAATCCCTTAGCACACCTTTATAAATCATGCATAACCTTTTCTTCCTTAACAACTACCGATTAAGTGGTTAACCGTATAGATTGTGCGATTTCAGGGACGACAGATAACGGACAGACGGACAAAACCGATTGGCTTAACCCTGCTTTGCGCAGGGTAATTTTTTTTGTGGCAAGTTACTAGCACCTCCACTCTTCAAAGTCAACAGCTTGCCCATGCACAAATCCTTTCCGCCACTATGATAGCCCTACGCTGCACCTGGGCAAGGGAAGCTGGATGATCTTACCAAACCCAAGAATACTAGTCAGAAACTCTTACCACTAAGCCGCTAGGACTCATGGCAGTGGAGCAGAAAACGAGCAACATTGCAATGTCCAACAAGTTCTCACTCTCTTTGTTATCTTTCTCCACTGCCGCCGATCTCTGAGCCGCATGTCTTTCATAAGAGCAATACAAATCAGCTGACATGTCCCTCAAGATATGCTGTCACACTGGTAGCAGTCATGACTCCGTCATGTCCATACTTGACTCTTGTTGGAGGTAGCACTTACAGAGAAAGAGTGTGGGGATGGTTATGCGTAATTACCTGGTAGGAGCAATCTCCCAACGTTCTAATATTGCTCCCTTTTGACCCTGTGACCTCTTGTATGTTAAGCCAGTAATGGTCAGCTGTTCCCCCTCTCTGTTGTCTAGGTGACCGTGCAGGAGTGGTGTATGCAGACACTCTCACCCTACTCTATGAGGGCATCGCCAGAACCATCGAGAGCCACCAGGCCATGGTCGAAACCTACTATGGTAAGGTCGACACCTACTACTCAGCATGTGGTGTCAGTAGGCCTCCAAATATCGTAGTTGAAGCTGGATTACCCATCAGAGAAGGTTGCAATTGCAAAAATGGCTTTGCCCCCTTCCCCCCCCCCCCCCTCCTCCCCCAAAGCTAATAGTAAAATGTCCAGTGTCTCAGTTTGTCGCTTTCACTTGTGATGAAATGTATCATGTTTGACTATAAGTCCGTAAATGACACATTTTCACTTCCTGTTTGTACTCCAAGTGTGGCCTTGTGATTGGTTGAAATACTGTGTACAGCAAGGAAAAGTGGTGTAATTGAAGGAGAGCATGCAGAACTGTTACTAGTAACACTGTTTATTAGTATTATGGGGCCATGTTTTGCTGCGGGGCCATGTTTTGCTGCAGGTCCAACCTGGATGTTTTTCCTGATCAAAAATCTGCAGGTATGTGAAAACTAATGGAGGGTGGTTGGGAGGAAGGGGGAGGGGGGAGGGGGGAGGGGGGAGGGGGGGAGGGGGGAGGGGGGAGGGGGGGAGGGGGAGGGAGGGAAGGGGGGAGGGAGGGAGGGGGGAGGGAGGGGGGAGGGAGGGGGGGAGGGAGGGGGGGAGGGAGGGGGGAGGGAAGGGGGGAGGGAGGGGGGGAGGGGGAGGGGGGAGGGAGGGGGAAGGGGGGAGGGGGAGGGGGAAGGGGGAAGGGGAGGGGGGAGGGGTAGCTGAGCCAACAGATGTGGCTATAAACTAATGCCTGTGTGAAATGTCTGCCGCAGCAGTTACAATGCAACACAGTTACAGCAATTCAACCACACGTGTCAAGCACGCTCTGCCCTGCCCTGCAAATGCAGTGCATTCCTCTTGTGTTTACACTATGTTGCTAGACAACATGACATCAACGTTAGTAATCTCTAGAGCACATCACCTGCTAGCAGCTACCCACGCAGTTGTTACTTTGGTATGGTTGTTTTGGTATTGTGTATCATTTTTTTGTATTTGTGTATGGTAGTCAGTGTGCATAGAGCATGAGCCTTACAAGGTGAACTGTGGATTGAACTTTGCACTTGATGTAAAACAAAACCCAGCTAAGAGCTTACTTCATCTATGGTACACGTCTTTAGAAATGACACGCATTTGTGGAACGACTTCCATCACATCTCTGGATTTTATGAGACAATTGCAGCTATGGAAGGCCTAAACGAATCTTGATAAGCGAAGCTGCGCCCGTTTTTCGGATTCCTGGGTACGTACACTGTACAAAGCCAGCTCTCTTTGGGAGAAGTCTTCCACATCTTAAAGAACCCTCCTATTCTCGGAAAAAGCCTCCCGATTTGTGGTCAAGCTGTGCCACAGACACATGCCGGAAAAGCGTTCCGAATCTCGGCATTGATTTTAAAGGTGCGTACCGTACTTGCATACCTGTTTGACCGGTGCAACTCATTGGTTTAGTATGCAAGAACGCTCTCAAGATCCATAATTATGGCTACATGTACCAGCTAAAATAAATTGCACCACTGCTTCTGTGACTTCGAATCAGTCTTAGCACAGATTTGTTAGATTCCCACGACACTTCTACTACTCTGCAGCTCTGCTTTCAGATGAAATTCGCATGATATCATTCCTTGTTTTGTATTTGGTCTGGCTAGATGGTTTCATTTTGCTTCTGTTGTGTTTGGTTTGTCTGAGGGTCTGTACGGGCCCTCTGTAGTACATTGGTAATGTTACTTAAAAGCACTTTCACTCCTGATATAGACATTAACAGCTCTCAATTAAGTCCAGCGCACTGGCTTATATGTACATGGCTAGAAATCTACTAGTTGACTTACTTTATCAGATTTACAGATGTATTACCCGTTACTAGAGATTACTGGAGATTGCTTGAGAGTCTAAATTGGATAGTGACTGGTACTGTCCTACTTGTGCATGTTTGGCCCTTGTGGCATGTGTGGACTGAATGCGTCTCACTGTCCCCCCCCCCCCCCCCAGCTCGAGTGTGACACACAGGTGGTAAAGATTGTGCAGCAGTTCCATGAAGAGAGACTGCTAGACCACAAGGTGCACATGTGCAAATTTTTTGCTTTGAAACTTTGGGGCCGGGGTTGGGAATGACATTAGACCACTTAGAAGGAGTGAATGAAAATATTGATCGTGGTTTGTTCTAGTCCCATTCCTGTGCAAGTGGAATGGAATGGAACAGAAGCTGAGAGTTAAGTCAAGTAACATAGCTATCAGGAATAAGAAATCACTGTTGTATCATAGAATCAGTAGACTCAATGTGGATAGAGTGGACACGCAATATATATACGATAATGCACACACACCATATGGAAGTCACTCTCAGACATCAACAGTATCTTGCTTGTGCCGGCGGTAATTTGTAACTGTGGTCTATGATTGCAAAGTGGCTGTTCGTGTGTCTGTGGTCGGTCGTTACAGCTGAGATGAGAGAGTCCACCAATTGCTACAAAGTGGCTGCACAGGTGCTGTATGCAGTTGTCTAGTGTACAAGGGGATGTACACATTGTGTATCTCAACCCTTTCTTCTCAATCAGCAAAGTATTCACGCGTGAGTTTGCGGTTGGCTAGAGTGAAACCTGCCAAGGCTACTTTGCCTGTACTGTACCGCTGCCATCACGTCAATTATGTCATAGGGATCCATCGTTTGTCTCATTATCCGGCTGCTTCAGTTGTGGACCCATTGTTTGATAACTAGCACATTTGCATCGTTAACAACTTGTTTACAGTATACAAGACACATTGTTAATAACTTGTTATAAACTTGTTTAAGCTGTGTTTGTAGTCACTCACTCACTCACTGTTTGATTATGCCAGTAAAGGATCCCTAGGCATTCTACGCCTTTTGCAGCTGTGAGTTGTTGTGTTCCTAATTGTGTTAGCCAGTGCACGTACAGCATTCTTGTAGAGGGCATGGCCAGTTGAGCTTTCCCGGGATCCCAGCCGCAGCCCACCACTTGTGACTAACAGTACTAATGACCTAGCCTCATTCCTAGGCCGCCTCCCGCTCCATTTTCAGCCACTTACCTGACCTTTGAACAATGCATTTCTGACGGGCAGTTCAAAGGTCACTTATGCGGCTAAAATAACCAGAGCAGGAGACGGCCTGGGAACGAGGCTAGGAAAAAGCTGTTTTGGTCTTGCATCTTCTTGTTCTCCAGCTCACATGCTGACAATAGTACGAACAATGAGCATCCTGTGGCATTGTATCCGGTGTATGTGATGTAACGGTGACACTCTCTCCTGTGCAAAATCCTCCCAGGCTTTGCTTCCTGTCAAAGCTGCCCTTTGGAGGCGGGGAGGAGGGAAGGGGGAGGGAGGGGAGGGAGGGAGGGAGGGGAGGGAGGGGGGAGGGGAGGGAGGGGGGAGGGGAGGGAGGGGGGAGGGGAGGGAAGGGGGAGGGGGGAGGGGAGGGAGGGGGGAGGGGAGGGAAGGGGGAGGGGGGAGGGGAGGGAGGGGGGAGGGGAGGGAGGGGGGAGGGGAGGGAGGGGGGAGGGGAGGGAAGGGGGAGGGGAGGGAAGGGGGAGGGGGGAGGGGAGGGAGGCGGGGGTAGAGGAGGGAGGGGGGAAGGAGGGGGGAGGGAGGGAGGGGAGGGGGGAGGGGAGGGAGGGGGGAGGGGAGGGAAGGGGGAGGGGGGAGGGGAGGGAAGGGGGAGGGGGGAGGGGAGGGAGGGGGGAGGGGAGGGAGGGGGGAGGGGAGGGAAGGGGGAAGGGGGAGGGGGAGGGGAGGGAGGCGGGGGTAGAGGAGGGAGGGGGGAAGGAGGGGGGAGGGAGGGAGGGAGAGGGGAGGGGAGGGGAGGGAAGGGAGGGAGGGAGGGGGGAGCTTGCATCAAGCAACTACAACTAATAACCGAGGGAAAGCCTGGGTACGAGGCTATGCATTAAATTGACCCTTTCCCCGATACATAGTTGAGCCATTAACACCTCTCAATTAACCCCTGTTGTTACACTGACTTATACATGGGCAAAAATGTACTGCTTGACTTGCTTACTCAATATGTACATTCACCAGAAACATGAACGATTGATTTCCCATTACTGAAGAGACGATCTGTTTCCATACCGGTGAGAGGGTTGGTTTGGGGCAGGTATAAGTCGCTATCAGAGTCTACTGAAGTATCCATGAGAAGCAGGGGGGAGGGTGCCAAACAACGATTGGCTCGCCGTGCTCGACTACTAGGTAAATAGTGCATAGTGGGTAGGAGTGGTCAAAATCTGCGTTTGCAAAAAAAAATTGATGGTACACAACGTTTCAGCCTGATTATGTCGTCTTCAAGTGTACAGTACACACTTGCATACAGGCTCATGCAGGGTACAACAGAACATGTTACAAAAACCACAATCTGGATAGCCTCATTCCCAGGCTCCTCCCCCTGCGCGTGCCGACGAAACATAATTTTCTTCACCGCGTGCACAGGGGGAAGCCTGGGAACGAGGCTACAATCTGGACACATTGCATAAAGTATCCATGAGGTTGAGAAGGCATGAGGCAGAGAAGTGACCACCAGGAGTCCTGTTGCCAGTGACGATTTAATAAGTAAGGTTGAGCGCCCAGTCTCCATTCTTTCGGCTATTCCTTTTATGTATGCAATTTTGGCAGTGATAGTATTATAACACAGCCGTTGTAGTAGTGCCAAGTTTATTTATAATCTCGGTCCCCTATTAAGGAAGTACATAACGCCTGCGACATTGGGTGGTATTTACTGAGCAGACAGTTGGGTGACATCATAGCATACTGTGGTGTCAACAGCGCTCACTGAGATTGCAAACATGCGCATCCAATGGACTTGACACTACTCCAGTGGGTGTATCGTAAACATTCTAGTCTGCACTGTCACTGTGAATTCTTATTCTCTGGATGTGCATTGAGCATGTTATTCTCTTTGCGTACTCTAAGTGTGTAAACTTCTCTGGGTGTAGAGTAAGTCACCAATTATCGGATGGCATGGACGCCATGTGCATACATTGCCGGAAGTGGGTGGTACCTTCAGTCAATACTTCATACCCATCACACTTTGAATTGAAAGTTTGGTGGTTCTCTGTTGCTTGGTTCTGGAATTATAGGCAGCCAAAGTTGAAGTTCAGACAAAGCTATGTTGATGTATTGGTGGATGACGTTCCCTGCTTCTTCATGATGGTGTATGTGCCATAGCATCTTTAGAAGTATTTAGTGAATCATAGGATACAATTCTAGGGAACGTGTCTTTGCATTTGCGGAACCACTTCCATCATGGCGCTGGCTTTACACTACTAATGCAGCTCTGTCAGACATTAACACAGCTCCAGAAGACCTTGACGCAGCTCCAGAAGACCTTAATGCAGCTCCAGAAGACCTTAATGCACCTTAACACAGCTCTTGAAGACCTTGACACAGCTCCGGAAGACCTTAATGCAGCTCCAGAAGACCGTAATGCACCTTAACACAGCTCTTGAAGACCTTGACACAGCTCCGGAAGACCTTAATGCAGCTCCAGAAGACCTTAATGCACCTTAACACAGCTCTTGAAGACCTTGACACAGCTCCGGAAGACCTTAATGCAGCTCCGGAAGACCTTAATGCAGCTCCGGAAGACCTTAATGCAGCTCAGGAAGACCTTAATGCAGCTCCGGAAGACCTTAATGCAGCTCCGGAAGACCTTAATGCAGCTCCGGAAGACCTTAATGCAGCTCCGGAAGACCTTAATGCAGCTCTGGAAGACCTTAACGCAGCTATGGAAGGCCCAAACAAAGCTACAGAACATCCGTGAATGAAGCTGCACTGTTTGTAGGAAACATAGGTACGTACAAAGCCAGCACTCTTTGGAAGACGTGTTCTGCATCTTCGAAAGAAACCTTCTGATTCTTGGAGGAAGCCTTTCGGAAGTTTTGCAGAGAAGCTGCGCCGCAAATGCAGTTGGAAAAGCATTCTGAATCTCGGCATCAATTCTAAAGATTTATACCGTAACCAACTAGGAGTGTCCAGTTTGACCAAATTGCAGTTAGGCCAGACCAAATTAACTTGTTGTTGCTCAGATCTTTTGCTGCTTCAAAATGGAGCGAGCAAAATCAATAAGCATTTCTTTGTAAACTTACAAGAGATTTATCACAATATGGTATGGCCACTCCCCCTTAGGTTATATTTGAAGTAAAACGTCCGCAATGGTTTATTATGCAAACACGTAGAGCATTAATTATATAGACTCCACTCACTGTAATTATTTTTTTCATTTTGGACGGAGTGGGTCCACGTAACAGCATTTATTTTAGCAACTGTTGAGTCCTGTGATGGACTGAGCACTCCAATATCATTTCACATTTCTACTACTTGTGTTTCCTTCAGGTTCAGACCATCAGCATTGCCCTCAAGTCACGGTCTGCTGCAGGAGCCATCAGGTGGGTGGAGACTGTGTTGATTAACCAGCCAGTGGTAAATTAACTAGACACCTGATGTGATCACTGCAGGCCAGACGTGCTGGAATTGGACACTCTTCTGTCAGAGCTGAGCCTGTGTAGCTCACGCACCGAACTGTACTTCAGATTCCTGCAGCGCAAAGCAGGGGTAAGTGTCCCTATTCCAGACCATGGGCCAAGTGTCCCTATTCCACACTGTAAGGCAGGAGCAAGTGTCCCTATTCCAGACTGTAAGGCAGGAGCAGGTGTCCCTATTCCAGACTGTAAGGCAGGAGCAGGTGTCCCTATTCCACACTGTAAGGCAGGAGCAGGTGTCCCTATTCCACACTGTAAGGCAGGAGGAAGTGTCCCTATTCCGCACTGTAAGGCAGGAGCTAGTGTCCCTATTCCACACTGTAAGGCAGGAGGAAGTGTCCCTATTCCAGACTGTAAGGCAGGAGCAGGTGTCCCTATTCCACACTGTAAGGCAGGAGCAGGTGTCCCTATTCCACACAGTAAGGCTGGAGGAAGTGTCCCTATTCCAGACTGTAAGGCAGGAGCTAGTGTCCCTATTCCACACTGTAAGGCAGGAGGAAGTGTCCCTATTCCAGACTGTAAGGCAGAGCTAGTGTCCCTATTCCAGACTGTAAGGCAGGAGCAGGTGTCCCTATTCCACACAGTAAGGCTAGAGGAAGTGTCCCTATTCCAGACTGTAAGGCAGGAGCAGGTGTCCCTATTCCACACTGTAAGGCAGGAGCAGGTGTCCCTATTCCAGACTGTAAGGCAGGGGTAAGTGTCCCTATTCCACACTGTAAGGCAGGAGCTAGTGTCCCTATTCCAGACTGTAAGGCAGGAGGAAGTGTCCCTATTCCAGACTGTAAGGCAGGAGCAGGTGTCCCTATTCCACACTGTAAGGCTGCATCATAGGCAGTTAAATTGCAAGTAACATTAATTTCTTTTTCACGACCATGTGAGCAATGTATTACATCCTTTTAATTTGATGAGATCCAAGGTATAATTGTGTAGTGGAATTTACTGTGATGTGAGTAACACATAATGTTATTGCGAGTACCTGTGTTGTTACTCTTATTGCGAGAGCCTGTGTGCATACATTTCCAATTATAATTCTAATTTGAATATGATTGTGTCGTAGAATTTATGATGATAGTTTTATTGTCATAAACAAGTGAGCACACTTGGACATGAGTATGCTAACCCTGCCATGTAGCAATGAATTCGTGACCAATTTACCAATCATGCGATCACGACTAGCCACAGCTGATTTTCATATTCTGCATAATTTGCCTAATGAGGGCGTTAGTGTCTGGCTGGGGTGCATCCCACTTGTCGGACGTCTCTTAATTGGGAGTGTGTTGTTTTACATCATTGCATGGGAATTATGTAACCATTAATAAGACGCAAACAGGCAAAGGTGGTAGCAGAAACTGATAAGGTGGATTCCTGCCTTTGAATTGCCCTCTCCAAATTTGGGATCAACGTATAAATGTTTGTGCCTGATTGGACAACTCCAGAGCAGTATGGTTTGATGTTTATCTGCACTGGAGTCATGTAGACACTGTTGTAACTGGTGGAGGGCTTAATGTTTTATATGCAAAGTATAAAGGTTTTAGTTGGCATAACATCGTGTGCCAGCATGTAAGCAGGTGATGGGAATCTGGCAAGGTGTGCGGTGGGTGCACAACATGGGATAGTCTGTTGGGACCCAGGGCAGTCTCGTTCCCAGGCTGGTCGTTTGGGGAGGGTCTGGGGACAGGAAGAAGAGTGAGACTGTAGGCCGCTTTGTTGTGGTTTCCCCTGGTCGTTTGGGGAGGGTCTGGGTAGAGCGAGACTGTAGGCTGCCTCGTGATTGCCGCTGGTCATTTGGGGAGGAGGAAGAAGAGTGAGACTGTAGGCCGCTTTGTTGTGGTTTCCCCTGGTCGTTTGGGGAGACCACTTTGTTGTGGTTGCCCCTGGTCGTTTGGGGAGGGTCTGGGAACAGGAAGAAGGGCGAGACTGTAGCCACCTTGTTATAGTTGCCCCTGGTCGTGAGAGAGTCTGGGAACGTGAAGAGGAGTCAGGGATGAGTCTGAAACCACATGGAGGATGCCTTGTTGTGATTGCCCCTGGTCGTTGGTTGAGTAGCAACAGTGGAATAGACGAAGCAAAGCTTTGTGTACGGATTGTCTGTAGCCACCCCTATTCCATTCCCTAAGCCCTAAAAGCCTTGTTTTATTGTTAGACACCTGACCTTTGACCTTGTGAATCAGGTATGTTGGAATGCAGCTGTGGTCAGACACCTGACCTTTGACCTTGTGAATCAGGTATGTTGGAATGCAGCTGTGGTCAGACACCTGACCTTTGACCTTGTGAATCAGGTATGTTGGAACGCAGCTGTGGTCAGACACCTGACCTTTGACCTTGTGAATCAGGTATGTTGGAATGCAGCTGTGGTCAGACACCTGACCTTTGACCTTGTGAATCAGGTATGTTGGAATGCAGCTGTGGTCAGACACCTGACCTTTGACCTTGTGAATCAGGTATGTTGGAATGCAGCTGTGGTCAGACACCTGACCTTTTGACCTTGTGAATCAGGTATGTTGGAATGCAGCTGTGGTCAGTGGCAGAAGTTTCAGAGGGCTGTTGTGTCATGACTCTGGGAGGAGAGAGAAGTGATCCACCTTTACAGTGATTGCAGTGTGCTTGACGTGATCTGTTTGTTTTCCTCTTTGAACGTACCAAACCCTAGCCTCATTCCGAGGCCTTCTCATCCCAGCATTTGTCTTGCAGTACTGCAAGCGACAAATGCTGGGGTGAGAAGGCCTGGGAATTAGGGTAGCCAACCCTACAAATTACGGACCAAAATATATCTCCATGTTTGTATGGCCTTGGGTGGGGGAGTCCCTAAAACCGATGCACCCAATGGGTACGTATCAGGCATTGTTGACAGAGTCCTGAAATTTCCAAATCAATGCCAGCAGGAGCTCGTTATGGGCTCCTGATTCCGGTCACACTGAAAGCGGCAAAAAATATCACCAGAAATGATTACCGTATGGCCGGAAAATTTGGTGGGAATTAAATTTGGCAGATTGGCTCTAAAAAGCTGTGAATTGCATTTGGCAGATTAAATTTGCAGAGCGAGAATGACGTCATACTAACCACACGGCCACGTAGCCACGGAGCGAAACTTTTGTGTCAGTATTCTGCGATGGAGTCCGAGTTTGTGGTGGAGAGCTGTGTTCGAGGTACCACGTCTACAAAAACTTCTGGGATGCGAGTGTAGGAGAGGAACTGCCGTGCGAGTGGTAATGAAACAGTAGCAGTGATGCGAAGGAGCACCATCGTCGGCCATGTACCCAGGAAGACTATATCTGGCAGATCAGAGACAGAGGTACTATTGTATTAAGTGCGTGCATGAGAGCTTGAGCGTCGCTACGAAACCCCGCCCACACGCAGCGCAGGTCATGACAAAATATTGGCGAAATTTAATTTGGCGGTGCATTCATAATCTGCCAAACCGCCAAATTGAATTCCCCGCCAAATTTTCTGGCCATATGGTAGTACCTTCCCTGGCCCTTGTATACCCTAACCCACTGCTAACACATCTACTCCACAATGGTGCTGCTTGATCTGATGTTGATGATGACGAATAACACATTTGATGTTTCTTTTACAGGCTGCTGCATCTCTAGAAGAGGACAGTGGATCAGAATCAGGTGAGTCACACATTAGCCACAATCGTGCAGACACTAACCCTAACACTGACACTAACCTTAACACCACTAATTTGTCCTAACACTATGCTAATACTAACACTACACAAACCCTAACACTGACTTAGCCCTAACCCACATCAACTTGGGTCGACAGTGTTGATCAGTGGGAGGGGAAGGAAGGAAAGAGGGACTGAAGGGGGATCAGTGGGAGGGAAGGAAGGAAAGAGGGACTGAAGGGGGATCAGTGGGAGGGGAAGGAAGGAAAGAGGGACTGAAGGGGGATCAGTGGGAGGGGAAGGAAGGAAAGAGGGACTGAAGGGGGATCAGTGTGAGGGGAAGGAAGGAAAGAGGGACTGAAGGGGATCAGTGGGAGGGGAAGGAAGGAAAGAGGGACTGAAGGGGGATCAGTGGGAGGGGAAGGAAGGAAAGAGGGACTGAAGGGGGATCAGTGGGAGGGGAAGGAAGGAAAGAGGGACTGAAGGGGGATCAGTGGGAGGGGAAGGAAGGAAAGAGGGATTGAAGGGGATCAGTGGGAGGGGAAGGAAGGAAAGAGGGACTGAAAAGGGAGGGGAAGGAAGGAAAGAGGGACTGAAGGGGGATCAGTGGGAGGGAAGGAAGGAAAGAGGGACTGAAGGGGGATCAGTGGGAGGGGAAGGAAGGAAAGAGGGACTGAAAGGGGATCAGTGGGAGGGGAAGGAAGGAAAGAGGGGCTGAAGGGGGATCAGTGGGAGGGGAAGGAAGGAAAGAGGGACTGAAGGGGAGGGGAGTGGGAGGGGAAGGAAGGAAAGAGGGACTGAAGGGGAGGGGAGTGGGAGGGGAAGGAAGGAAAGAGGGACTGAAGGGGAGGGGAGTGGGAGGGGAAGGAAGGAAAGAGGGACTGAAGGGGAGGGGAGTGGGATTGGTTCTGGTTCCCTCTGGGATGAAGTGAGCCTGTTCAAGGATTACTAGAGATTACTAGAGGATTACTAGAGATTACAAGAGGACATGTACAGCCTCTTATATAGCTGTTGTTTTGTTTTGTAGCCATGAAGCTCATCAAGAACTCTCAAACTAGCCACCTGATTCAGGTATGTCCCCTGAGTGGTGCCACCATTCTATTACACCCATGATGTGTCTAGCCTCGTTCCCAAGCTTCCCCTTGCGTGTGTAGGGGGGAGCCTGGTAATGAGGCTATGTTGTGTCCCATGAGGACATTGAGGAGGTGGGACATCTTCTATGCCTAGTTGTCCCATGGGGTGGGGCTGCAATAAAGGTTATCTCAAATAGGGGTGGGGCTGAATGGCTACCTTCAAGAGTAGGGTTGAACTTCAAAGCTGCATCAAATGGGATAGGCTGAATTGAATGCTGCCTCAAGGGGGGTGGGCTGAATTAAATGCTGCCTCAAGGGGGGGTGGGCTGAATTAAATGCTGCCTCAAGGGGGGGTGGGGCTGAATTAAATGCTGCCTCAAGGGGGGTGGGGCTGAATTGAATGCTGCCTCAAAAGGGTGGGGCTGAATTGAATGCTGCCTCAAGGGGGTTGGGCTGAATTGAATGCTGCCTCAAGGGGGGTTGGGCTGAATTGAATGCTGCCTCAAGGGGGTTGGGCTGAATTGAATGCTGCCTCAAGGGGGTTGGGCTGAATTGAATGCTGCCTCAAGGGGGGTGGGGCTGAATTGAATGCTGCCTCAAGGGGGTTGGGCTGAATTGAATGCTGCCTCAAGGGGGGTTGGGCTGAATTGAATGCTGCCTCAAGGGGGGTTGGGCTGAATTGAATGCTGCCTCAAGGGGGGTGGGGCTGAATTGAATGCTGCCTCCAAGGAGGTGAGACTGAAATTGTTAGTTCAAGGTTAAAGGGAAGTGAATGCTACTTCAAGGTGGCAGAGCTGAAATGAATATGAATGAGGAATTAGGATTCTGGGTAGGACTCAAATGTGGTGGGCCTATAAAGGAATATGACTGTCATTTTCTTGCAGGAGTTGATCGGAAAGTACATTCTTATTGAGAACTACTTCATGAGAGAGAGTCTGACCAAGGTGTGCTCAGCTCAGTACAGCTCAGTATAGCTCAGTAGAGCCTTTTGTCTCCCCATTCCTCTGCTTCTGCCCTTTCTCTCTCCGTACCTCCTCTTTCTGCTTGTGGTTAATATTTTGAGACATACCTTCCGTAATGATGGTTTCTGAGTCTCATGACGTAAATTTCCAAACCTTCTGATGTGATTTCTGACCTTTCTGTGTGGCTACATTCTTCCACATTAAGGCTGTGAACATTGACAGCTGCAATCCTGACGGTCTGACGTCGAGTATGGCTGATGACATCTTCTTTGTCTTGCAGAAGTGCACAAGGTGAGATCGCCCCCGGCTTCTCCCTCCATCTTGTCTTTGTGTTGTGGATTTGTCTTTCTCTTTTTGACTGTAGGCGTGCATTTACAAGTTCAAATGTTGATGGGGCGTGTGCAATGTTGAACCATGCAAGGTGAGTCAGCTTGTGTGAAGTACACAAGTTCTGGGTATCCTTGCGTATACATTCCACACACTCGCACACTCCTTCACACACACACACACACACACACACACACACACACACACACACACACACACACACACACACACACACACACACACACACACACACACACAATGCACACACACATGCACGCACGCGCATGCACACACACGCATGCACACACACACATACTCACACTTGTACACACACACACACATGCACACACACATGAACACCACATGAAGTTCACTGCTGTTGATGGACTACAGAGAAGTCCTACAGTCCAGACTGAAAGTCAGCATGCCATCCACAGGGTATGTACGTCAACACAGCGCCAGACCATCCCCCCTGGAGATGGGTCTGGTACCGAGACTTGGGGGTGTGGTACTGAGACTAGGGTGTCTGGTACCGAGACTTAGGGGTCTGGTACTGGGACTGGGGGTCTGATACTGAGACTAGGGGATCTGGTACTGGGACTAGGGGGTATGGTACCGAGACTAGGGGATCTGGTACTGAGACTAGGGGATCTGGTACTGGGACTAGGGGATCTGGTACTGGGACTAGGGGGTATGGTACCGAGACTAGGGGATCTGGTACTGAGACTAGGGGGTCTGGTACTGGGACTAGGGGGTATGGTACTGAGACGGGATGTGGTACTGAGACGAGGGATCTGGTACTGGGACTAGGGGATTTGGTACTGGAACTAGGGGATCTGGTACTGGAACTTGGGGATCTGGTACTGGGACTAGGAGATCTGGTACTGGGACTAGGGGATGTGGTACTGGGAGGGGGTGTGGTACTGGGACTAGGAGATCTGGTACTGGAACTAGGGGATCTGGTACTGGAACTAAGGGATCTGGTACTGGAATAGGGGATCTGGTACTGGAACTAGGGGATCTGAGACTAGGGGGTCTGGTACTGGGACTAAGGGGTATGGTACTGAGACGGGATGTGGTACTGAGACTATGGGGTCTGGTACTGAGACTAAGGTGTTTGGTACTGAGACTAAGGGATCTGGTAAACCCAAAATGACATCATTGCACTGATGTCAATTGTACTATGAACAGATTGCCTGAGTGATTGAGAGATGTGTGATTTCTCCGTCCTTTTTGGGATGGGCTGCTCCTGCTGAATGTTTAGTTACTGCAAGATAGAGGGTCTACTTCAATTCTCTCTTACACGAGCAAATCCACTGTAGGTACTATGTAGCTCTTCTTGTTTGGGGTATATACGTTTTGAAGCTAGTGGACACTGAGACGGGGGATCTGGTACTGGGACCAGGGGATCTGGTACTGGGACTAGGGGATCTGGTACTGGGACTAGGGGATCTGGTACTGGGAGGGGGTGTGGTACTGGGACTAGGAGATCTGGTACTGGGACTTGGGAATCTGGTACTGGGACTAGGAGATCTGGTACTGGGACTAGGGGATCTGGTGCTGGGACTAGGGGATCTGGTGCTGGTACTAGGGGATGTGGTACTGGGACTAGGGGATCTGGTGCTGGGACTAGGGGATGTGGTACTGGGACTAGGGGATCTGGTGTTGGGACTTGGGGATGTGGTACTGGGACTAGGAGATCTGGTACTGAAACTAGGGGATATGCTACTGAGACTAGGTGATCTGGTACTACCTATCAGTACTACCATCACCAGTCTCATGATTGGTAAAGAGTAATACATCTTCTGTGCTGTGTTCATCAGATCTACGTACGTACCAACAGTAAGCAGACCAAGCCCAGCAGTAACAGTGTGTACACAGTCTGATTCCCAGTCTCCATGTTTGGTCCCCCCCGCCCAGCAGTAACAGTGTGTACGCAGTCTGATTCCCAGTCTCCATATTTGGTCCCCCCCCCCCCCCCCCCCACCCAGCAGTAACAGTGTGTACGCAGTCTGATTCCGAGTCTCCATGTTTTGAGTCAAAGAACGAACCTAATTTTGTCCTTGTTCTCATGAGCGTCCATTCTGATCTTGTATAGGCTTGACTTTTCTGGGATGCTTCAGAGCAAGCTGCAATCGAGTAGGACCTCTGGAGGTGACAGTGATGCTACCAAGCCCAGCAGCACGGTATGTTCATCCTAGGTCATCCTTGTTTCCATGCCCAGCAGCTCAGTGTGTACGTCCTTGTTTCCATGCATGTGCCAGTTCATACTACGTCAAAATTATATACTCGTGAGGATTTCTCGCCAATCTGTATGGGATCATCCATATTTGGTTCACAAATCATTCACAATTGTAGGATTTGAGGTTCTTACGAATCACCCATACCTCCACAAGTGGGATTGGAGCAATATTATTGCATCATAGCCACATTTAAGATCAGAGCATGCGTAACTGCTGATTGCCCCCTCCGCACTGCAGATCGCTTTGAACGATGTTGAAGTGAGCATCGAAAATGTGCAGAAGCTGATGAAGGAGCTGCAAGTATGTAGGAGCCGTTGCAAGATGGAAAGCTTGTTTGTGTGTATTACTTCATTTGCTGTTGCTGCTTGCAGGCCGAGTGTACCAAGATGGTCGGCCAGGTTGGGGAGCTGGCAAAGGGAAAACTGGATGTAAGCTATGTACCCACCATAACCTTATCTCTGGATTTAAGCTACCGCCTAACTAGTCTGCATCCTCCCTCCCTTGATGTGCACTATACCCACCATAGCCTTCCTCCCTGGATGTAAGCTACCTGCCATAGCCTAGTCCTGCTCTCCCTCCCTGAGCTACTCACCATAGCTTAGTCCTGCAGCCTACCTGCTGTAGCCTAGTCTGCATCCTCCCTCCCTGGATGTAAGTTATCAGTGGCGGATCGGGGGGGGGGGGGGGGGGGGGGGGGGCACCGGGGGCCAGTGCCTCTCCCTTTTGTTTCTTCATCAGTTTGTTTTCCTTCTTACTAACTAGCTGCTGCTACGTACATTGCAACTCCTGGCCTGGTCTCCTCAGCTCGCAATACCGTGCGTTGCCTGAAACCAAACTGCTTGGGAACGAGACCACGATCTAGTATACCCTATGTGTACATACCTATTATGTTGCATGAGCGAAATTTGACCAAGAAAGAAGCACATGGCTGCCCCGGGACCTGCAATCCTCATACATGTGCAGTCCAAAGACGAAGGTGCCACAAGAGCCCATCCTGATAACTGAAAAAATGAAGGCGAAAAAATTTCTTTGCACAGGCTGATCAGCGCTACGTACCTCTATGCACTGCCTCCGGCACTGTGTAATTGTGCTGTTATATATCAGCCCCCCCCCCCCCCCCCCCCCCCCCCATCACAAATCCTGTATCCGCCCCTGGCTACTCCACCATAGCCTAGTCCTGCTCTCCCTCCCTGGAGGTAATCCTGCCAGTCAGTCTGCTGTCAGAACAGGAGATTGGTTGCAGCTGCTGGTTTTTTGTTTTGCAGCTGCTTGTTGCATCCTATCACATGGATTCCCCCCCCCCCCCCCTCCAGATCTGTCTTGCTGAGTTAAGCAGTGCAGCAGCTGCCTTCAAAGAGATGAGACAGGTTTGCGTCCCCAACCAAAAGTCTCATTCCCAACCCCTCCCTCAGTCTGGGAACGAGACTGCACTGTCCTACTCCTCATCCAATAACAACCAGCCTGGCTGTCTGTGTCTCCCTGCAGGCGGGGATCAGTAAGGTGCTGGAGGTGGTGCTGGTCCCTCGGATCCGACCTGCAGTTGAGGTGTTCTCTACTGTCAACCATGTCCTGACAGATGTGAGAACTATAGATTACTGGAGATTACTGGAGATTACTAGAGATTACTAGTACCCAGACCCCATTCACAAGAGAAGAGACGCAAGCCCAAATCCTTGGGCTCACTTCCGAGTTTGAAAGCAACCAATGAACATCATAAAGTGCTGATTGATGTAGTAAGTAATTGGGTAGCAAAGGTTGAAAGTTACCACAGAACCTCTGAACACTATTAGTTTCAGCTGCAAGTTCAATTGATGGTGCTGCAAATACAACAGTATTGTTGTCCATACCAACTATGATACTCATTTTTGGATATTTTAGCCCAAGGACTCGGGCTTGTGTCACCAGACCATCATCCTCTTGTGGGTGGAGTCTGGCCATGAGGCTGGGCTGAGCCCATTCTAACCGGTACGGCCAGACTGTGCCAGATTACAGCTAGTGAATAGTGTACTAACACCAGGTAACACATGGCCAGCCAATCTTCATCTCAGTGTATCATCCTAGCCTCGTTCCCAGGCTCCCCCCTGCGGAGCCTGGGAACGAGGCTAGTATCATCCAGGCAGCATGGCTAAGAAATGTTAGACCCTCCAGACGACCCTTATCACTGCCAGTATTACACAATGTATTGCCAGCTGGTAGATAGGTATATAGCTATAGGCTCCATTGAAGTCGCTTGAATTCACATATTGTAACTTCATTTGCTCAGGAGGATCTGGCGAACTATGATGTCAACGATCCGTTTGTGCAACAGCTGATTTCCGCAATAGATTCTACCTTGTGTGAAGTGAAGGTAGGATCACAGTTGGGTATTAGAAATTAGTACCAGATGCATGTATGGAGACTGGGAGAAGGGAAAGGGGGGAGTACTGTACTCTCGCGAAAGAGCGCCCACTCCCCACTTTTGGCTCAATTTCTAGGGTCAAAACGTTTACTAGAATGAGTGCCCACCCTCGCGCTAGCCCAGTGCCTCATGTGACAGACAATGCAGTAGCTAGATGTTTTATGCGAATCTGATGCTCTTTCACGAGAGTACAGTTCATACGTATACGTACATTGTGAGGATAGATCCCGCATTCAGAGCCTCGATCATGCTAATGCACTTGGCAATTGCTGACTGAGAAGATACGTGCATCTTTCCCTGGTTATTGTGAGCAACAAGAGCTTGAGAGGAATCAGGGAAGGAGACTAAACTACATATTCGGTAGGTTTCCATTTTTCTGTTGCTAGGGCAACAGCATCCCCTTGTACCCATTGGTCACCATGCAGATACATAGGCCTCATCTCAGACTTCCGACCTCCCAATTTAATTTTTTGCACTGGAGGTACGTATGCACATACCTCCAGTGCTAGTGGGAAAATGGGAGCGAATGGAGGAATCCTGAACTTTGGGAGGCCATAACTCGGACACTGTATATGTAATTTACTTCAAATCAGCCAATTTGTATGGTAACCAAATGGGTACAAGGGGTTGTTGCCATAGCAATGGAAATGTGGATTTCCACACACCAGTAAGATCTATTGTGCGTGGCCGTAAGTGAACCCAAATAGATAAAGATTAGCAGCATGAACATCCTTGCTCCAGCCAGCATGTTCTTTCCTCCATGCAAAATAATCCCCAACAACTGGAGGTCAAAACAGCGCTCAGATGGGTTTGCGAGTTGCTTGATAATAGATTTTGGTGGAGAAAACTTTTGCTGTAGCACAATTCGCCACACCCACTAATGCGGCATGGAATGTTACTCAGCAGTCTGAGAATTAGAACGAGATGGGCATGCGAGAAGATGAGCAAGCTATTCGTGGTGGAGTCTTTTTCATTTTCAGTCTATAGAACACTTAAACATACCCTAATTTCTGTTCCCTGGCGTTCAGCTGGGCTCGAAACTGCTCACACAGGTAATTTCAGCTACACTAAGCATATACGTGACTTAACCACACCCACCAACTAACGAACTTGCAATCAAGCCTCCCGAGAAGTGGCCAACCTGCCGTAGCTAAAAAACGGACCATGGACACTGGAAATGGAGGGCCTACAAGGCAAGACAGCTACTTTCTAAGTCCATTTATGCCAAAAACGGCAGAAATGGCCCTCCCAGTGCCGACCAAGACCTTTCTACCGCGGAGCCCAGACACGGCCATGCTGTTTGCACCCTCCGGGTGCACCCACCCACCTCCCCCTGTCCCACCCTTTCTGCTGTTGCAGAACCTATCTCCCAAGGACATTGCCAGAAGTCACATGATGAAGCTGAAAGTATTATGATGACATTTGGCGCTATGGGTCCTAAAGGGCTAAAGCTGTGATTGTGTGTTTTTGGATGTGTGTAAGATGCTTGCCATAGTTATATTCGCATCCCTTGCCTAGCGTGAAGATCCACACTGTAGTTAGCTAAAGCTCATTGTTGCGAATTATTCCTCGCAAGAGTTGCTCATACTTTGCATCATACTATGTGCAATGCTGATATTACAACAAGATGGCATTCTCAGAGCATCTGTGGTCAGAGGTGCTAATACTGTAAAGTGCACCTGTGCACAGCAGTTTGCTTTGAGCTGTGATAGTGTTTTACCAGCTGTGTGAAGAAGCTTGCCATAGTTATATTCATACTAGGAATACGCATGCGCAGTGTCTGTGCCTCGCGCGCGCACGCTCACAATCTGTAATAGTATAGTAGGCGTGGTTTCCTGTGGAAGAAAACGAAGGTGCGAAAGTCAGTTCAGCGTGCGAAGTTTAGTTGTTCGAAGTTGTGCGAAGTTGCTGATTGAGGTTGAAGATGGCTAAGCGTTGCCAGGAAGAATACGAAGACGTTAGCGAGGTTCTACACCCTTCGACACTGTCAACACTCTAGCTATATGTACGTACCATGGCCTAGACTAAACGTTTGTCTTACTTGTCTCCGCTAAACTCTCCTTGTATACATCGCTTCTTCGTCAATCTGTCAGACTCTCTCTCCTTTGCCTTACTCTCTTCTGAGGCAGTGTCTCTTTTCCCTGTATAGATCGCTTCTTTGCATTTCGCACGCGCAGTACGTGCACGAACACGTGGCTATCGGGACCACAGAAACCGCAGCGATGCAACCGCCCCCTGCCCCTCGCAATTAAAGTGTGACGGATATATATATATACATATATATATATATACATATATATATATATATATATATATATATATATACAGACGCGATGTGACTACGCTGCACGATTAGTTGCCTCGCGCTAAGGCGCTCGGCAATGAACAGCTCTCCTGTGAACTTTTTTTCCACTAATATGTTAAAGGACTGCAAAATGTCCTTTAACATTATCCAGTTTCTCTAATGATGATCATAACAGTGTGGTCAGAGGTGCTAACCATTTATGCCACTGGTGTGACATCTATCAGCATGTTAACTATCAAACTAGAGGTGCTCAGCAGAGCACTACCACATGCGCTACTTTTTATTATGGCCTACTGCCAATTTTTTTGTACTGCATGCACGATGAGCAGTGGCGTAGGAAGATATTTGTAGATAGGGGGGCTGGAAACAGAAGCTGCTAAGCAGCCAATCATATTCCACGTGGAGCGCTGGAAATTTTTTTGGACCTCTTTCTTAATCATAATAGAAAACAGCTCTCGCAGGCTAGCATCTCACTACGTGCACTTACATCATGTATGCTGTTACTCTCGATGGCCGTGTCGGCTGCTTCAGGCTGGGGCCTCACCTTTGGCTAGAGCCAGTTGAAAAATAGTTAGTATCTTACTGTGAAACAAAACGCTTACCGAGAACTGAGCAGGTTTGCTGGCCAAAGAAAGTATCGATCTGTCTCTGCACCATCATCAGCCACTGCACCCTTTCACAGTTTTCTGAAACTTGCATCTTGTTCGGTCTACACGTGGTCAGATGGAGGGGTGTGTTGCAATGGCATGCGTGCGCCCGTATGAGGGTACGCCCTTATTTTCAACCATGGAAATTTTACGGAGGTGCCAGCCCCCGTTGCCCCCGTGGTTCCTATGCTACTGATGAGATAGCTAGGGCCTACCGATTTTAATACAGCATGCATGCAGAATAAGATACCGTGGCAGTAATGTTAGAAACAGGGTGTGGTCAAGTTGTATAAATTAGAACAGGGCTATTGTCGACTTTCACGCAACCTTTCTCAGCCTCTCGAGTGGATCTCTCTCTGGTTTGTGAGTTATGTAGACGCTAGCATTTTCTGAATCCTGACACTTCTAAGCCTTCAACAAGGCCTTCACTGCTCGAACTGCTTGGACAGACGGACTGACAGACAAACCGATCACTCTACCCCTGCTGCACGCATGTGCACGGGGTAATTATTGCCGAGGTCCTTAGTGCCGAGGCTACTAATCTTGCAGTGTATATAGTCACATCATGTTTGTATGCATATACACCACATGTACATAGGCATACTTTAATTGTGCGTGGCCAGGCGGTACATACATATGTGACCCTCTCTGGGAAATCTGGTAGGGATTATTACACCACCAGAGAGCCCATGGATCACATTGACACTACGCCACTTATACAGACTGTCACTACGTATAATAATTGATTTCACAACAAGATGACCTCTTTGTAGCATAGTAGAAGCAAAGAGAGTTTCCTAGGCAACATGTTTATGCTGAAATAGATGATTGCACTATTGACACATCATACCAATGTGGTCAGAGGTGCTGAGCAAGGTGCACCTGTGTACAGCGCATTCCTGATCCTTTCAAAGTTTAAAACTGAGATCATTTGCTTTTACTGGTAGTGTGAAGAAGCTTGTCGTAGATATATTCATATGAACAGCTCTCTTTTGAACTTCTTTATTCACTAATGAGTTAAAGGGCCTATTTCACAGCAAGATGGCCCCTGTGTAACATAATACTGGCATATCTGCACAGTTGAATTAGAAGTGTAAATGTGAAGAAAGCCAGCAACTGCAGTTGAAAGGAGGATGTGCTGTTGCCATGCCACTGGTGTGGTATGACATAGCACACCTATCAACACCACCTGTGAGGTTAATATACATACCTGCAAACTTATGATGTACCTCAAATTCACATTTTTTGTGGTTACTAATTTTAGTGAATTCGAAAAAAAAAATCCCTAACTTTTGAACCCACAAACTAGTACTGGTAGTATATGACTAGCCTCGTTCCCAGGCCCACACGCGAAACACGGAAGTGGGCCTGGTGACACTTGGCAAAATTCCCGTATGTGCTGAGCTCAGCAGTCTTGATTTCGGGTAGGCGAATCACGTTCGTCCATTTCCAATTACTGCGTAGTAATTACATTCTTTACCCCGTGAAAAGTGTAGCCGTTTGATAAAACCGCTGTTCTAGCCTTCAAAACTCACCTCTGGTCGCTCCTTGGCAAGGACGTTCTACTTAGCCATCACCAACAGCTACCTTCCGCGTGATTTCGAATGCATCCAAGTAAGGAATGTAATCGATTATGCAGTTATGCTGACTGTGCACATACAGGAATTTTGCCAAGTGTCACCAGGCCCTCTTCCGCGTTCCGCGTGAGGGCCTTGGTACGAGGCTAGTATATGACCTCATATGCATGTGCATTAATTGGAGTGAGCTGTTAACTATAGCCACCTACAAAACGGCCTGGGAACAAGGCTAGCCGGTAGGGCAAACCTCAATGAAATCTTGGGTCTTGCTCTCACTTTGTGGATACACTGATACCATAGCCTTGCATAGCCTCTTGCACAAGAGTCTGGCTATGCAAGACTAGCAAACTGAGCAGCGCAGTTGCCACTTGAACGGAATTGGTAATACAAAAGCTCTGATAGTTGAAAACCTAATATCCGCCAAACCTGCTATATGTATGACCAATTCGCTAAAATTAGTAGTACAAGTAGCTTCGCTCACTCAGTTACTTTCCCCCTTGTTCGCCTACATGAGAAATCTGGCACTGGACAGCTCTCTGTGCAGAGCTACTGCTCCTCGATTGCATCTGCTTCAACTGCTGCTCCCTGATTGCATTGATCCGCTTCAACTGCTGCTGCTCCCCGTTTGCGTCCGCTTCAGCTGCTGCTCCCCGATTGCGTCCGCTTCAGCTGCTGCTCACTGCTTTCATCCGCTTCGACTGCTGCTCCCCGATTGCACCCGCTTCAACTGCTCCCCGATTGCGTCCGCTTCGGCTGCTGCTCCCCGATTGCATCTGCTTCGACTGCTGCTCCCCAATTGCATCCGCTTGTAGCACCGGCCAGCTGTTCCAGCCCAATGTTCTTGAACATTCTTCACGGAGTTCAAGGTTCAGTAAATTGAAGTACGAAGGTCGCGCATCACTAGTCTAGTCCCGCCCCACGAACATCCCACTTCCGTCACGCACAGACACGCACGTTAAAATCTTAATGTAATGACCTTAAGGTACTCCTAGTTCTTCACAATCTAATAGACATTGAATTGCCTATAGGGCTATATAGTTTCAATTGAGATCACAACATCCTGGAACTACATTGAGAAATGTTCTGCCACCAAACTAAGCAGTAGGGCTGAACTTTGCACTGCTGGTAGGGGAAAAAATTGTGTCGCGTAAATAAATGAATAACGTCTGACTAGTAGGAATGGCCTACAAAGATTCTAGCTGTACCTTCGTGATCACTATCATGCACTGACCCAACTGTACAATTTTGGTGCTGAAACTCACCTTGATGGTGGAGATACAAGCACTTTAGTCTTACCTTCGGTTGCCAGTACAACTTTTTGGCAAAAAAAATCGTAATCTCTAAAGCCCTTCCACTGCATACCTGAGTTTCATTGCCATGTAGCACTGAAGGGTGACGTTGGATATCATGTAGTTAACACTGTGCAAGTGTGATATTGCACAACGGTGCAAGTGTGGTATTGCACAACGTCTAATGGTGACTAGGACAGAGTATCACTAGATTGTGCAGGTCCTTGTAGACAAACATGTTGCAAGTCTTAAATTGTGTGGTTCTCTAAATGCTGTTCTTTCAGTTTCCATCCAGTAAACACTTCAGCATCATGTTTGCTCAAAAGAAACAACCTACATGTTAACACCAGACTTACACCGGACTAACATGACCTGCACACTCCAGTGTTGCCTGTATCTGGAGCTTATGAGTGATAGCCTGATAGCAGTTGGAGGTGTCCACATTAACAGATGACAAGACCCACTGTCTGATTATAGAGAGAGATATTTGCAACAGCACTCAGTGCTTGAGGCAGCTAAGGCGACAAACTTCAGGTGTGCAGCAGCTTCCCAATGTACCTGATGGTGCGTTGCATTTGACTTCTTCCAGGAACCTCAGTGGGCGTTGCCATGCCAAAAATATCTGTACACACATTGTGCAAGTGCATGTACACATGGTGACCCTCCATGAAAATAAATCCTGGTTTGTGATGTCTGGCTATCCCATCGCAGGGTGGTTTCCTGCAGTCCATGTATGACCAGGTGTTAACTGACTTCACAAGTGAGATGGCTGTGCTATTGGAGCAGCAGATTTTCAAGTGCACTTTCAATCAGGTATGGTGTCAGCTTTCAGGTGCTAATAGTTCGCACTTTTTGCATCTGCAATATCTTTCTCCAGAATTGTTTATTCAACCAGGTATGGTGTCAGCTTCAGGTGCTAATAGTTCACACGTTTCTCATCTGCAATATATTTTCTCCAGAATTGTTTATGTGTAGGAATGTTAACACTAATTCTCCCCTCTGTCCTTTCCTCTCTCTTCCTCCTTTCCTTCTTCCTTCCTTCTCCTTTCCTTTCCCTCCCTCCCTCCTCCCTCCCTCCCTCCCTCCTTCCCTCCCTCCTTCCCTCCCTCCCGCCCTCCCTCCCTCCCTCCTTCCCTTCCTCCCTCCACCCTCCCTCCCTCCCTCCACCCTCCCTCCCTCCCTCCTTCCTCCTTATAGCTGGGAGGGGTACAGCTGGACAAGGACTTGAGGTTGCTTGTTGGGTATTTCTCCTCACAGACGCAATGGCCTGTCAGAGACAAGTTTGCCAGACTTATGCAAATGGCAACGATTCTTAACTTTGAAATGGTAATCTCCAGTTGTCTCCTGTAATATCCACTGCAATCATCTCCAGTGTAGGCTTTATGTATACCACATACATTGGGAATAACAGGTGTGTACACCTCGGAGACACTTGCACAATAGTGACAATACACAGTCTGATAACAGTGCACATGCAGTCCTACCGACAACCTGCAAACTTTCAAACCTTGACGAATGTATACATACATGTAGCTAGCTCAAGAGCACATGAGGATATCGTCGTCATTACAATGATGTCATCATGTACTCTTACTAGCTAACCTGTAACATATTATTAGCTAGAGTGCAATGTCATTATACCTAGGGTTTGACATCTGCAGTATTACGTAGTTGGTATTACTGTAAGAGTTAGAATTAGCCTTGTTCCCAGGCCCCCGCCCAGCTTTTCGTCACTTGCAGTACATGTGGGAAGAGCCCGATGTGTTTCCTCACATGAGCATGATGTAATCAACAAATGGCAAAAATCTTTCAGAACGAAAAAGCAAAGTTTTGTGTATTGTTTAACCAACTACACATTCAATGCTTGGTGTATATGACAGTCGCCCCCTGTATATGACAGTCGATATGTGTGGTAAGTTACCTCGTACCTTTGCTCTCCTTGCTGTTCTGATCCCCAGTTTGCCCACGTTCGATTAAGTCCTTTCTACCACCTTTCTACCCTCGACGTCACGCATGTGAGGAAACATACCAGGCCCTCTGCGTTCTTTCATGCAACCGAAAGCAGCGTGCGGGCCTGGGAACGAGGCTAAGTTAGAATAGCAACTGGTGATGTGGAGTCAGTGTACTGAAGTACATGTATCTGGCACCGTCCATGTTCAGGTACATGAGATCCTTGACTACTGGGGAACCAGCTCAGGACCGATGATGTGGCGACTCACGCCAACTGAAGTGCGCAAAATCCTACACCTCAGGTGAATAGAAGCACAATATCCACTGCATGTACAGTAATAAACATTAACATTTTAGCAACTCACTGGTCTCATTCCCAGATCTGGGTGCACGTTCGGGGTCTGGGAACGAGACTACACAGTGGTTAAGGTTACGGGATCCCCGCGTGGTGGCGTGGCCAGACAATTTGTCCAACTCCGTTTTTCTCCCACAAAAATTAGTGAAATCAAACTTACTCAACACAAAGCAGGGAGGGGTAGTCAACATCATCATTACAGTAGCTCACACTGTAGCTGTTGTACGCTGGTTAAGTCAATTCCAGCAAACTATTCACCAAAAATCTCCAGTGCGAAGACCGCGAGCAACTCGATTCTACTGTTGAGAGACACGCCATAGGAATCTCTAGGGCGGGACGTAAGCGTTTGTGGCTACGTTGAGCAGTCTTCGAAAGAACGACCCTTGAGTGCGAATAACCGCCATCTTGACTCAGTATTTGCAAAAACGCTTCATCCGGCCCTTTCTATACTGTTTGTGCCTATTTCAATACGGTCTTCCAAGTCCAGGTCGGATTACATGGCGGTGACAAAAGAAATAGATCTTAATTAAGTATACGGTGCGCATATCCGCGCGCAGGGATCCCGTTCATTTTATTTGAGAAGGATACATGTATGACAACTATTCTCATTCTTGCAGGAATGATTTCAGATCTGAAGAAGTGGACAGAATCAAACTCTAAGGGTGCAGTGTATAATATTTTGCACATTGTCATATTTTTTGCACTTCAAGTTACTAAATTCACGCAGTGTCATAACAACAGTTTTGCATCACATTATGACATGGTCTCCTTACCAAGACTGCTGCTAATTCAGGACAATGAATACTCACTCATCCGGTGTGCTGCACTCAGCCATCCCAAGTGCATACTAACTCACTCAGCTCTAGCTAGCTAGCTATATAGATAAGTGCTGAAAGAATTGGCCAAGGTGTTGACTAAACATCAAGCCCAGACACGACCATCCTGCTTTCACCCTTTGGGTGAACATTCCTGACCCACCCCTTGCTCACACAGAACCTCCAAGGATATTGAAGCTGAAAGTCTCATAGCTAACAGGTTTTGCAGTCATAATAAAGGGTTAAGCAGCTGCCATGTCCTCTGCATGATTCTAGCTGATACCAAGTCGTGCCGAGACACATCAAGTCGATTCACTTGTTTATCCAGCATCCGCGCGACTTCCGTGTATATATATACATGTAGCTATACGAGCCAAATTCATTGGGCCACTTTGGTAGGCCCCGCCCATTAGGAACTGAGCATGCGCGCGCAGAGGCTGCAAACTGAAGACCGCCGCGTATAAAATGAGAGCAGCGACTGTTTCTGAACGTTTCGAGTGGCAGCACAATAACAATCATTCGAAAGATGCACAAGGTTGTGATACTGTTGGCAGTTCTGCTGATCGCAGCAGCGTCGCTACTTACTGTAGTGGACTCGAAACCGACCACCAACGTACCAGCAGGCACCCCTCATGTTCGTCGCCGCAGATCTGCAGGACTTGGAGATATTACCGCGCAAGCAAGTGGAATCCTAAATGAAGAATGTAAGCTGCCCGCATTGTTGTGTGCTGTAGCGAACACCCATGCACTGCATGCGCACGGTGATAATTGTCTATGGTGATACGGTCTGACTTTAATAATTTAGCACGCTTTGTTTCTTCTCTCCCCGTGCAGACGTGCCGTTAAAATCCTGCAAAGAGATCAAAGATTCGGGACTAACTACGAGCGGACTGTACGCGATCAACCTGAGAGATGGAAATGGGGAATTCACTGTGTTTTGTGACATGACCCTTCTCGGTGGGGGCTGGACTGTCATCCAACGTCGGGTTGACGATTCGTCGGATTTTGAGAAGAACTGGGACGAATACGTCATTGGATTTGGAGAATTCAATAAGAACTTCTGGCTGGGCCTAGACAAGATAAAGCGCATTACGGATATGGGAATGCATGAACTCTACATCGGTCTAGAAAACTTCTACACTACTGGACAGAAAACCGCTTGTGCGAGATATGCCGCCTTCTCTTTGGGGAGCGCCGCATCGAACTATCCGCTAAGCCTAGGTACTTTTGATAATACTACAAGTACCGCAGGCCTAGGGGACTCTCTGGGTACCCACAGCGGTGAAGCCTTTTCTACAAAAGACAAGGACAATGACTCGCATACAACAGAGCACTGTGCACAGACATACAAGGGTGGATGGTGGTACAAGAGCTGCCACGATTCTAATCTGAACGGAAAGTGGTACGACAATGGCGTGCTGGCCGACCCCAACGTAAACGACGGGATCATATGGGATGATTGGATTTCAGAAACATACTCATTGAAAACGTCGGTCATTGCTGTCCGCCGTGCATAAGAATGAACGTATAATATAGCTATAATAAACTACAGTGATTTTTGTATCTTTGTTGTTGCGTGGCAGCATGTGTATACTTGTAGTTTCTCAATTCTCACATGAACCATCACTGTACCTCATCCTCGTGTAGTCTAGCGGGCTAGCGCCTCGAATTTCCCCCTGCAAGATCGCTCATGCGTACTGAAAGCGATCGCGTGCTGGAGGAAGCGACGGCTAGCTTGCTAGTACCTCATGACAGCTTTATCCCTTCTGTTTACAACTTCGCTACCACTTCTTCAAGGAGCCGTGGTATGTGGAAAAATTGTCAACTTCATCGTTTCGGTCATGTAGACTTTGGCGTAAAATGGCAAATATTGTCTTTGTGCATAAAGGGAAAATTTTACGCCATTCATGCCTTTGTGCATAAAGGGAAAATTTTACGCCATGGCTGTCGTTGTGTACATAACGACAGAATTTTACGCTATGGGGTTTGGCTAGTCTATCGAGCTAGACCAAATTTCTCTCGCTCCGGAAGTTGGGAGAGAAATTTGGTCTAGCTCGATAGACTAGGGCATTTTTTTTTTTTTTTTTTTCTATGAAAGTTTAAGCACAAAAAATGCATAGGACAATGCAATAGCCACTGGCTAATAATAGCATACCCAAGAACACAAAAGATTATACTATATGGTACATATGGTTAACAAGAGATGATTTAAATACAGACAAAGTATTGGCATGAGTAATGTAATCTGGTAAATTATACCAAACAGAACAAGTTTTAGGTACAAAGGAGTGAAAAAATGCGTTAGTATGAGCAAAGGGCTGGCAGTAGCATTATCTATGACTAGGGTTTGCCGGTAAATCATAGATAATAGAGCGTAAACGCTCTATTATCTATGGTAAAATCCCCTTGTGAAATGGCGTGACCACTTATCCAATGTTGCGTATACATAAAGGGAGAATTTTACGCCAATGAACTAAACGAATGGGGTTACCCCTAATGGACCTAATTGACAGGGCTCACCCCATCCAGGTTTATGGTTCTATGATGCAAAAATAATTGAGGGTTAGACCAACGGCGTAAAATTCTCCCTTTATGTGGCATAAGTTGCTTATACATAAAGGGAGAATTTTACGCCAATGAACTAAACGAACAGGGTTACCCCTGATAGACCTAATTGACAGGGCTCACCCCATCCAGGATCATGGTTCTATGATGCAAAAAATAATTGAGGGTTAGACCAACGGCGTAAAATTCTCCCTTTATGTGGCATAAGTTGCTTCTACATACTAAGGGAGAATTTTACGCCAATGAAAGGAAACAGCCCTCCCCCTAAAAATAAAAAGTCACGAAAGGGAAAAGAGCGTGCACCGAAATCCAAGAATCCAGACGCACGTAAGAATGTTGAAGTTTTGTATGATGATGGGAAGTGGTACCGGGGATGGTTGGACTCATTTAACTTCAAAACTGGCAGGTGGGTTGTGAAGTTTGATGACGACAATGAGACAGCCGAGGTTCTGTTTCCAGACAAGGACGTCAGACTATGTGACTAACTACTTTTTTCATATACTTATATAATTATGCTATCCTTCAAATTAACCCATTTTATGAAGCTTACGTTATATCAATCATCGTAACTTGAAATTGTCATTTATTTATTTATTTTAATTTTATTTTATGAGAAACCACCATGTAGAGTGGCTAACGAGGTAACCAGAATAGCATGAATGCTACTATTAACCAGTACCCCGGGACCAACGGCTTTACATCCCCTCCGAAGGATGCAGTGTGAACTGTATCAGGTGAAAACACCTTCAAGCACACACCTACTCATTTTTAAGGGTAGAGCTGAGTCAACTCCTAGGAGAGAAAGAAAATCTCTCCTATGGCAATGGTGGGATTCGAACCTGCAACCTTTAGATTAGCAGTCGGATGCTTTAACCGCTAGGCCACCAGCCACCCCTTTTGTGACCAATCCAATCCCAGCCATATCTCACCGATCAGATTCACGATTAAAGATTTTCCCCCATCCCTGCAATTATTTTTCCACCATATGAGCCTGGATAGGGTAGGGTGAGCCCTGTCAATTAGGTCCATCAAAGGTAACCCCATCCGTTTAGTTCATTGGTGTAAAATTTTCCCTTTATGTGTAAGCAACTTATGTCACATAAAGGGACAATTTTACGCCATTGGGCTAACCAAATCATTTTTAGCATACTTGTAGTACCATGATCCTGGATGGGGTGAGCCCCGTCAATTAGGTCTTTCAGGGATAGCCTAGCCCCGTTCGTTTAGTTGATTGGCGTAAAATTCTCCCTTTATGTATAAGCAACTTATCCCACATAAAGGGACAATTTTACGCCGTTGGTACCATGATCATGGATGGGGTGAGCCCTGTCCATTAGGTCTATCAGGGGTAACCCCGTTCGTTTAGTTCATTGGCGTAAAATTTTCCCTTTATGTATACTCAACATTGTATAAAGTGGTTACGCCATTCACAAAGGGATTTTACGCCAAACCCCATGGCGTAAAATGCTGTCGTTATGTACATAACGACAGCCATGGCGTAAAATTTTCCCTTTATGTACAAAGACATGAATGGCGTAAAATTTTCCCTTTATGCACAAAGGCAATATTTGCCATTTTACGCCAAAGTATGTATATACGACCCATCGTTTCTCTCGCGGGCCAGACGTTCGCGCGCGCCGCGAACGTCTGGCCCGCGCCTGCGAGACTAGGATCTCAGGAACGCGTACTCGCATGCTGATTCAGCATTGCTGAAGGACGTTCCCAGGTCCCCACTCTTGACCGATTTACAAGGGTTCAAAGGTCAAAATCGTTGCCACGCCTTCTGAAACTGCCGCTTGAAACTGCTGCTCACAAGTACCTTGGTACCAGTTCAGTTAAGTTTAGTTCATTATGATTTCATAATCCGGGAATGCCGCATGGACCCCATTAACGGGGGGGGGGGGGGGGGGGAGTCAAGGCAAATCCTTTCAGCAATTATCCCTGTAGCTAGAGTGGGTGTGGTTAGAGCCATGTACTTGAGATGGCTCTAGAACACTTAAACTAACCCTAATTTCTGTTCCCTCACATTGCTGGGCTTGAAACTGCTCCCACAGGTAATTTCAGCTATACTAAGCATATACATGACTTAACCGCACCAATTAACGAACTTGCAATCAAGTCTCCTGAGAATGGGCCATGAATGCTGGAAATGGAGGCCTTACAAGGCAAGACACTAAGTCCATTTATGCCATAAAACGACAGAAACGCCCCTCCCAGTGCCAACTGAGACCTTTCTACCGTGAAGCCCAGACACGGCCATACTATATGCACGCAAGGGCAGGTGGTTGGGCAACTGGGCAATGGCATTTGTCTTGCTCTGCCGGTGAAGAGTTGTAACCTCCCCCATGGAGACAGCATGGGACAGATGCTGAGCAGAAAGTTAAATGGCACCTATAGTAGTCCATCAGGGAAGGGGTAGCACTACCTTTGCATTCCAGTAGGCGGTGATAGGCAACCCTCCTCTCCCACGTGTAATCAGCATGTGCCCTACTATAGGCTTGCACTCAACTCCACCAGTGTGGAGCACGCACGAAAGCAAAGTGAGCGGAAGGTTGTGGCGTGCCCTGTTGAAGACTACTGCACACATATTTGGTTGGAATTTTGTTATATTCACGAGCCTGTGAACCTATTTTGAGGGAGTAGTGTAATGCATAAATTATGCACAACAGAATGGTCAGCTAGAGTTTTCTCTTCCTCCAACTCTGTCATCTCCTGCCTGCCTTCCTCCTCCTCCTCCTCCTCCTCCTCCTCCTCCTCCTCCTCCTCCTCCTCCCCCTCCCCTTCCCCCTCCTCCTCTTCTTCCTCCTCCTCCCCCCTCCACCTCCCCCCCTCCTCTTCCTCCCTTCCTCACTCTTTAGACCCCGAGATGCAGAAATACCTAGTGGAGAAGGATGAAGCTGAAAAGGAAGGTATGTTAGACTATAGCAGCCATACAAATCAAAGGCACCGCCTGTGGTTTATATTCCGAAGCCATGCAGCCGTGCAACAGCTGTGGGTTTATAGAAATTGGAGCATGATGACTCAGCGTTTATGGAAATTAGACCATGGCTCAGCGCATTCTGGAGTGTTGGAGCGTGCAAGGATCTCTAATTCAGGTAGCTATAGTCTAAGCCAGTTAGACTATGCCCTTTCGTGGTTTATGGGAAATAACCACTCGAGGCTGTTCATTTAGACCACTCGGCTGCGCCTCGTGGTCTAAATAAACAGCCTCTCGTGGTTATTTCCCATAAACCACTCAAGGCCATAGTCTAACTATAACATACCATATCTAACAAAGACATTCACAATTATTGTTGTAATGGAAGAGGCCTTATTTGCTTTTTGTTTTTCAACTGGTGCGCTCTCTTTAGGTGTACTTATATTAAATTTAACTTGTAGCGGGCAGCATAGCATAGTCTCGCTAAAGATCCCCCATGGGCGGTGCACCATCATGCTCACCGAACAGGGGGCATGGGCATGCATTCTTACGAATGTTTCCGCATTCAACCCACCCACCTTTGTTTACATAGCAGCAAGTGTGCATACATCAGAGCACAAATACGTTGCTGGAGTCACTAGCATCGTCATCTCATTCTTCATCGATCATGCTCACTGTCAAGTTCGGGGTATCACTGTTCACCACGTCATCTTCACTGTCATCAAGCACTCGATGAGGTCTGTGTGAGCGGTTGAGATCCTGTGTATCTTCATCTTCATGGGCAAGTTAACACACGTAGACACCATAGATACGGATACACCAACTCTTCGGGTATAGTTCCACAAATCAGATTACTCACTGCGAGGTCTCCTAAATCCCATAGAGAACCTCGTGCAGGGTTCTCTATTGAAGCCCCCAGGATACACAATTATTGTTTACTGCCAACATTTGAAATCCATGGCAACTGCTTTAAAATGGCAATGCACGTCCGTTGTTGGAAGCACAAATGGCTACATGAGAGCTTGAAGGAGGAGCTAAGCGGTCAATGACGGCACTGGTGGGGTGGAGCCAAGTTGAAGGGCAGACCCATGTGGCTGCTCACACGTGCAAGTCACTTGCATGCCTTGCATGTCAGTGCTAGTATCTGCCTTGTCATACTCATAACCAGTCTGTTATTTTGTAGAAAATGACCTCCGACTTGTAGTTATTTTGTTGAAAACTGAAGCGCTAACATAGTTACCGTTGCTATATTCTAGACACTAAGACCATACAATGGGAACTATGCGATTTAGAAACCCTCGGGTCCTTAGTAGTGCCCTCACTGCACTCAGGACACTACAGTCCAGGGCCAGTGTCAAGGGCCCTGATAGTGTGGATGCAGTGTGAGCAGAAATACACCCATTTCTAACAGTCAGGGCACACCCTAAGAATAACACACAACCTGTTCTGATCACATACCTCGTGATCAGACATACAACGGACTGGACAGCCAAGGCCAGGCTTGTTGGAGGTGAGCTTATAAGAGGACAGTCAGTTGAGAGGTAGTCTGGGTTCCCACAGGTGAAGCAACTATCCTTCCTTTTCGTGGTGTCTGCCGAAAGCTACGGCCTACAGGCTAGTTTGAGTCTGAGCTGAGCATCACACTGCAGCCAAGCATAGGGCTGGAACTTTCTGCTGCACCTACTGATGAAAGCTTGGTAGTTAAGATTTCAGATCTTAGCGGTAGCCAATTAAGAGGTAGCTAGAGTTCTACAAGTCCTTGTAGCCATTGAAGGGGTAGACTCTTCATGATGAGTGATTGTTGGTCAGTACTTTGGAACTGTTTTCACCCATGATGCCAGAAAGTCTACAGTAAGATTAACATGTATGGTTATTGTACAGACGAAGCTCACATGAAATTCACATGTATACTAGCGCATCAGTTCTCCCTCGATGTCGCTGCACTCTTTGCCTTGTCAATCGTCGTCTGCTGTCAGAAACCAACTCATACTCATCCATTTTGTACAGCATCTAGCAGCAACAAACGACAAATGTTAGATCACATGGTGCGAGATGTGTGGAAGTATTGTGACAACCCCATCAACTTTGAAGTTATCATTCCAATGCGTTACAGGACAAATATATATTTTAAAAAGTCGCACTAGCCCACTCCACACTGCACGATTAGTTGCCTCGCTTCCCGTTCGGCAATTATGGGCCCACTCGGGCTCACCCCAATAGAGATTAAACAGGAAATGAACTATACATAGATCTGATCTCCATTCATAGAGCATGTCTTCTAGATATCACAGACCTGTGTATTAATTGAATGTAGAGGTGGAAGTAGCCTCGTTCCCAGGCCCATCTTGGGCCTGGGAACTAGGCTAAGGTGGAAGGCAAACCTAGCACTGAACTTGAATGTGATCTTGCCTTGTTCCCTATTCTCTGCCAGTCTGGACTTGTCTGTTGCAAAAAATAATGGGGTATGAATATCTCCTGAAATAGCTGTGAAGGAAAATTACCAGTGCCCCATTCCGAGAAAGTTAACTAAAGAAAATATGTACCTACACTACTTGCAGCTAATTAACTCTGCTCCATTTCCCCTGCCTTACAAATGCAGGTAGTTGCTATCACCCCCAAAAAATGATGACGTAACGAGAATTGCCAGAAAGAGTGTGCAGCAGAGAGGAGATGCCTCTGAACCGCCAATACAAGGTACTCCAGATGCTCTTCAAGAATCACGAGAGCAAGCCTTAGAGCAAAGGATCCAGGAGGTGGTAAGAAGGGGACAAGGACTCCTATCAGCAGTTCAGCAAGTCCAGCAAGAACAGCATGACAGTGCTCAGCAACGAACACGTGAATGTGAACAGTCCCTGCAAGCATCACAACAAGCTTTACAAGCATTGCAAGCACAGATTAGGACCTTTGAAGTAGCCCTGCAGGAATCACAAGCAGATAAGGAGTTCTTCAGGAAAGGGCCGCTACTGCTGAGCATGCTGTACGAGAGGCTGGAGAGCGACTACGAAATTTTCAGCAGTCTTTTGATGAAGCTAACACCCAAATAGTAGATCTCCACAGAATGGTGCAGTCAGCTGAACGTAGAGCAGAGGATGCGGAAAGGAGGGCTGAAGAAGCAAGGCAGGAGGAAGTGGCAGCAGAAGCTGATCCCTTGTGGGTAGTACAGAGGGATGAGATTGATGTCACAGATGAAGAGCTTGGGAGAGGAGGCTGGGCTGTTGTTAGAGTCGCACGATTTCGTAAAACCCGCGTGGCAGCAAAGTGCCTCTATGGACAGATAGCTTCCAAGTATAACCGGCGTTTGTTTATCCGTGAAATGAACATGGCAGCCCGAGTTCGCCACCCCAACCTCCTCCAGTTCATTGCAGCCACTCTTCGGGGAGAGCTGATCATTCTCATGCACTGAACTGATGCCAACCAATGTACGAAGAGAGCTTGAGAGCGAACATGTATTTTCGCCAAATCAGATCAAATCCATCAGCCTAGATGTGACCACAGCTCTCAACTATCTCCACCTGATGCACCCAACCCCCATAATCCACCGTGATATTAGTAGTGCAAACGTTTTGTTGGATCCCGGGCCCAACAACAGTTGGAAGGCCAATAAGACTGCTGCTCCTGGTAATCCCACCTATGCTGCTCCTGAGGTCGGAAATTCTGCTCTGCAGTCTCCAAAAATGGACATCTAGCTACAGCTTTGGAGTACTCCTGGTGGAAATGTACACGGGTTGCTTCCCCGAGGTAGCTGATCGCAAGAGTTTGATTCGTTCCATCCGGCACCCCAGCATGGTGGCACTAATCCGACGGTGCCTTGCTGAGGATAGGAATGCAAGACTGTCGGCTAGCGATATCATTACTGAACTGAGTGAACCACACCGCCTGTAGTACATTGGTCAGAACTCCTCCAACTTGCAGCTGAGGCTTGATTGTTTGCAAAGTCAAATAATGTTATTTCCTTCTCTCTTTTTTTGAAAGGTTTTATTGTTTTGTTACCTGTACACACTCTTTGGCAATGACTCTTAGACGATAATTACTGTAGTTGTCTTTGAAGAGTGTGATGTTTGTCTGTTGTGGAGACTGTCGAAAGAAGTTATTTCCAGATTGTTGTGGGCAAATGTTGTATAGCCTCTATAATAGTCCTGCACTGCTAACAGCACCGAGTTTGTTCCTTCTGATGGTATAGCTAGCCAAGTTGACAAGGCCCCAGTGAGGTCAGGTCAGCAGACAGTTCCACACCTCTTTTTTTTGCACACACGTTTATAGACTATACCAAGAGTTATACACTCTTGACTATACGTATACCAATTAAACGAAAAGTGTGCTCATGCAGCAACATTATTGTTCTATGCGTGACCTTGACTTCAGTTTTTGCATAATGTTATGAATCTGCATGCCTCTACCTCTAGCTGCTTTCTACCAATTTAAGCCCTGTACTCAGAAATTTGTCTCTGACATGAGGTACCTTGCATTGTGGGGTATTTGTACTTCCAAGTTTACCAGTTATGTGAAAATGGGATCCCTACATTGCAATTTGCCCCCCGTCCCAAATTTTTTAATTCGCTTGCAGTGTGCACTGCATGCTCGCAAGCGTCAGATACTGGCGGTGTGTACTCGACATCCCAGCCTGAGAACGAGGCTGGGATGTCGAGTACATGCACTGTGTACTTGTACACGATTGCTTCTGCGCATGCGTAGTAAGCTGGCAGCACGTTATGTATCGTATCCCTCTTCTGGTGGCTAGGAGGAGCGTTTCCACTGCTTCAGTGCTAAGGATGCCCATTAAGGTGAGTGTGTGCTGTGGAGTTCCGTTTGAGATCATAGTAAGATGAAATCAGCAATCCCTATTATAATCAGCCCTTGGTTTTCGGGCAACTGTGCAAGAAACCTGCCTCCTATAAGTTATTTCAATCTTGGAAGCAGACCATTCGCAAGGGGAGGAGGAATGGGTCTCTTCCTCATACTCCCTCTGGCAATGTCAAGAGCCTTGTCAACTGATGCCATGGTAATCTAGTCTCATCCCAGAACCAAACAACCCCAGCAATGATTGCTTAACAGTATCCCATAATTTTGGCCATTGAGTTTGCTGTGGTGACAGTGTGGTCATGTGACGTCCCGCATGATCAGTCAAGTGTGTAGGGGACCTGTGACCTCAATGTTAGAGCCAGTGGTGGTGCAAGTTACAGCCCCTAGCTGTGCTTCTTCCACCCTCGGTTAGAGCAAGGCAAGCTTCTTTTGTTGTGATGCTATATGACTGATCTGGGGACCACTAGTGGTGATTGTATTGGGGAGTTGTGTGTGTTAGCACTGGCATCTTCTAGATCTTGCAGCCTCCTGGTTCCCCTGCTCACACACTGACATTATTAACACGAACAATGAGTTTTCTGTGACATTGCTACCTTTGTATCTATAACGTCACATGTGAAATTCTCCGGATCCGTGACTTTCCTTGGTTAGCCTTGTTCCCAGGCCCCACCCCTGCAGCTTTTTCAAATATGGGATGGAAAGCCTGGGTTGGAGGCTAGGGTTGTATATGCAGTAGGTGTTCTGTATGGCATTGTTCATTGTCTTTGTCTGTAGTACCATAGATAATAGAACTACGTGTAGTTCTATTATCTATGGTAGTACACAAAGAAAACATTGCAACCCAAAGACACTCCTATTGCATGACCCTGCTGAGAAATCTGATTAGAATGTCATGTGACTGAAATGAACATGTATACACAGGTTGGTGACTCATTGCCGTCCGTGGAACTACACGAGGGCAACCCAGGGACAAAGGTCAACATCAGGGAGCTCTTTGCCGGCAAGAAGGGTGTCCTCTTTGCAGTTCCTGGGGCCTTCACTCCTGGCTGCAGCAAGGCATGCAGGACTTAGTCTAGTGTCCAAACGGAACCATCGTCCTGCATGTGTCGATCCTTCCAGAATCCGTTTGACCACACCGTAGTTGTGTGTTATTAGGTGCATGCGCCTATATCTCCAAATATGCACCTAAAAGTGAGATGCCCTTAATGATTTTCCTCAAATAGGAAGTGCGCTTCATTTTGTGTTATAGCCTTTTCCACTCCGTAGGATCGAAAATGGAAGAATATTAGAGAGAAGCTTAATACCAAGTAGCCGGGACAAGAGTTGAACCTGCGCCTAACAGCGAATATGCGCCTGTTAGTGAGCTGCTCTTAATAACACGTGATTACGGTATATACATTTTCCGTTGCTTTTTTAATTGTGTATTAATCGTTCATTGTTGATTCGGACTAACACAGCTTGATGATACCTTAGGACTGTCCTTATTGGCCAATTTATACAGGATTTGTTGCTAGGGGGAGCTAATTTCAGGTGCTCTGAAGTTGATTCAGGAACTAACTTATACCGGGAAATTTTGGCGATTCATAAGTTAACCACCAAAAAGTGGCAGGCAAGACACACGCAAGGTGCGGCAAGATCACCTTGAATTTCAGGACACAAAGCCTTCAGACCTGTCTGGGAAAGGTCTGCAGAGAAACACCTACTCCACTGACTGTGAGCCGAATTGAACTTGAACCGTATACCGGCTGCTGAAATTTTTCTGCTAACATGGCCGACGATTACGTCCCAAGTATCACCGCCACAGTGTACAAAACCTGGGCATTGCTCACCTCCCTCTTACAGACTAGCTGTTCGCCAATCATGGGGCTCCAGATACCACTGAACATGATGGCCACGGACACAGCTTTCCACTTTGTAAGTACGTCTTCGTCCTGGGGCTTCTCAATCTCGTGGAGTAATATCGCTCAGCATGCATAGTTATGTTCTGTCACGATCATCAAAATTCGCCAAATTTTATACGTAGCCATTTGTGGCCATTTCTCCGATTTTAATGGTCGCCGAAATTTCCCGGTATACGGTAATAGCTTGCATTCACCTTACTGTGATGCCAGTGGTGTGAACATAACCATTGTAGAACTTGGAGTCCTAATGTGTATAATACTAGGAATACGTATCCGCATAATTGCCTCGCGCGCACGCCGCGGCCGCATGAGCAGCCTGGCCACGTGCTTACGAGTAGTATGATAGCTAAGTGTGAATTTGCGAGTGTGTAGCTGAGATAAACATGTCGATTACACTCACTGTTTGACTCCACATGTAGCTGCTCTAGCTCTGCAAGCCCTGAAGGCCCCGTTCGCTTGTACCCTAGCCTCTGGCTACGCGAGATTATTGTGGAGTTGCGGTATAAACAGATGTCGACTGTTTGACTTCATGTGTAGCTGTTCCAGCTCTGCAAGCCCTGGAGCACTGATCTGTTTCTCAAGGTTGTAGTTCTCGCACCGTCGAGCCCTCGCAGCAAATCAATTGGCCGGCAGGAAACCCGCAACATTCCTATCAACATTCCTGAGCGTGACATCTTCCGGTACGTACGTACCACGTACGTACGTACGTACATACGTATATAGTGAGCAATAGATCCCCCATTCAGAGCCTCGCGCTAATGTGCTCGGCAATTATGTCTTTATACTGTTGTCGCAAATTTGGGGGGCAGAATGTTGTCCTCCCTTCATTCTCCTCCCCTCCTCTCCCTCCTCTGTTTCTTCTCCCCCTTGCCGTCGCTTCCCTCCTCACCCCCTCCCCTCCCCTTCCCCTCCCTTCCCCCTCCTTCCTTCCTTCCTTCCTCTCCCATCCCTTAATGAAAAGTGGAAAACTTATTCCCTTAACTTCCCCAGACCCACCTACCTGGCTATATTGAAGACTATGACAAGATAAAGGCAAAGGGTGTCGATGTCATTGCATGTGTGTCTGTGAACGATGCCTTTGTGATGGACGCTTGGGGGGACAGCCGGGGAGCTAAGGGGAAGATCCGCATGCTGGCAGACACAACTGGAGAGTTCACCAAGGTAGAGTTCTAAGCAGAATACTGTCTGTCATTGTTGGTGTTGATCATATATGTGAACGGATTTGAGAAAGTTTTCAACCTACCATTATTCCAAACCAATAAGAGTTTTGGCTTCCCGCTTGGTTTGTAGGCATATCAGGCCTTCTACTTCACAGATCGAACGTTTGAAAGTGTAGAAAGGCTGCTGCCTCGAACGGTGAGACTCCAAAGTGAGACATAAAATGGCGATCTTCGAATGCGATCAACACACGTGCTTGCCCCACCAATACCGGAAGTGGGCGTGGCTCCAAATTCCTAGCGAGGATGGTTTGGCAATTTCATAGCCATAGCTATTACCGTTCCGAAATTATTAGCGTTTGAAATTCAATTTTCAGAAAATGCACGCAAAGTTTCCCCTTTTCTCAAATCCACGATCTGAGCGATCTGCTGTTGCAGAACATGCAATAGACACAGGACACACCATCGACTGGGGCAACACCCAAGTGAAGGCAGTCAATCCTTTTTTCTGGCAAAGGTGCACCATGGAGACCTGGCACATGAGAAACCAGCCCAATCCCCTCAACCGGGAGGAAGGCATCCTATGCTGCCTCATGTTTACGATGGACTCATCCGTGAGAACACCCCTCCCCCAAAGCGTGCACATAACAGTCAGCAACAATAATCTGATTTCCGGTCGCGTGCTACCTCCAGGTCACGCGTCTTACCAATTTTCTCAGTCTTGTCATTTGTGTACCTATAAGTGTGTCTGTTGATGTGCTGTATTGTATTACCACTGAAGAAGACCACCATAGTGTGGTCGAAACGTTTGGTTGAAAAACAAGTTCTTGTTGAACCTCCCGGCTAGTGTAAAAGCTTAAGCAAGTGAAAGATGTCTACCTCACCTAGCCACACAGGCCTCTATAGCAATCCACTCACATACCTTCGAAGTAGTACTAGTTTGTAGTTGAAGAATTTCTTCATCCCACTCTGTATCCAGTTTTTTTGTTTTGGTGTGCAAAACTCCATATAAGGCCTTGGAACAATTAATTAAGGCTGGTCCAAGAGAGTGCCACTCATAGTTATGTTTTCTACAGGCCATCGATCTTGGCTTCGATGCAACAGCTGTCCTGGGTAACCTGCGCTCAAAGAGGTTAGCTCTGTCCTTGTCTGTGACGCTTAGCTGGTTGTTATCTCCTCCTTCTCAATTTCCCCCCATCTTCTCCTCTCCGTCTTCTTTCTCTCTTCTCTGTCTCTCCCCTTCTTCTCCCCCATTCCTTCTTTCTTCTCCTCCTCTCCTTTACCCCTTACTCCTCTTCCCTCTCTTTTTTCCTTAGGTATTCGATGATAGTGGAGAACGGAGTGGTAACAGATCTCAACGTTGAACCAGATAACACTGGCCTCAGCTGCAGCCTGTCAAATTCCCTCTTTAGCCAGCTCTAAGATTAATGTACGCATGTGTTGCCAGTAGACAATGAACTGAAATCTCAAATAATAATGAATGCCTGGAATCCGGGCTGTCAGATTGTATCCTTGATTGTATGCACTGGTATGCTTGCGCTTTGGCTTCACTGTGATAGCTGTCAAAACAGCCAAAGTGATGGAGGACCTTGCCTCATTCCCAGGCCAAGGAGGAACGTGTATATACCGACAGAAGGGTTGGGAGTGTGGCATCACTAACATGACTAACCGTACCCGAGAATGATCTTTAGGTTGCGGATGTGACGTCACAAACTCGCGCGGAATGTACATATTGATGTATTATTAAACCTTGCGTCACTCCCACCAGATCGTACATCGTATACTCTCACTTGGTACCAAGGCCCGATACGGGTCCTGTATGAGATCAGTCTTGCTAGTTTCGAAGGAATGTACAGTAGTATGTAGTGTCTGTGGCAAGATACTGTCAGCAGTTTGGTGAGATATTTCAAGAGATCCTGTCAACGACTTGAAACGTCCAATCAATCAGTGGAAGGGAAGGAGAGAAAGTGTGGGAAAATGTCCGCTAATAAAGGTCAGAGACACGCGACCTACGATCCCAATCTCGTCGAGGTGAAGGCGAAGGTGAGCTGACTCGACCACACAGTTGTGTGTGATGGACATATCTCGTGTGCACATACATAAACACAATGTTTTCGAGGCAAGGTGTTGGACAGCATGGCTCTGTGGTAGGACACAATCAAATTAGCCTATTAGGATCGTCCCATGGATAGGGTGAAGTTGGAATTGGGTGTGTCACTGTGTCTTGTTAGGGCTATGATATAATAAATGTAGTGCTGTATTATCAAGGCACTAGATCATAAACTCAGCTGTGGAAGCAAATAACAACTTCCATAGCAACTCGAGTTCTACTTATCCAACATTGTGGGTTGGTGGTGTAGTAAAACCCTAATGGAACCATTTGCTGAAAGCAAGATGCAAAGGGGTGTCACTCCCGTAGCCTCCGTAGTCACAGCTGGGACCATCTCAAGGGGGTGTCACTCCCATAGACGCCCATAGTCACAGCTGCGACCATGGGGGTGACACTCCCATAGATGCCGTAGGCACAGCTGCGACCTGGGTCAAGAAATCTTGACCATCATTTTTGCTGCTTGACCACTTGCTGGTTCGCAAAAAGATTCTTGACCGTTTGACTGCACTGTATTTCAGACGTTGACCGTTTGACCACATGCATGCACATTTTGCCCTTGACCCGATAATATGAGGAAGAATGCGTATCAAATCTACCGGCGTCAAGATACGCCGATAAGCCCGGTTGCAGCTGTGACTACAGCGAATATGGGAGTGTCACGCCCTTGCATCTTGAGCCCGTATACTAAGGAAAGGGTGGAGTCTCTGCACATTCTTCCGTTATTGGGTCGAAGTGCATATTGTGCATGTACATGTAGTCAATGGTTGAAATACAGTGCAGTCGAATGACCAAAAACTGTTTTACAATGCAAGCAACAAAATTGACAGTCCCAGTCCTAGAGCGTCTATGGCTCTTGAGATACGACACTGCTTTCAGCCTAGGGGTACTGAGTGTAAAAGTAACCTTACATTTAGGTGAACCACCCTGAAACCAAGGGCTTTAGTGGGATTGCACCCAGGACAGAGCCTGAGTTGAGCACTAGAGACTCTCACTCTACCAGTGCACCGGGTCAAGGTGCCTTTGATGTTTTAACTCACTGGACTGAGTTAACTTCACCTAATGTGAGGAGTAATCTTGTTACTGACTCATGCCTGGAATTTTGGGATGTGATTACTGACTCATGCCTGGAATTTTGGGATGTGATGGTGACATTGAAGGGGAGGAGGTTCTCAATACACCATAGTGGGCATGTTTGTGTGTAAGCCTACACTGTGGGTGTAGCAATGCTAACCTCAACTGGGAGTTCTGATAGATGCACACCATCCCAACTTGGTTTTCCAGTCAGACAATTATGAACATCTCCCTATGGTTATCATGCAATTCTCTCCCTATGGTCATCGTGCAATTCTCTCCCTATTGTCATCGTGCAATTCTCTCCCTATGGTCATCGTGCAATTCTCTCCCTATGGTCATCGTGAAATTCTCTCCCTATGGTCATCGTGCAATTCTCTCCATATAGTCGTTGTGCAATTCATCATGCATGAGCCACATTTCTTAGATCCATCTCATAGCACGCTCCGTGTATGGCTGTCTGCCTGGGACAGCATGAATTTCCCAAAGCTACTAAAATGTGGTGACATCTGTGACGGAATCAGTGCCACCATCGTGGGAACAAATGCCGGTCTTTAGGAACAACCGGACCACCTAGAGCAGACATTATCCCTAGCTGCGGGCAGCTCTTAGCGCCAGTTTTGAGCACTGTACTTCAGAAAGTGGTGATGGATACCGGCAAGTCTTTGAATGAAATAAGTCTCTAGCCTGGGAATGCAAACATGTCTCTAGCCTAGGAATCAGGTCGAATCTGTAGCCTGGGAATGCGAACATGTCTCTAGCCTGGGAATCAGGTCAAATCTCTAGTCTGGGAATGAGGTTAAGCATTCAGCTAGCCTAAATTGAATCCCATCTGTCCAGTCATAAGGAACAGGGCCCATGCTGGTTGGCGCCTGAGAGAGGATACCTAGAGTACTGCGCTGACTCCCTCACCACTGTTCATGTGCACATTGTCGTGTGAGTGAAGGTTCTGTCATTGCCTGCATGCTTGCACGTTGTCCCAACATGCACGATTAGGATCCAGATAGGAATGGCCTGTGAAATGCTCAATTCACAAGCTTAACGTAATTGTGTTGTGGGCGGGCGGGGGGGGGGGGGGGGGGGGGGGGGGGTGACAGGTGATGCGTGCAGCATGTACGGTCTTCACGTCTGTTTTTCATTATTCCCCATGGACCTGCCACCTGATACGCCTATTACACTCCGCTATTACACTCGTGTGTATTTCTGTTTATGGGTATGTAATTCATAGGTAATCGAAGTGGCTGTCCCACTCACTTTGTATGACCATAGTTAAAATTATAGCAATGTCAGCATTCTAAATAATGCATCCTGTACGCAGTCACTGTTTGTGCTGTGATGTCAAACTTCATCAGTTGCTGCCATTCCTGAAAGCCTCAGAGTTCCCTGTTTAGCAGACACTGCCTCCTTCAGTGGGGCATGTGTGAAAATGACAGAGCATATCCCACAGGGAATGAGGTTAGGAATTCTACTACATTCTATTCTCAGAACTTTGTGTCAGTCTGTAAACACATGACATTCTCAGGCCGTAACCACAACACGTTGTCATGCCACACAGCAGTGCTCAGTGGTGCATGCACAAAAGAATGTGGCAATTTTCAAAATTGAATTGAAACTTGATAAACTGTAGTGGAGTGTAAACTGCGTGGAATTTGCGCTAACACTTTGAAGTTCAGATGACTGTTAATCCCCAACTGTGTATAACCTCATTCCCAGTCTGTCCTGGGAACGGGGCCAAGTTGTTTACATCACTGTTCCTCCTGAGGATTAAATGAGCTGTATAACACCTCATTAACCAGGGCAACTGGTTGGAACCAAGAGACAAGGTGCTTCAGTGTGAGCACACACACGCACACACCGAGACTGTCTTGGACATGCTCACTGTCACACCACACACTGTCACACCACACGTACCACACACTGTCACACATGCACCATTCCAGAAGCATATCAGACCAAGAAACAAGGCAGTGGCGGATTTAGGGGGGTGCAAATGCACCCCCTTTGGCGGCACATAAATCATTATGCAGCAGTGGCATGCAGCAACAACAACCAGGGCTGAGGTACAGTTACACACTCACGTATCAGTTCCTGACTGATCTTCAGACGTTTGACTAAGCCTCGAGATTATTCAGTTCTGACTTCCAGCTAGTTTAATAAACAACTCACTTAGCTAGCTACCGTACCGTCTATGTATGCAGCTATTCGTAGGCCAGAGCATAGGCTAGGTACTAGGCCGTAGGTATTTTTTTGTACACTTAATTGGAACGGAATTACGTCAAGAGTCATGCAGACGGTCACGGATTGCACGGAAACCAGAGAGCAGTGGCAGTGCAGTGCAAAGCACGAAGGTGCTACGACAGCCCATCCAGGCAACTGAAAAATGATCGTGAAAAACATTTTCCGCACTTTGCGCGGATGACAGATCGGCACTTCGCGTCTCTCTTCACTACCTTCGGCAGTGAACCCCCTTTCCAAATTTCTAAATCCGCCACTGCAAGGTGCTTCAGTGTGAGCACACACACACCACCAAGACTGTCTTGGGCATGCTACTGTCACACCACACACTGTCACACCACACACTGTCACACCACACACTGTCACACCACACACTGTCACACCACACAGTGTCACACCACACACTGTCACACCACACACTGTCACACCAACACCACACACTGTCACACCACACACTGTCACACCAACACCACACACTGTCACACCACACACTGTCACACCACACACTGTCACACCAACACCACACATGCACCAGTCCAGAAGCGTTTCAAACACACACACAACGTGTAGCCACTGAAGGATTTTACTCATGCGGCTGTTGCAATGAATTAGCCTCGTACCCAGGCCTTCTCACTCCAGTGTTTGTCGCTTGCAGTACTAACATGGGGAAGCTAGGCCTGGTAAAAGTTGTCATGTGCAGTGACCAACCTGCACGTGTGGATGAGTGGCACATTCTTTCTATACAGGTCAGCTTTCTGAACCCGAGAAACGTTGCCGAGACTGCCTGATGTTGACCGCTCAGTAGCCTGTGGCTATGATCGGTACCACACTCACTTACTCTGTCATTTTCCAGAATGTGCCGCTCCTCCACACGCCCACCCGATGTCCATGTACATCACAAGTTTTAGCAGGTCTTCCCCCACGTTAGTGCTACATGTACAAGTGACAAACGCTGTGGTGAGAAAGCCTGGATACGAGGCTAACAATGAATGCCTCCACATCAGCTTCCGGAAATAGCCTCAGAAGTTTGCTACATGTTCCCCTCCTCTCCTCACCTCTTTCCCCTTCCCTCTCCCCTCATGCATTATTGCCATCTGCTAAAAACTCATGCTTACTGAGTTTGGGTTGTTTCCATGGCAAAGAATGCTATGGGTACATGTATGTGTGTGGGTTGCAAGAAGTGGGAATGGATGAATGGTGGGTGTGCGGAATGGATGTGTCTTTGTAGGTGTGCAGGAATGGGGAATGGATGTGTGTTTGGGTGTGCAGGAATGTTGTGTGTATGGGTGTGCAGGAAGGGGGAATGGATGTGTGTTTGTAGGTGTGCAGGAATGGTGAATGGATGTACGCATGTGTGTGGGGGTGTGAAGGAAGGAGGAATGGATGTGTGTGTGGGTATGAAGGAAGGAGGAATGGATGTGTGTGGGGGGGTGTGAAGGAAGGAGGAATGGATGTGTGTGTGGGTGTTTGGGTGTGTGTTGATAGGGTCATCCATTGGATCACGAATTCAGGAAATGATAGGCGCAGCACCATACCTATTCAGGGGTGCAGATGAGTACTGTATGGAGCCCATGCACTATACAGTGTGGTATACATTGTTACATGTGAAGGAGACACTGGTATGTCAGACAAGTGGGTTGTTGACATTCCACAGAACATGGTTCCTCCTTGTTTGAAGTCTAAAGTTAGCCCTTCTCTCCAGAGCAGAGGCATAACAACACCACTGAGACTGGTATCACATTCCATTCCTCTGTTTGTACAGCTCCTGGCAATTGCCCCACAAGAAGGATATCACCTGCAGTATCAGTATCCCCATCACACTTGCTAGCTTTGTTCCATGGCCACAACACAGCTTTTGTGGCATTGGGAGCACCCACCTCTCCTTTGCTCAGTGGATGACATCATAGCATAGGGGTACTTGGGCACAGACCTCTCCTTTGCTCAGTGGATGACATCATAGCATAGGGGTACTTGGGCACAGACCTCTCCTTTGCTCAGTGGATGACATCATAGCATAGGGGTACTTGGGCACACTGTACTTTGCTCAGTGGATGACATCATAGCATAGGGGGTACTTGTACCTGTACGGATGTCACCTTTCCATGCTACATGTACAGTGTACCAATCAGGATTTCTCCACGGCTGCGAGATAAAATCTGGGTGGAGGCCTGCGAACGAGGCAAGACTACATGTGCATGTACCTGTTTGGATATGTCCAATCAGGATTAGGATGACATCATAGCCTTGTTCCCAAGCCACCACCCCAAACCTTGGTCCCGAGATGACATCAAAGAGCTATGTACCCCTCTTTGCTAGCAGAGGTTGACTTGTGGTGAAACCTTCCCTCCCGTAGAGCATGGTCTAGCTAACTTGCCTTTAGCTTAGAGACGAGTCTAAGTCTGCCTGGAGGTTCCTCTCGTGAGCATTTGAACTACGTACATGATGTCACTTCTGGCAACGTCGTTTGGAGATAGCTAAGTTCTACGTGAACAGAAAGGGTGGGACAGGGGAGGTCGGTGGGTGCACCTGATGGGTGCAAACAGAATGGTCGTGTCTGGGTTCGGTTGAAAGACCTTGGTTGGCACTGGGAGGGCCATTTCTGTCCTCTTTCACATAAATGGACATAGAAACAAGCTGTCTCACTTTGTGTGGCCTCCATTTCCAGCGTTCAACACCCGTTTTTCATCTACACCGGGTTGGCATTTCTTTTCCAAGAACCTCGACTGAAAGTTTGTTAATTGGTGGGTGTGGTTAGAGTCACCTACTCTGGGCAAGCCCATCAAGCCAAGGAAACTGCATGTTTAAGGGCTCTAGAGGCTGGAAATGCTGTGAGTGGGAAAGGGTTAACTTAAACTCCCACTTCTCACTTGGGTGGGAAAGGGTTAATTAAACTCCCACTTGCCAACTGTTATGAGATATCGGATCAGAAGGTGCTAAATGAAATAGTTTATACTGCCGCCATTGTTTTGATCAAGTTGGTACTCTGGTACTCACACACGCACAATCGAGTCATCGGGAGAGTTGCAAAGTTTCTGTGTCCAGACAGTTATGAATGGTGGGTGAGGTATGCTATGTTGCAGACTAGACCAACCTTTGTTTGTAGTTTAATGTTTGGTCTGTCACGTAATGGGATGGGATGGGGTGACTTCTGGCCCGATTTTTCTCCACAGCTGCGAGATAAAATCTGGGCGGAGGCCTGGGAACAAGGCTAGAGGAGTACCACTGTGTAGTGTTGTATTGGTCACGCCCACCATCTAACACATGATTGATTGTAGTAGTTGTACCATGGCCACTGGGTTATACAGTATGGTCATGCCTACCATCCTGGTAGGCCTGAGGGGATTATTCTCAAGAATTTGATGATTATTCTATTCTCCTGGTCTCATCACCTTCAGCTATTATGCTTTTGATTATGCCTTTTTTCCTGCAATTATGCTCATGCATGCTCAACAAATAGAAAGCGTAACAACATACACATGTAGTTCACAAACAATGTATAAAGCAGAGAGCTAGGACCTGTACAACTGGTGTCTTGCCCTGAATCCACGTCAACGACAGGCTCGCTGCTACTGCCTGGCATTGGCTCGTCACACTCCGAGTCCATCATCAAGATACTTGTACTACTTGCGCGCGTATGCATACATGCATATGCACGAGCTCGAGGTCACATGCCAATTATTCCCGTATATCTTTTGATTATTCCAGCATTATTCCCCTATGCCTAAGTACACCAATTATTCCAAAATTATTCCGAGCATAATTTCCGCAGGCCTACATCCAGGGCCATGGTCACGCCCACCATCCAACACATGATTGTAGTAGTTGCATCAGGGCCACTGGGTTGTCACTTTCTACATGTATGACAGTCACCCCCCTGCTAGCTACATGTACAATGTACATGTACAATGTAGATACGTGTGGTAAGTTACCGTGTACCTTAGCTATTGCTGTTCTGAGCCCCAGTTCACCCACATTCAATTAAGTCCTTTCTACCAGTTCTTCGTGCAACCAAAAGCTGGGAACGAGGCTACCAGTTGCCCTGGTAAGAACTTCTGCAATCATGTGTTGGACAGTGACAACCCATGACAACCCAGTGGCCCTGTGTCAACAGTAGTTGGTTGAACAATACACAAAACTTTACCTTTTCAATCTGCATTTTTTGCCATTAAATTTTGTTGATTACATCATGCTCACACGAGGAATCTTACCAAAAGCTGGGTGCCCCCCCCCCCCCCCTCAAACAAGGCTAGGCAACTGGTGCAGAGCCATTAGGAAGGCCCAGAGTACAGTACTATTCCTGAGGCAGTTCAGTGGGAGGAACTTGGAGGAGTCAATTGCCACACCACTCCCATGGAGGTTTAGCAAGAGAGAAACCAGTAGCAATGTAAACAAAATAGTAATGAGGAAATTAGCATATTGTGCATCACAACCCTGAGATTGTGTGGAACAGATGTAAACAGTTGATGGTGTTGAAACAGTTCTAGAATCGAAACTGAAATGCTCTGAATGGGGTGCCTCATTGTGTAATTATTGTGTTGTCACTGAAAGTGTGTAAATTGCTAATTTTGTCCCATTCATCTTTGACTGTTCGGTACTGCTCAGCTGTACATACATGTAGCCTTGTAGTCTTTTTTAGGCTCTCTCCTAAAAAAAAAAACGGGGAGGAGAGAGCTTGGTAACATTTGTGAGAAAATTGGTTGACTTCCGGCGCCTGGATCTGGTGCAGGGCTTATGATAACAAATGAAAGTTGTCTGGACAAAATTGGCCGGATTTTGTCCTGTGTCAGGCTGTTATCATAAGCCCTGCCCTTAGGGGCGGACCCAATCCAATTGCAGAACGCGTGATTATTTTGTAGGTGTTTACCTTCACTGTCGTGCTAACGCATGAATTGTAGACTCAGAACTGAACGTTCCGGGAAGAAGTACCTCTTAAAGATTGGCAAATGGTACATGTACTTGACAGGGTGTGCGTGAGGACCACTGGTCTGATCTCGCTGTTCATTGCGGTTTGTTTGTGGGACCAGCTCGCTCGTCGTTTGTTGCCGCTTACAGGATCGGCGGTTCACAAAGTGAGCTGTTGTGGTTTGCTTGTAGAAGTGTCTCAGACCTCTATGAAGCTGGGATTGCCTTGAAAAACAAAGAGCAATATATTTAGTAGCGTACGTGTGACTTACTTGTAACTCACGCAACATTTACCACAAAAATAGGAGTGTCCTTAGTTTATCACATGATTGATGACACATCCAACTGCTTTTCTCGCGAATGTTACCAAGCTCTCTCCTCCCCGGGTTTTGAGGAGAGAGCCTGGGACCGAGGCTAAGCTGTACAGTGGCGTTACTTATACATTGTGGAACTGGTCAGCTATTTGTGCACTTCTGTGCTCTGACAAACGTACACACGCACACCACACTCTGTGCCCTACGTAGTGGATCCTAGCTGTTTACTCACTCACTGGGATGGTTAGGAGAGTCTTGTACTCGTGTGAGCAGTGGTCTAGTCTCGGCCCCAACGCAAGTGATCCGTGCTGGGGTTGGTTTGGATTGGGGGCCGAGACTACCTGTGGTCAAGATAGTAGGCAGTGTGTGTCCTGTCCTATTCAGGAGCCAAATTCAATTCTCTGATTTAACTTTCACTATCTTTCTCTATTCTCTGTCTTTCTCTATTCTCTGTCATACTCACCACTTGCCTATGTCACCACACACAGTTTGAGTGTGAGTTCCGCCGGTTCTGCGTGGACCGCACGCAAATGAATATATTTGATGACTTCTACTCCCTGGTGAAGGAGTCCCACCGCCTACCCTCTGACATGCCCTTCACGATATCCTACACAGACCCTCGTAATGGAGACCTACTCCCAATCACAAATGACGACAACCTCGTGAGAGCCTTCACCACTGCCATGCCTCTCATCAGATTAGTCATCTACCGAAAACAGGGTGAGTCTATGGGTATCCCTTTGTTGGGGTAGTGGGCATTAGGTAATCATAGTTTTACATTATGGGGTTTTAGTGCACGAGGCCTATTCAGCTCTTGCATTGTCCCGCCCTCGACCGTCACTATAGTTACTTGCCCAAAACAGCAGTTGGTTGGTCTTTGAGAGTGTGCACTATCTAGATAATGCACACATTATGTGATTCGATTCTGAGGCATCTGATTCGTTAGGGGTCACATTAGTAACAATAAGTATAGGATAGAGCCTTTACATGAGGGCACTTAAACACCCTGAGAACCAGGGTGTGTTAATTGGTCAAGGGCAGAGCCTGCATGGGACCAATTAGCACTGCCAGAGGGTTCAAGTCAGGGCTTGTTCCCAGGCTTTTGTACCAGGAGTGGAGGAGCCTGGTACGCACTGTTGGTGCATGCACAAAGATTTCTATCGACAAGTAGCTCGCTCAGCTACTTCCCCCTCGTTCGCCTACGTGAGTAATCCGGTGCCGAACAGCTCTCAGTGCAGAGCTGCTGCTCCCCGATTGTGTCCATTTCAGCTGCTGCTCCCCAATTGCATCGATCTGCTTCAACTGCTGCTCCCCGTTTGCGTCCGCTTCAGCTGCTGCTCTCCGATTGCGATTGCTTCAGCTGCTGCTCGCCGCTTGCATTCACTTCAGCTGCTGCTCGCCGCTTGCGTCCGCTTCAGCTGCTGCTCCCCGATTGTGTCTGCTTCAACTGCTTCCCGATTGCGTCCGCTTCAATTGTTGCTCCCCGATTGCGTCCGCTTCGACTGCTGCTCCCCGATTGCGTCCGCTTCGACTGCTGCTCCCCGATTGTGTCCGCTTCGACTGCTGCTCCCCGATTGCATCCGCTTGTAGCCCCAGCAGTTCTGGAAGATTCCAGCCCATGCCCAGGCCTAGCCTCGTTCCCAGGCCTACCCCGTTCTTTCTGTTCTTTGGTTTGCATTGACAATAATACACGGATGCGGAAGAACGACCTTTTTGACCGTGCCGGCTTGTTGACCCGCTTTCTAAACACACTTGCCAACTTATTGACTCGCTTTTCAACTCCTACCAGTTTTAAAGCGGGCTGACCAGTTTATAATCCGGTTGAGTTAACAAAGGTTCGAAATCGGGCCACTCACCTCACTCTTCTTTCCTTCTCCCTCCCCCTATCTCTGCTTCCCCTCTCTTTCCCTTTTCTTCGATCCCATTGTCTCTCCCTTCCCTCTCATCCTCCCTTCCTCCTTTCCCTCTTCCCTCCTTCCCCTTCGCCCTCCCCTCCTCCCTCTCCATTCATAGAACTCATGCTTGAAGACATGAATGCAAGATCAAAGAAGCAGAAGAAAGGAGACACAAAGCGGGCTTCAACCCTCATCAGTGCTCCTCAAGACTTCAGACGTGTGTGTGCGATAGTGGATGCAGACATGCTACCAGACACGGTCCGGAGGGTCAAGCTCCTCAAGCATTCATCTGACCGTCCTTTAGGCTTCTACATCCGTGATGGTACAAGTGTCCGGGTGACTGCATACGGCCTAGAAAAGGTTCCTGGTATCTTCATATCGAGATTAGTTCCAGGTGGTTTGGCAGAGAGTACTGGTCTTCTGGCAGTGAACGATGAGATCTTAGAAGTCAATGGTATTGAGGTATTAGGCAAGAGTTTGGACCAAGTCACTGACATGATGGTCGCCAATAGCCAAAATTTGATTATCACTGTGAAGCCTGCAAGCCAACCTCCCGTCACACCCAGAATGACACCCCTACCCTCGAAGAAGGGCAAGCAACAGTTCAGTGCCAGCATGACACAAGCAAAGCCTGCCAACTCAAAGAGCTACAGTGATTTACCATCCGTTAGTGCAACCCCACCCCAACAGAGTAAACCAGTGCCAATTTCTAATCAGCTCGAGGCTCAAAAGAGGATGTCTGCAGACATATCAACTCCAAGATCCGGAAGCTGGGCTGAACCCATAGACGGTACAAGTAATGGCCCAACAATGATAACAAAGCAGAAGGGACCTGATGATGTAATCACTAATAAGCGACACTCAGTACCAACTGTACTGGAATCCTAATGCTCAAAAGTTTACGTACCGTTCCCAAATTAATTTATTATTGTGTTTCTTTTTACGGTACATTCTCTTCTCCATTTCAAGTTGGTTTTTTTTCTTGGGTATGCTAATTAATGCAGTTCATTTCACTCAGTTTGTATGTGTTGCACAGTATCAAGTTTAGCAGCTGCTGGCTGTAAGCATGCAAGAACTCCGTCATGGTCTATTCTGCCCTCTACCTGCATGCATAAATTGACACATGGTCTTGCGTGGATTTTAGATATATTTTTCTCAAACCACAATGTGTAAATGTGCTAGTTTATTGTCAAATCTTTCATGAATATTGCTCCCATGTCCTGTCACAGCTGCATGGTCATTCACTTACCCTCCTAAGCAAGCATTAATAATTGAAGGGCGAAGCTAAGCATAGTGGTCTCCAACCCTGGCTAGTGTACTGGACATTGCATGAAGTGCACAGAAGTATATGCACGATGGTGTGAGCATATGAGCAAAATTAGTTTCAGCAGCTCCTGAAACACTGAAGTTTAGGGCCGCGGGGGCTAGTTCAATGTTTATGGGCTACAGGTATCTATGCAGCCCTACATAATATTTATGTACATTGTGTAACTCAAGTGCAAATTATCTCTGACACCCACACCACAGATATGGCTAATACACATGCAGCTAAATGTACATGGCTAGTCTAGCCGCTAGCTCCTCTCTGCCTGGCTGGACAAGCAGGGCGGAGAGGGGCTAGTGGCTAGACGTAGGATTGGGGTAGGGCTGGATCACCAATAAGGCAATAACCATACACATCAGGCAGAGAAACCAAAATATATAGGCATGCAGATCATCATGTACATGTACAATCTAATCCCTTGAGTCCTGCGCAGTCACTGATTTCAAACTGATATCTTCAGTACTCCTCGCCTTCTCCCTCCTCTTCCGCGGTATCCATGCCAACCTCTTCATAGTCCTTCTCGAGGGCAGCAAGATCTTCACGAGCCTCGGAGAACTCTCCCTCCTCCATTCCCTCTCCAACATACCAGTGGACAAAGGCACGCTTGGCATACATCAGATCGAACTTGTGGTCAAGACGAGCCCAGGCCTCGGCAATGGCGGTGGTATTTGAAAGCATGCAGACACAGCGCTGCACCTTGGCAAGGTCTCCTCCCGGCACTTGCGAAGGTGCCTGGTAGTTGATTCCAACCTTGAAGCCAGTGGGGCACCAGTCGACAAACTGGATGGTTCGCTTTGTCTTAATGTTGGCAATGGCAGCATTGACATCTTTAGGAACAACATCCCCACGGTAAAGCAGACAGCAGGCCATATACTTTCCATGGCGGGGATCACACTTCACCATCTGGTTGGTGGGTTCAAAACAGGCATTAGTGATGTCTGCCACACTGTGTGTCTCATGGTAGGCCTTCTCTGCAGAAATAATGGGTGAATAGGTGACCAATGGGAAGTGGATACGGGGGTAGGGCACCAGATTGGTCTGGAATTCTGTCAGGTCCACGTTGAGTGAGCCATCGAAACGCAACGACGCAGTGATTGAAGAGATGATCTGGCTCATTAGGCGATTGAGGTTACTGTAACTGGGGCGCTGGACGTCAAGGTTGCGGCGACAGATGTCGTATATGGCTTCGTTGTCAACCATGAACGCACAATCGGAGTGTTCCAGCGTGGTGTGCGTAGTGAGGATCGAGTTGTACGGCTCCACTACGGCGGTGGCGATTTGAGGAGCGGGATAGATAGAGAATTCAAGTTTGGACTTTTTGCCGTAGTCGACGGAAAGACGCTCCATAAGGAGCGAAGCGAACCCTGAGCCAGTGCCTCCGCCGAATGAGCGGCAGACCATAAATCCTTGCAGGCCTGTGCATTGATCGGCAAGCTTTCGAATCCTGTCGACCACCTTGTCCACCTGCTCCTTTCCGACAGTGTAGTGCCCGCGAGCGTAGTTGTTGGCGGCGTCTTCTTTGCCTGTAATGAGCTGTTCGGGGTGGAACAACTGACGGTACACTCCTGTACGCACTTCGTCCACAACCGACGGCTCGAGATCCACGAAAATCGCGCGCGGAACGTGCTTCCCAGAGCCTGTTTCACTGAAGAACGTGTTGAACGAGTCGTCCCCTCCACCGATGGTCGTGTCCGACGGCATCAGTCCGTCTGGCTGAATGCCATGCTCAAGACAGTACAGTTCCCAGCAAGCGTTGCCGATTTGGCAACCGGCTTGGCCGACGTGGATAGAAATCACCTCACGCATGATCTTGGAGAGAAATTCAGAGGAGTTTTCAGGGAGTTTTCTGCTGAGAAATTCACAGCATAAATTCAAACAAGGCAAACAGACGTAGTGACGAATCTGTGTCCCAGTAATGAAGGTTGCGGAAGTGAGTGGAAAATATAAACTGCAGGGCACTTCCTGTACAAAATTAGTTTAAAAACCACGCTTCCTGTACCGCAGGCCACGCGCGGTTCCGCGCGGGCCTGGGTATAGTACGAGGCTGCGCCAGCATGCGCAATGCGAGACCTCATGAGCCAGATTAATCACTCATTCAACCGGCTATGTGATATTAGTAATGCAGACCTGACTAAGTGGGAACCGCATATGCCCTTGCACTCCTTGGAGGGTAAGCTGAGCCATGGCAGGGATCGAGCCGCTTTACCCCACGGCAGGGATCGAGCCGCTTTACCCCCAGATAAGGATCCCCCCACCATACGAGACTTGGGGGGTAAACCTGGGGGCACAGCTCCCAGCCATGGCCCAACTCCATCACGTCTGAAACAGACGGAGAAAGAGGAGACAACCATAGGAGGGAGGGTATATGGGTGGGGTTTTTAGTTTGCCAGCAGCTGAGAGAAGGCAGCGTGCAGTGAGTGCCAATATTTGCACATGCGCGCTACACGAAGGGGCTGGGCTTAGGATGCCAATCGTGATTAACCTTGTTTAACTTCCTTAAACCTCATTTAATCACTCATTCAACCGGCTATGTGATATTAGTCATGCAGACCTGACTAAGTGGGAACCACATATGCCCTTGCACTCCTTGGAGGGTAAGCTGAGCCATGGCAGGGATCGAGCCGCAGCGCCAATATTTGCACATGCGCGCTACACGAAGGGGCTGGGCTTAGGATGCCAATCGTTGTTTAACGTCCTTAAACCTCATTCATTTTCTTGATATGTCAAGTGATATGCTAGTCTCGTTCCCAGACCGTTTATCCAGCGCGTGTATTGCTTACACTAAAAGCGATCCGTGCTGGGGTTGGTTGGGTCTGGGACCAAGACTAGTGATATGCATGCCAAGCCCCAGCCCCCCATCTCTCACTGTCGCTATAGAGTATAGGGAAGACAGAGAGTGTTCCTACACACGTCGATGAGCAGTTGCTCTAGTGGGATAGCTATAGCCTATTGACAGCTGAGACTCACAAAGCAAAGGAGGAAACAGCTGAATACATGACTGTACAATCTCACAGGGAGGAGGAAGGCAGGAGGAAGTGCAGTACAAATCATAAGCATGTCGGAGATAACCCTCAGATTTAAGTGGTGTCTGTCTGATTCAAATCCTTCATCCTCTGGCGTCATTTAATATTCATTGTTTAGCAAATAAGTGTTCTACAATGTCATTAAAATTCCTAACGAAAAGCAGTGACATACTGCATGGACCAATCATGTTTCTGCGCAAAGTCACCAGACCCTCTTTTGGGAGGGTAGGGTCTGGGCATGAGACTATCAAGGAGCAGGAAGGAGTCCGATGCCTCCAAAACACAGCAGGTGTTTGCTTCTTGGAACAAACAAGTATGATTGTAGAGCTATATGATGGCTGTGATATGTAGTAACCCATAAATGAAAACTAGCTGACAATGGTCTTATCAGAAGTCTGGCATCCCTTGTATAACCTATTGTGCCACATACAAGGTTCTCTGCAGAATGTATAGCCTCGTTTCCAGGCCTGCAATGTGTATACAGCTGTAGTACAGTGAGCTCCGTACTAATCGAACGCAACTCCAATTCACTGTAATACATGATTGTGTCCAAGTGCAAGTTATTACACCACTACAGCCATCATCAAATTTGCAGTGCACATATAAAATGAAGCCCGTGAAGTAATCTGAATGGTATCAGGATTAGCCTCATTCCCAGGCCCTGCCAAGCTTTTTGTCATTCCTACTGCAAGTGACAAAAGAGCTGGGTGGGGAACGAGGCTGATCTACCTTGGTTCAACTAACACACACTAGTACACATCAAAGATCATTGAGCTGGGGGAAACCTAGTCTCGGAACCAGACTCCCAGCCCGAAGGGGGAGGGGGAGTCTGGCAGTGTTGCATACATAGCAATTTGCAGTCCGCGGAATTTCGGTGGCATGAATCTGATTGGTTGATTGCTATGTAATTGGGTTGTGACGTGTCACAGGTGGCTAAGTGACGTGCTGAGACACTGAATTGATAGTAACTCAATTATTCATCTAGCACCTCCTTGAGAGCCTCCGCAACACCTTTAATTGGCACTTAGGAATCCTCACGCAAGCTGTAGCCCATAACAGCTATATAGGCCTGAGATAATTATGCCTCAACTTTTAGCTATTATCCTATTCCTTAATTCTTTCAAAATCTTGCTATTATTCCCCAAACCCTTGCTAATATTATTCTCAACAAATAACTTTTATAGTCAACGCTTGTTATACTGCAACATTCAACATAGTCTTGAGTGAGCAAAGATTGCAACTGAGGTACTGGCAAATCAGAGTCGTCAGACTACACTGTCAACAAATCAACTGTGCTAGTACTGCAAATGTCATCCATTATTACCATGTGCAGCAAACCGGAAGTCAATTTGCACCACACCCCTTACTTCCACATGCGAAAGCTTGCTATTATTCTGGAATTCTCAATTCTTTACCTTTGCTACTATTCTCATAATTATTCTGGCATAATTATCTCAGCAGCTCTCTGTATGCAACTGTGCCAGACTCCCCCTCCCCCTTCGGGCTGGGAGTCTGGTTCCGAGACTAGGGGAAACCATAAAGGCCCAAAATGTATTACATAAGTCATCTGATTCTTGAGTACACACACAGTCTGACTCACTGATTTCAAACTGTTCAGTACTCCTCCCCTTCTCCCTCTTCTTCGAATTTAATTCCCCGGTATCCATGCCAACCTCTTCACGAGGACTATGAAGGGTTATGAAAGGTTATCTCTGACATAAGCATGTCAGAGATAACCCTCGATTTAAGTGGAGGAGTCTCTGATTCAAATCCTAAAAGAATTTCATCCTCTGGCGTCATTTAATATTCATTGTTTAGCAAATCGGAAATCCTACACGTTAGAAATTTCAAGAGAAAATAAGTGTTCTACAATGTCATTAAAATTCCCAACGAAAAGCAGTGACATACTGCATGGACCAATCATGTTTCTGCGCAGTCACCAGACACTCTTTTAGCAGGAAGGAGTCTGATGCCTCCAAAACACAGCTGTTAGCTGAGGTGTTTGCTTCTTGGAGCAAACAAGTATGATTAATATTGTAGAGCTATGATGGCAGTGATATGTAGTAACCAGTGCAAGTCGTGTTACAAACTAGCTGACAATGCTCTTATCAGAAGTCTGGCATCCCTTGTATAACCTATTGTGCCACATACAAGGTTCTCTGCAGAATGTATAGCCTCGTTTCCAGGCCTGCAATGTTTGATTAGAAACTGTATACACCTTTAGTACGTTGAGCTCCGTACTAATCAAACGCAACTCCAATCCACTGTAATACATGCTATTACACCACTACAGCCATCATCAAATTTGCAGTGCACATATAAAATGAAGCCCATGAAGTAATCTGAACGGTATCAGGATTAGCCTCATTCCCAGGCCCTACCAAGCTTTTTGTCACTTCCGTACTGCAAGTGACAAAAGAGCTGGGTGGGAAACGAGTAGCCTCGTTCCCAGGCCTTCCACACCTCCAGCTTTTGATCGCTTCCAGTATGCATACTGGAAAGCTGGAGGTGTGGAAGGTCTGGGAACGAGGCTAGGGAACGAGGCTGATCTACCTTGGTTAAATTAACACATACTGGTACACATCAAAGATCATTGAGCTGGGGGAAACCATAAAGGCCCAAAATGTATTACATAAATCATCTGATTCTTGAGTACACACACATAGTCCCTGATTTCAGTACTCCTCCCCTTCTCCCTCCTCTTCCCCGGTATCCATGCCAACCTCTTCATAGTCCTTCTCGAGGGCAGCAAGATCTTCACGAGCCTCGGAGAACTCTCCCTCCTCCATTCCCTCTCCAACATACCAGTGGACAAAGGCACGCTTGGCATACATCAGATCGAACTTGTGGTTGAGACGAGCCCAGGCCTCGGCAATGGCGGTGGTATTTGAAAGCATGCAGACACAGCGCTGCACCTTGGCAAGGTCTCCTCCCGGCACTTGCGAAGGTGCCTGGTAGTTGATTCCAACCTTGAAGCCAGTGGGGCACCAGTCGACAAACTGGATGCTTCGCTTTGTCTTAATGTTGGCGATGGCAGCATTGACATCTTTAGGAACAACATCCCCACGATAAAGCAGACAGCAGGCCATATACTTTCCATGGCGGGGATCACACTTCACCATCTGGTTGTCAGGTTCAAAACAGGCGTTAGTGATGTCTGCCACACTGAGCGTCTCATGGTAGGCCTTCTCTGCAGAAATAATGGGTGAATAGGTGACCAATGGGAAGTGGATACGGGGGTAGGGCACCAGGTTGGTCTGGAATTCTGTCAGGTCCACGTTGAGTGCGCCATCGAAACGCAACGACGCTGTGATTGAAGATATGATCTGGCTCAAGAGGCGATTGAGGTTACTGTAACTGGGGCGCTGGATGTCAAGGTTGCGGCGACAGATGTCGTATATGGCTTCGTTGTCAACCATGAACGCACAGTCAGAGTGTTCCAGCGTGGTGTGCGTAGTGAGGATGGAGTTGTACGGCTCCACTACGGCGGTGGCGATTTGAGGAGCGGGGTAGATGGAGAATTCAAGTTTGGACTTCTTGCCGTAGTCGACAGAAAGACGCTCCATAAGTAGTGAAGCGAACCCTGAGCCAGTGCCTCCGCCGAATGAGCGGCAGACCATAAAGCCTTGCAGGCCTGTGCATTGATCGGCAAGCTTTCGAATCCTGTCGACCACCTTGTCCACCTGTTCCTTTCCGACAGTGTAGTGCCCGCGAGCGTAGTTGTTGGCGGCGTCTTCTTTGCCTGAAATGAGCTGTTCGGGGTGGAACAACTGACGGTACACTCCTGTACGCACTTCGTCCACAACCGACGGCTCGAGATCCACGAAAATCGCGCGCGGAACGTGCTTCCCAGAGCCTGTTTCACTGAAGAACGTATTGAACGAGTCGTCCCCTCCACCGATGGTCTTGTCCGACGGCATCAGTCCGTCTGGCTGAATGCCGTGCTCAAGACAGTACAGTTCCCAGCAAGCGTTACCGATTTGGCAACCGGCTTGGCCGACGTGGATAGAAATCACCTCACGCATGATCTTGGAGAGAAATTCAGAGGAGTCTCAATGAGGGAGTTTTGAGCTGAGCAACAGACGTAGCGACGAATCTGTGTCCCAGTAGAAGGTTGCGGAATTGAGTGGAGAATATATATAGGCCCTACTGCAGTGCACTTCCTGTACAAAATTAAATTTAAAACCACGACTTCCGTCCGGCGCGCGCCGCTCCAGATCATGCGACACAAACCTCATAACAGTTTGTGAACAGAGCTGACCCAGACACAGATCATCGTCTCAAAGGCCAGACGTAGTGAACGTCTGGCCTACGAGACTAAGCTATAGTGATATGACTGCTAAGGCCCAGGCCCAGCCCCCATCTCCCACTAGGCTGTCTCCATCACAACAGAGTAAACGGACTAAGTGTTCTTTGCAAAAAGGGTCTGCCTCTGCTGCCTCCCTCTCATTATTTCTCAGTATACCACTTCTCCCTCACCAACTAGGAATCTATGTCAACTCAATGAGCAGTTCCTCTAGTGAGCTATTGACAGACAAACCAAAGGAGACAGGTCAATGTCTCACAGGAAGGAGGGAGGAAGTGCATCAGAGATACTATTCGTTAAACCTCGGATTATTTATTTCAGGGTGTGGAATCTCTGACATTCACAGTGGGCAAGAGCGCATAAGTACGATGCACTCTAGCCTCGTACCCAGGGCGGTTGGGGCCTGGGTACGAGGCTAGATGTGCTCTTGCATTGGGCCACAGATGACTGGTACAGGTCTAGCCTTGTTCCCAGGCTCTCCCATGTGCGAACAAAAATGGGCGATATGAGACAATGTGCTGCGCTCGAGCGAGCGGAATTAATTGCATGCTTTACCATCAGCACGTCAATATGGACTGGCCCAAAGGTAAACCTAAAGTGCCAATGAGAAGTGAAGCTACAGTTTGAAAGGTAGGAGTGCCTCGAAGATGCTTCAGGTTGGGCAGGATTCTAGTTGGAGTACATGTACCAGGAGTGCCTTGTAGCACCAGAGGCCATACAGCCCAGGAATCTACAGCTTCAAATGATGCCGTCAATTTGGTTAAGATACCCGTAAACTACCAAGAAAACACTTCAGTACTTGATAAGCATTTCTAAATCCCATTTTCTTCGTGTTAATAAACAGTATTGTAATTAGGCAACTCCTGCGGATGCCACGCTATGATTTGTCCCTCATCAAATGAATACTGATGCCATAATTTTTATAGCCACTTCCAAATAGGGCCACCATCAAAATCACACACAGCTATACACATGTAATGAAGCCCATGATGTCAGGATCACACCTTGCACTGAGGTTTAATTAAAACATACACATCAAAGATTCAAATCATTGAGCAGGGCAACCATAAAGGCTCAAAACAGGCATACATAACAAGGTGATGCAAGCAAGTAATCTGATTCTTGAGTTCTCACACACACACACACAGTCACTGATTTTCGCACATCTTCAGAACTCCTCTCCTTCTCCCTCCTCTTCCGCGGTATCCATGCCAACCTCTTCATAGTCCTTCTCGAGGGCAGCAAGATCTTCACGAGCCTCGGAGAACTCTCCCTCCTCCATTCCCTCTCCAACATACCAGTGGACAAAGGCACGCTTGGCATACATCAGATCGAACTTGTGGTCAAGACGAGCCCAGGCCTCTGCAATGGCGGTGGTATTTGAAAGCATGCAGACACAGCGCTGCACCTTGGCAAGGTCTCCTCCCGGCACTTGCGTAGGTGCCTGGTAGTTGATTCCAACCTTGAAGCCAGTGGGGCACCAGTCGACAAACTGGATGGTTCGCTTTGTCTTGATGTTGGCAATGGCGGAATTGACATCTTTAGGAACAACATCCCCACGATAAAGCAGACAGCAGGCCATATACTTTCCATGGCGGGGATCACACTTCACCATCTGGTTGGCAGGTTCAAAACAGGCGTTAGTGATGTCTGCCACAGTGAGTGTCTCATGGTAGGCCTTCTCTGCAGAAATAATGGGTGAATAGGTGACCAATGGGAAGTGGATACGGGGGTAGGGCACCAGGTTGGTCTGGAATTCTGTCAGGTCCACGTTGAGTGCGCCATCGAAACGCAGCGATGCAGTGATTGAAGAGATGATCTGGCTTATGAGGCGATTTAGGTTACTGTAACTGGGGCGCTGGATGTCAAGGTTGCGGCGACAGATGTCGTATATGGCTTCGTTGTCAACCATGAACGCACAGTCGGAGTGTTCCAGCGTGGTGTGGGTAGTGAGGATGGAGTTGTACGGCTCCACTACGGCGGTGGCAATTTGAGGAGCGGGGTAGATAGAGAATTCAAGTTTGGACTTCTTGCCGTAGTCGACGGAAAGACGCTCCATAAGGAGCGAAGCGAACCCTGAGCCGGTGCCTCCGCCGAATGAGCGGCAGACAAGGAAGCCTTGCAGGCCTGTGCATTGATCGGCAAGCTTTCGAATCCTGTCGACCACCTTGTCCACCTGCTCCTTTCCGACAGTGTAGTGCCCGCGAGCGTAGTTGTTGGCGGCGTCTTCTTTGCCTGTAATGAGCTGTTCGGGGTGGAACAACTGACGGTACACTCCTGTACGCACTTCGTCCACAACCGACGGCTCGAGATCCACGAAAATCGCGCGTGGAACGTGTTTCCCAGAGCCCGTTTCGCTGAAGAACGTGTTGAACGAGTCGTCTCCTCCACCGATGGTCTTGTCCGACGGCATCAGCCCGTCTGGCTGAATGCCGTGCTCAAGACAGTACAGTTCCCAGCAAGCGTTGCCGATTTGGCAACCAGCTTGTCCGACGTGGATAGAAATCACCTCACGCATCTTGGAGAGAAATCAGAGGTGTATTGAGGGAAGCTCGGCTGAGAAATTCACAGCGAAAAGGCAGACAGACGTGGTAACGAATCTGTATGCCCAGAAATGAGGGTTGCGGAAGTGAATAGCGAATAAAAACCTCGGTACACTTCCTGTAGCCTCGTACCCGGACCCGTACCCAGGCCCACACCACTTCCGCATTTTGCGTGTGGGCCTTAGCCTCGTACCCAGTCCCACGCCCAGCTTTTCGTCGCTGCTTAGTCCCCGCTTTACCATACTAAGCAGCGACGAAAAGCTGGGCGTGGGACTGGGAACGAGGCTATGTGGGCCTAGCGCCTGGGAACGAGGCTACTGTACTACACTTCTTGCGCGCATGCGCGCTGTAACCGAATACGTCACACATTCAAGAGATCAGACAGCTAGCTACATGAGCTAGAGCTAGAGGCGATCGATCTGTAAAATGTCTAAGTTTTTACAAAGGTTTAGGAAGGATAAAAGAACCGAAGACACCTCTAAGTCCCCTTCTGGCAAAGCTGAACTTGGGGCGGTGTATTCCAAGAGAGAAAGAACACCCGAACAGCAAGCGCTTGAGGTGAGCGCCAATTAGAATTTGTTTTGCCTAGCATGAAGTGCATGACCTGTGAGATCGTCACCTACGTAGCTACAGCCATGGTTAGATATTTTCCTCTCACTCCTGCAGAGAGAGTCCTCCCTTGGACCAGAGAGTCCAGTAGCTGCAGTAGAGATCAGTGACTCCATATTTGCAGGTCTTCAATTGAGTGGACCTGTCCGAAAAATTGAGGGAAATGGGTCACCCTATCTCAAGAGAGGCTCTGGTACAGGTACTGTTGTCGTATTACTGGGGAGAAGAACGTCTGGTCGGTATAGACAGGTTTCGGTGGCACCATGGATAATAGACAAGGGATGGTCACTCCCATATGTGCAATACTTAGAGCTGCGACCGGGGTCACAAATTGTGACCGCCTAAATTTGGCTGTGACCTTGTGACCGGCCCTCAAAATCGTTGGTGACCCCATGAATTTATTCGTGACCCTGTCTCAACTGTACCGTATCGTACTGCTCAGCTGAATCGAAGGCTGTCAATCAAAGCCAAAGGCTGTCACGCTGGCAGATAAAAGCAGCGCAGAAGCGGCCATGGAGCGAAGGAGACAGTAAGACGTGGAGTATTCAGCAACACTTTTCTGCGATCTGGTTAGTTAGTAAAGCTACCTCGAAAGATCACGTGTAAAGTGCGTGCCGTGCACGTGCATGCCTGCTGTGACACTCGACATGACGTCATGACGTCGACGACAGTGCAGTACAGACGACCTAGCGCGAAGTACACGGCTCGGAGCGCTCGACATATACCTCCTGCCATCGCTGCTGCATTAACTGAAACACTGGCTAGCTAACTTGTGTACGTTCTTCTGTTTGCAGCGATTTCTAAAATCTTAAAATTTAGGCTGTGACCGCCTGGAAAACCTTCGTGACCCTGTGACCGCACAGAAAAAACCTCGGTGACCCAGTGACCGCATTGTGACCCCGGTCGCAGCTCTTAAGTATTGCGCATATGGGAGTGACCACCCCTTGATAGAGCACGGGGAACTGGATTGGAAACGCGCGTTTACGGGATTGAATGCGGGTTTCGCTCAAGTTTGCCCTTCTGGTGCCACATGGAAACCATTCTGAGGCTTACCTTTCGTATCGTTCGAACTGGTATATGCCCAAAGCAGCAACTTTCACTCCTGACAGTCCTGAGTAACGACTGGTAAGTGCAACAGTACACGAGTATCACAGTTTCAGGGATATGTCCGTTTTTTGGGGCAGCCCAAGCATGCTTTTATCTACGACTCAGGAGCAAAACTTACCGCTTTGGGCATACACCGGTTGAAGGTCGATCCGACGGTACAAGAGGTAAGCCCCAGAACAGTCCCTGTGCGGCACCAGAGGGACAACAAAAAACCAGCAAAACCAGCATTCAATCAAAGGCCGTGCCGACATTCCATGCTTTAAGAATAGGGTGGTGCGCGCGTTTCCAATCCAGTTCCCCGTGCTCTATTATCCATGGTGGCACAGAGGAATTCAAAAACGCGACATTATGTCAAATGTCACGAGGAAGGAACACAACTACACTGCTGTACTATGATGTTGTCGATCTGGTGAAAAAATGGTTGCATGTTGTTCGTTCGCTTCCAAGGACATCTCGCTTGCAAATCTGACCAATAGGGAAATTATTGAATGTTCTCCAATCTGATTGGTGCCAGCCAACATTCCAGCGACATCCACGAAACCTGTTTTTGTGTGTGTGTGTGTGTGTGTGTATGAGGGGAGGAGATAATAGTTTGAAGACTGAAATAGCTGTCTTCTCTGCTACAGAGCCACAAACAACTTCTGAACCAGAAGCAGTCAAAGAGGAGTCTCCATTTGCGTTTCTTAGCAGCAGTGGCGATAACACTTTGGAATCGTTTGGTGACAACCATACAGCTGACACAATGCAAGACGACCCTCAAAGGTCACCCTTTGGGTTCATACAAGAGGAAGTGTCCCAATCAGATGCCAAGGATGAACAAGACGGTGCTAAGTCGGAAGGAGAATCCTCATCCTCGTTTTCATTCCTAAATGAGCCACCAGTGACTAAAGATCCAATTCTATTACCAAGTGACGTGACATCCGTGGAGCCCCCGTCTCCCACATCTCAACAGAGTAGAGAAGACAGACGAAATGCTCCTAGTGAACTGTACTCACCCGGTGCATCTTCTTTGCAAAAACTAAAAGGGCCCCTCTCTCCCATTCCTCCGGTAGTTCTCACTGCCACTTCTCCCCCTCCTAGGGCTCAGCATGTGGGCAAGCAACAGCCACCTTCTGGGACGAAGAAGAAACGGAGAGCCGTGAGACCCGGACAGGAAACTGTGCCACAAAGAAGCAGCGCCCGGGACCCAGATTCTTTATCGGTTAGTAGTCAGGCATCTTCCCTTGATGGTGGTAAGGAATCTGTGTCGATGAGCAGTTCCTCTAGTGAGCTACACAAGCTTGTGGCAGAGGAGACTCACAAAGCAACGGAGGAAACAGGTGAAGAAGTGTACAGTCAAACTGAAACTCGCAGGGAGGAGGAAGGCGGGAGGAAGTGTAGTGCAAATCAGAGCCATGTCGGTGATGCTAAAATCAAACCCTTGGATTCAGGTGGAGAGGGAGTCACTAGTACAGAACAAGGCAATGTGCGTCCTGAAAGAACTTCCAAGGGTGACAGTTCAAAAGGAGGGGATGTGTTGCATGAGGAGGGTGTGGTAGTAACGGCAGCTGTTGAAGAGCAGCCAGGAGCAGGCAAGGGTCAAGGAGCAGAAAGGAGTCTAACGGCTGTCGAAAATGGCTCAGGGCCCTCTGAAACACAGCTGTTAGCCGAGGTGTTTGCTTCTGGGAGCAAGCCCTTAGCCAACTATGAAGTGGAACTTTTACCAAGTGACAAGCTTACAGCCTTGCTTCAGAGCTGTGAGAGTAACCTTGGAAACATCCTGTAAGTTCTTGTGCTACCACAACTCTTAGAACTCAGTTTTACAACCTCACAAAGTCCTCCGTACAGGTCTATGTTCCTTTGAAGCGGCACTGTGCCCCCTATTAATTGTGACCACAGTTGGTGGTCACTCCAATACGTGCCGTACTTAGAGCTGCGACTGGGGTCACAATCTGTGATCATCCAATAACTGCCTGCATGACCACACTACTAAACTGCCGGTGACCCTGTGACATTGGCAAAAATCTACCACGACTGTGTGACCTTGAATATGGTAAAAGCCACACCCACTCCGCACCTACATCTGCCATATATGGGGTCACAATCAGCGGTTGCAGCTCTAAGTACGGTGCTTATTGGAGTGACCACCCCCTGTGACCATGGTACCCTAAACGCATCCCCTTTATTTTCAGAGGTAAGCTCTAGCTATATAGCCTCATTCCCAATCCCACGCCCAGCTTTTCGTTGCTTGCAGTACGGAAAAGCGGGGAGGGCCTGGTGCATTTCCTCAAGGGGGCATTGAAACCGCATACAGTAGCTAGAGTAGCCTCGTTCCCAGTCCCACGTCCAGCTTTCGTTGCTTGCAGTACGGAAAAGCGGGGAGGGCCTAGATGAGAAAGCTCTACTAGATGAGAATCCTCTCTGGGAGGCCACTTTATTCGAACTGTTGCACACACAGGTGTTCATTGTCTGAAGTTCAAAAGGACCAAAAGGAAAAAGTGGAGGTACATCTGTCCCTAGCAAGACGGCAAATTGAGGTGTGTTTATGATGGGGCATGCCATGTTTGTGACACTGTGTGTTGTCGTGTACTACTGTTGCAGGAGTGAGTAACCGACCTTATTTGGTATATGCTCTGCCCATTTAAGGCACCACACATAAATGTGTCAATCTGTGCACTAACTTCTTGTTATTGGTGGTGATTGCTGGAGAGGGGAGGGGTGGTGGATGTGAAGGAGGGGGTGGGGGATCGGTAGGGTGAGAGGGGAGTAAAAGCTTCTTGTTCCTATGCTCTCTCTCTCTCTCACACACACACACAGAGGAGAGCTCACATCAATGAACTGAGGGCAAAGGAGGCCAAGGCGCTTTCCGAAGAGGATTATGACCTTGGTACGTGTCCCCACATTATTATACCCAGCTCAGAATAAGTGTTTCAAATGCTGTGAGTCGGGACATAGTGAGTTGATGCGGCACCATTGTGGGTGGTCTGTGCACTCTGATGTAGCCTCGTTCCGGGCCTTCACACCCAGCTTTTGTCGTTTGTAGTACTGCAAGTGACAAAAACTGGGCGTGGAGGCCTGGGAACTAGATGTGTGGTGCTGTAATGTGTGCATAGACAGATCGACAGATCATGTGATTCCTGAGGTTTTTTTCCAGCTGAGGAGTTGAGTCAAGAACTGGAGGCCCTCTCTCTGGAGTCGGAGTGGACCATTGCAGATAACTGCCTTGTCACAGTGAGCCACTTTCCTGTTTTGAATGTTGAACCTGACGCATTGAGACTAGGAAATTGAAGGGAGGTTGTCCTTTATGCTGAGGCCAAATAAGTACGCTAAGTCAAGGAGAGAGTTGAATCTAGCCTCGAACCCAGGCACGGAGGAGGGGGAGAGAGCGCCTGGTATCCATTGTTTCCTCATGCGCTTAATTGTCGAGCGGGAAGTGAGGCAACTAATCGTGCAGTGTGGAGGTCGAATCTGAGCTAGTGCGACTATATTTGTTTGTAACGCATTGGAAGTGGCCCCGCACATAAATTATGCGTTGGACCCCGGCCCCCGCGCACGTGCGTATACAACCCGCACACGCACCATGTGATCTCACCTTTGTCCTGTACCAAATGGATGAGTATGAGTCGATTTCTGACAGGAGACGACGATTGACAAAGCAAAGAGTGCAGCAACATCGAGGGAGAACTGATGAGGCGAGGAGGGAGACTGCCAGAGCGGCTGACCGCAAGAGACTTGGCAGGCAGAATGAAGTTGACATTCGCCATTCACAGAGACTCGCTATCACTCGTGGTTATGTTCTGAAACTGCCAAATTGTATCAAAGCTTCCCGCGAGTCATCTCTGCATGGTCAACCACGTATGCACTAGTTAATACATAAAACCTCGTGGATTTATACACGGTCTTATCCGGGATTCAGAATGTCGGGAAATTAAACACATGCGCAAAACAGTGGATACCAGGCGCTCTCTCCCCCTCCTCCACGCTTGCGTTCAAGGCTATGGTGAATCAAATTTGTGTGTGTGTGTGTGTGGGGGGGGGGGGGGGGGGGGGGGGGGGGGGGGGGCATTGGCCCCCCTTGAAAGTGTTTTGGAGATTTCAAACCCAGACCCGCACTGCATGTCATACATGTGTGCTAGGAACCAGAAGAGCTCTAGCCCCATTTCTAGCCCGTCTCCCACTCCATAGTCTTTACCACATATGTGACCTTTGAACCGCATGAGCATGCATAGTTCAAAGTATGCAGTCAAGAGGTCAAGAAAGCGGACTGGGAGATAGCCTGGGAACGAGGCTACTACCATGTAGGAGAGTCCCCTGGCGAGAGGAGGGTCCCTAGGATATTTAGAAACTGCAGCTGTGGTTCTGGTGTTATTCACACTAATAGTGCTATTTACACAGTGTGGTAAAGCAAGCTTCCAAATAAGGGCACTTGGTTTGGTTTCTTGAACAACCATGACTCATGTGATTTCCTGTTTCAAACAGGTACTTCTAGCCTTGTTCCCAGGCTTTCCCACACACGAACAAATATTCCGAGAACCTGGGATATTTGTCACGTGAGAAACGGCACACTTAATTGCGTGTGGGCGAACATGTATGCATGAATACCAGTGTTATGTAGCTAACAGCGTTATCACACTCCCGTACTACCAAGGGCACATATTGAACGTCACAACGATCCTTTTCCAGGTTTCTGTGAATCCTTCTCAACATGTATTGTTTGCCAAAGCGCGGCTACCGTCGATCTCCATGCAGCTAACGGTCGAGCGCTGAATGAGCCGGCTTTGCGCTACATATTTGTACCCACGTTCAATTAAGTTCTCTCTACCCTGATGTCACTCACAAAGGTAAATTATCCCAGGCCTTCCCCACTTTTTCGTATTGTAAGCGACGAAAAGCTGGATGATGGCATGGGAAAGAGGCTATCACATGCCAAAAACTGGCACAATTTGGAAACCATTTTCTACCAATTATGGCATATTTGTGGCCAAAAATGAAACAACAACCAAAAATAATTACAGCACTCCGAGTCCTAGTAAGCAACAGCACACCAACGATACCAGACGTCTTGTCTTGTCTGCTACATGTACACTAGCTGCCACTTGTTGTGGGAGTGTCCTGCATGCGTAGCCTCGTTCCCATGCCTTCTACACTTCCAGTTTTGTGATCCAGTTTTTGATAACAAAAACTGGAGTGTAGAAGGCCTGGGAACGAGGCTATGCGTGCAGTTATAGCAGACTAATCATCTACGTGTAGGTATCTTGGGCTAGGAATGAGATATGAAGCTGGGATTTGCACCGTTGTGATCAGCATGAATGTGGCATTCCAACGATGTCTGTTTTGCTGTCGGTTGAATTTTGACCCAAAATCGTGAAAAACCATGGATTATAGCCTTTGGTCGACTGCGATTTTTGGCAAAAATGTGACCAAAATGAAAAGTCATTTTTAGCACATCACTTGAAGGTTCTTTTTATGCTGATCACAATGGCACAATACCAAGCTTCATATCTCATTCAAATGCATGGATGCAACATGTCTTTCATTAGACAATGAGTAGGCATTATGCCAGCTAAGTACTATGCTAGGTATCTTGGGCTAGGAAGGAGATATGAAGCTGGGATTTGCACCGTTGTGATTAGCATGAATGGAGCATTCCAATGATGTCTGTTTTGCTGTCGGTTGAATTTTGACCCAAAATCGTGAAAAACCATGGATTATAGCCTTTGGTCGACTGCGATTTTTGGCAAAAATGTGACCAAAATGAAAAGTCATTTTTAGCACATCACTTGAAGGTTCTTTTTATGCTGATCACAATGGCACAATACCAAGCTTCATATCTCATTCAAATGCATGGATGCAACATGTCTTTCATTAGACAATGAGTAGGCATTATGCCAGCTAAGTACTATGCTAGGTATCTTGGGCTAGGAAGGAGATATGAAGCTGGGATTTGCACCGTTGTGATTAGCATGAATGGAGCATTCCAATGATGTCTGTTTTGCTGTCGGTTGAATTTTGACCAAAAATCATGAAAAACCATGTGCAATGTTCTCTTCCAAGTCTATTTCCAACACCAATTTTGGTCCATTTTTGGCAAAAATCAGTCTCCTGTAGAACAGGAGTTCTGTTTCTGTCGATTTAGGTTTACCTCATGTCAAAATGTGCCCTAATTGGTAGAGAAATTTGTTCCAAAATGTGCCAATTTTGGCACAAAAAGCAGTAACCCATAAAAATGGTATTTCTGTGAAAACAGCTGCCATTTTGAATTTTGCCATCTGTGTAGTACACATGCAAAATCGCATGTTCTTTGATGGGATGCACGTGCAAAGTCACATGCTCTTTGATGGGCTCCTTTGTTGTGGGACATAACAGGTCCCCTTTGTCCTTTACATGTATTTGGAGCTGGTTGTACAACAAAATGCATGACATCCTGTTATCACAGGTGTCTTTCTGCACTTACATGGGCATCTTTGTTGCTGAGGAACATGTTGCATCCCTAGTGACATATCCAGCTTAGCCTCGTTCCCAGGCCCCATCCGAAAACAACCCTTTTTGATTTTTCGTATGGGACTTGGGAATGAAGCTAATATCCAGCTATGGTTTGATTGAGACCAATCAGGCAGCTGTCTTTAGCAGCTACACAGGAAGTATACAGCCCTAAATTGCTAGTTATAAATGTCCTGTTCTGACAGCTTGGACATGTTCCTCTTCTTGCCACTAACAGCTGCAAGAATGGATGCAGAGGTGTGCCGAGCTGATGGAGGGCGAGGTCATAGTTCAGCAGGACATTCAGAGACAACTGACGGAAATGAGGGTACGCATATGCAAGACAACACAGTTCTTTACGTGATCCCCAGGCCATTCTGCCTCCAGTTTGTTTTGTTTATACTTCCGGTACGGACGTTTTCAGGTTGCCAAGATCCAGTCCAGAATCGGTGCATGGGTATCAGTATATGGTCTATTGAGATAACCACTACCATTGAATTGAGTTCTGATGTGCCAACAACAGTGTACAATATATACGTAGTCACGAATCATTAGGAATAACTATTGGTACACAATAAAGAGGAGACAGTGTGGCACAGCTGCACAATACGAATACATATGGCACAATTTCCAGAACATGATATGTATACACACATCAGGGAGAGTTGGCATGCCATCAAAAAGCTTTTAAACCTACCATTCCTGATTCTCAAGGTCAGGTATCCAGCAATAAAAAATAAGTTAATGGTTTCTTTTGTTACGGGGTGGTTATAGTAATGAATTCAAATACACACATTATTACACTACGAAAATGACCTTTGCGCTTGAAGTTAAAACACGGATTACTGTTTGTTTGTTACAGGTGTACATTGATTGTCTGCGTGTTTTCACAATCAGTAGGCCTACATGTACGGCCATGGTAATCACGAAGCCACACACTGTGCACTCTCTCATCAGCGTGCATGCGGCAAATCTGTCTGGAATGGATCTTGGACAAGCAACACAAAAACCTGGACACAAGACTTTGAAAGAACCTCTAATTAATGCCTATCGTTACAGAATGTGATCTCTAAATGTGCCTATACTTGAAATCCACTCCACTTGCCATGGTAGGAATGACCTGGAAGGAGGTTATAGAGTGTGATCGTCCCAGGGCCATTCCCACTGCCAGTTATTGATCGCTTGCAGTATGCAATACCTTCAGAGGGTGGTGGGATGGCCTTGGACTGAGATTAATCATTTCCATGGGCAGCTGTAACTTGGTTCATGCATGTTCTGCTTGCTAGCTAGCCTGAGTGTCCACTGGCCGCTGTCATTCTCATGCCAGTGCTGACCGAGAAGACGACAAATGGTCTGGGAACAAGGCTAGGTGTTCCACTGGCATCTGGTTAGATTGGCGTGTCCAATTGTCCTTTACAGGAGGAGCAGGAGCAGGCCCTGACAGAGATGGACAAGGAATTGTCTTCTGCACAAACCAAGTGAGTCAGCTGTCTGCTGTAGACACCCTCCCCTGCATGTAGTCTCGCAGGCCAGACACTTTTTTATGTTTGGGGGTGTGGCCGGAAGAGCGGAGGGGAAAAAGGGGTCTGGTCTGGTGTCTCTGGGCCATATTCCATGGCCTCTGCAGGAATGTAGGCAGATCCAATGAAATCGCAGCTGTCACATGACTGCCAAAAGTATTTAAAAGTTAAATCAAGAAAGCTACGGTTTAGTGCGCAAAATGCTACGTGTGTGGACAAGGCTATTAACTTGCCATAATGAACACTGGCTACTCCGCTGATTTACAGTTTGTTTTCCATTTATTGCACGCCTTATTAATTCAAATCCAGTGTTATTACTGTAGCAATACATGGAGTCATGGACAGCTGTATTCTTGTAGCCATGGAGTCATGGACAGCTGTGTTCTTGTAGCCATGGAGTCATGGACAGCTGTGTTCTTGTAGCCATGGAGTCATGGACAGCTGTGTTCTTGTAGCCATGGAGTCATGGACAGCTGTGTTCTTGTAGCCATGGAGTCATGGACAGCTGTGTTCTTGTAATATTGTTGTACATTGTTCTCAAACCAGTTCAGTCCAGTCATGAAATATTGCAGGTGTATTCTCATTCTCTCCTGTGTTTGATTGCTGATGCTGGTTTCTGAATTCCAGTTGTACAAATATGCTGTCACTATAATCAAAGCTACATGTATTTGAACTCTCAAAGTCACAACAATTACCGCGTGACTTTGCCAATTAAGGTGGCACATATCCTTTTACGTTAGGTTACCTTTAACCGTCGGGGCCCGACGGTTAAAGGTAACCTAACGTAAAGGGGAATGTGCCACCTTAATGCATTCCACATTATAACGGAACATGACCCAGAGACACGTACCAGACTCTTTTTCCCTGCCCTGCGAGACTACATGTATAGCGTAGCCTCACCTATTATCGCCGTTTTCGGTCCACCTAGTTAGTAGCTTTCGCGTACTGCGATGTATTTGAGCGCGACTTGCGGCTTACGTTAGGGATTTTCCCCTGCCTCAACCCGGCCATGCATTTTTGCGAAAACGCGCAATTGCGCTGATTGGCGCCGTAAAAAGATTACTGCAACGGAATGGCGATAATGAGCAATTATCAACAATTATCGCCGTTCCAACAAAACTGTGCATACACACCACAAACAACCAGTGAAAAACAAGACAATGGAATATGAAGTAGCACAGAGTTGGGCAACACGAAAGTACCTAATGAGAGGAGGCACAAGTGTCACATACAAACCTACGTGAGATACTATGACTACCAAAAGCACAGTAAGTATGCGCCCAAGCATCACACCTGTCACAATCAATCCAAAACACGATCTCTGGGCAACCAGGTGGCTCCTTCTGGCTGCAGATTGTGCAGACCACTCCATCGTCACTTTCCGAGTCCGATTCTTGGAATCGTGCAGGAAGCTGTCTGCGTCGTTTCGGGCGGCTATCACTGTCAAGTGTACTTGGACCTTGCTCATCACCTTTGCTAGCCATTTTCAGTAGTTTGCGGCACGCACTGCTTGCTGTTGGTTCATCTCTAAGCCGTTTACGAGAGGTCTGCTTTTTGGTACGCTCTTCAACTAATTGCTTCTTCTTCTCCTTTTCTTCCTTCTTGCGCTGCGACTCTTCCTCCTTTTCTTTCTTCTTTCGCTGGCGCTCTTCAGCCCTACTCTGCTTCACCTCAGCAGCTTCTTTCTTTTTTCGTTCTTCCTCCTTTAGCCATTCATAATACTCATTAGCTGTGAGATCCCTGGCCCCAGTTATGCGTTTAGTTGGCTCTTTTGTCACTGCAGGAGGAGTAAGAATATCAGCCAGGTGAGGCGGGATTAGGCCCACCCTCACTAACGGATTGAGGGTGGGAGTAGAGCATGATACACCACTGATGCTCTGTGAATTCAGAGGAGAGACTACTGGGGATGGTGAAGATATAGAAGAGAGAGAACTGCCTTCTGAGTTGCACACACTTGCGGTGAGCGTAGTCGAATCAGATGGCGGGTAGTTAGACTCTGAGCTGGAACCAGCAGAGACGGAAGACATTGGAGTTGAATGCCTAACGCTGCTCCTCTCTCCATGGAAAGGTGCAGGGGAAGGTGTGGAACTCTGCTCTGACGATGTGCCAGACTCATTAGTAGAGCCATAGGATGCAGATGGCAACATCTTGGCACTTGTGATTGCATTAGGGTTGAAAGGGTAAATTCCACACTTTTCAAACCCTGACTTTATGTTTGTAATGGAAAATGCACGTTCAAAAGGCACACGAATCACCTTTGAAAACTCCCTCTTAGTTACCATGAATGATGGCTTAGCAAGTATTAACGAACGCACTGTTTTTGAATAGTGATCTTTTAACGACTTGAAGACAGCAACATCAAGGGGTTGTAGGGCGTGGGTAGTGTGTGGCGGTAGACAAAAGAGGATGACTTCATTTCTCCGACATAAATCAATCAAATCTAAATTAATGTGAGATTTGTGACCATCAATGAACAGTAGAACTGGTCGTTGTACGGCCACATGCTTAAGAAATATTTTATTCATCCATTTCAAAAATAATTCTGAATCGATCCAACCTGAGTCACTTTTCGCATAGAGGGCATCATCTGGCCCTTCGAAACGATACTGCCCTCCTGGAAATGACTTGGAGTAGATAATCATGGGGGGAAGAGGTAAGCCAGCTGCAGATGCAGTGCAGAGCATAGTGATGTGCTCGGATGTACCGTGTGCCTGCATGTACGTGTTTTTACTCTTCTTTAGTGTTACAGCTTTTTCTCGCATACAATCAAGCGGCACAAACGTTTCATCACAATTGTAGATTTGCCGGGGGGAAGTTTTCAGCTTGTTTTTCTCCATTACCTCATTCAACAGCTCAAAGTATTGCTTAACAACGTCTGGATTGAGTGCTTCAGCGCGACTTCGTTCAAGTTTGTCCGGTTTCCGAAGTGTCAGCTCAGGATGTCGTTGTCTGAACCCACTCCACCAGTGTTCACTCGGACCTTCCTTCCCAAAGCGATCAGCTGTCCCACTTCGAACGGCTATAGCCCAGGCAAAAGCCTTTGTGAGGGTTCGAGTTAGGGGAAATCCTCTCTGCGCCATGTATGCAAGATAAGACACAAGACCATCTTCCTCTTCCTTTGTCAGTACAGTTGACGGTCCTGGCCGTGAACCATGCTCTACTCTCGCCTTGATTCTATCATCGAGGGTCTTACGGGGAACATTGTACTTCTTAGCAGCCTCACTGATGGTCACTTTCCGGTCACGAACTGCACTCATGGCCGCAATCATGTCGTCATTACTCCACTGCAGACGTTTCTTTCTTGACTCATTCGC
>OZ007515.1:3967780-3989524 GCA_963931865.1 Axinella damicornis | reverse complement strand
CCCTCACATCCTTCACAACCCCACATCCTCCACGACCACATCCTCCACAACCTCCCTCACACCCTCTGTCATACTCCACCTCACCCTCCCTCCCTCTCTCCAGCTACTGTCCCTCTCTCTGGACACGGTGGACATGAGGAATGGCTAATGGAGTTTGGAAATGCCGTCGGAGACCGGGAACCAGTTGTTGCAAGATACAGCAACTACCCTGAGGAAAAGGTGGGCTGTTTTTGTTAAATTCTTACCAGACCAGTGATTTCAATGACCAACTCCCCACAGGGTTTCTTGTACAAGTGTCTGGGTGTGATCCTGCGGAAGGCCACTCAGAGACAGTTCGTCCAGAAACACCTGGACACCATGTTTGCCACTGTCAGACATTCCAGCCAGGTGGAGAGGGAGGTAAGAGCCTCCTTATGCACCTCACACCCTCGCATTATCACACTGACACGATGTCACAGTGATGTCACAATGATGATGATCTCATATGAGATGTCATGATGCATAACAGCCGAACACAAACTACAATGCATGAAAAGTCTTTTTATGCTCATGATAGCATCAGTGACTCCCAACTCCTCCCCCTCCGTACTTCCTCTGTTCCCTCCCTTCCCCCTCCCCCTCCCCAGGGCTGTGCCATAGGCGCAGGGTTCTGTGCCACCTCCCACCTGGACAGTGTGATCCACAAACTGGAGCAGGTGACAAAGGAGGACATGGTCAGAAAGTCGAAGGGATTCTTTGGCCTCACAAAGGTACGGTCAACAATGAAGTTAGCCTTATTGTAAGCTAGAGGTGGAAATGGTCCGAGACCGAGGCTGCATATCTTAATGAAGAACTACTCCAATTTTATCTACTCCCCATTTCGTCTACTACTAGGCTGCATGCTTGCCAAAACACTGACAATATATACCATCCATTTTCTAATACTGTATATAGTCTCAGCCCCAGACCCAAACCAACCCCAGCGTGGATCGCTTCCAGTACAGCGCTTTGCAGCGTTCTTGCAACATCCGGTTACAACAGCGCCAACAGTATTAACCAATCAAATTGAAGAACTATTTGAATTCTGCTCGATGATTGGCTGATACAGTTGATGCTCTGGTGACCGGATATTGCAAGAACGCTGCAAAACCCTGTATCATGCGCATGATACTGGTAGCAATACTCGCTGGGGTTGGTTTGGCCTGGTGCTGAGACTACTGACACTGTTGACCTAGTCATCATAATATAGAAGAGTAATCTGCAGAGCCACAACCTATACTACTCTGACTCTCTTCATAGTCCAGTAGCTTGTGACAGCACAGTTCCCTAATCATGATATACACAGCCGCTCTCTTCTTACTCCAGTGGCTTGTTACCCCGTGCGCATGTGCAGTAGGGGGTAGAGTGATCGGTTTGTGTCTGTCAGTCTGTCCGCAGTCCAAGCGCTGTTTGAGCAGTGAAGGCCTTATTGAAGGCTTATTTCAGGATAGAATTGTCAGAATTCAGAAAATTACTACAGCGTCTACATAACTCACAGACCAGAGATCTACTCGAGAGGCTGAGAAAAGCTGCGTGAAAATCGTGCTTCTAATTTATACAATTTGACCACACCCAATTCTAACATTACTATCGTGCATGCTGTATGAATAGTCCTATATAGCTGTCAAGTCAAAGTTGCGCATGGGGTACGTGCTCTGCTGAGCACCTCTAGTTTGAGTTATGATGCAATCTCAACAAATTCGCAATTCAAATTCAAAACCATAGTCTCATATCCTGATCCCCCAAGCTGTTGGGTCTGGTACGAGAATAGTGTTCGTATTGTTATATACTGTAGTCCACAATTAATTATAACCTGGGTTTTTCACTCCTAGGACAAGTCGGAGGCAGATGTTGAGAGAATAAAAGCCACAGTGATGTTATGCTACGGCTTTGTAACCTTCCATTCACCACCACAGTGAGTCATAAACATTATGTCATCATTACATCACTGATGTAATTGGTCTAGACTTGCAAAAGAGTGCATTCAGTATAAACAGGAGCTCACGAGCCACCAAGGTGATGAAAAAAGCATGGATGCAGCCTCAGATTGCCTGTGATTACTATCAAGTGCATGTACACTAAACATAATTCATGCGAAGTCTTCACTCAGACAACAGCTATCTCAAGTAACTCTTGCGCACTAGCAGCCAGATTCAATAATCTTGAGAATGGAAACTTTGACCGCGATCAGACCAGCAGGAAATGACGTGAATGAATGAGCAACAGTGAGAGTGAATAGCCTCACTTCTAGTAATGAAGATGACATCACTGCTGCCTGATCAAATGAATTCGAACAATGAACATGACATCATTATTACATTTACCCCCACCTCATGCAGTCTAATAACGTCCAGGGTGGAGGTCAACATCCTGGGAGCATGAATCCACACTTCGAGAAAATCAAAGTAAGAGGCACACAGAAATGATAAGCATAATTATAGTACATCTTTTCTGAACTAGATGTTTACTACAAACTACATACTATAAACATTATAAAACTGGGGGCTAGTGCTATGAGGTGTCTACATAGATCTATGTCCTGTCAAGTCTATGAGTGCTTGAGTGTCGCTTTTCTGGTGTTCGTCTACCAACTGCTGCTCCACGAGCCGTCCTTCATCTGACACACTGCACGAGATGTTTGTACTGTGTCAAATGATCTACCGTAGCCGTCTGATTTGTTTGAATTGGCTTCACTGCTGAAGAATTTTCCCGTTTGATGTAATAGCCGATTGCTGACAGTGGGAGGTAGGGCAGGAGAGGGAAGAGGTAACCTGCTGCTCCCTTTCTGGAGGAGAGTCCATACCTCAGCATAAAGAAATAGACGGATGCCAGTGCGATCAAAAGGACAAAGAATGTGATCACCTTCAGCAGTCGAACAATCTTGATTCCAACTATCCTCTGACAACTTGAAGTGGTGTCATTGTTGGTAGTGACGGGCTGCAGCAGGTGGGCCACTGAGATTATGGAACAGAGGATAAAGATATTACAGCTGCTAATACAGGAATGGTGTATCCTGGGCTGACAACAGCAACAATACTGAAGGGAATGGCACTCATGGCAACCAGCTGAAGGCTTACCATCAGGTGCCACAGGGCAAAAGTCTGGACGATTTTGGATCGAGTTTTGTATGAGAAGCAGCGGAAGAAACAGCAGAATGACTTTTGTACTGCCACTGGGATGGGGACACTGGTATCTTTGATTGTGTGTGCAGCTATGATGAACTCGACCATCAGTGCTAGGGGCAGGAGTACAATTTTAGCAATGACTGCAGCCATCAAGTCTGTGTACATGTCTGTACTGCGAATAATCTTGCACAAACGTGTATCTGGTTGAAGGATGCATACTCCTGTCTTGGATGATGTCTGTACTGTTCAAGGGAGAAAATCAGAATCAGTGTATTGAAACAACCCAGCACTACCGCAGTAGCCCGGTAGAAGGGCAGAGGTGTTCAGAAGTAATGGCAGTCTGCTTGAGTTTGTTGTAGCAGCGAGGAGCAAACTGTGCTGATACCATTACAACAAGGATATTGAGGAAAGATAAACAGAGCTAGAAGTAAAACCCGGATAAAGTGTGGTCCGTTGTGTTTGTCACCAGGATCAATTTCTTCTGTGATCCAGAAGTCGTGTTCGATTGCTACATATCCTCTGTCTTCACCATTCCACGATTCTGGTATTCCATGGGCCTTTGTGTAGGCTTTAATCTGTGTGTGTGTGTGTGTGTGTGTGTGTGTGAATGTGGGTGAGGGAGGGAAAGAGGGAGATTGGGTGGTTGGTGGGTAGACATGCTTGCTAGTTTCACATGTTTGGACACTTACCCAACTCAGCAGTGTTATCAAAGTAGTCTCCATTTCACTGGCAGAGGGCATGCAAGGTAGTGACTCTGGCTGCAGCGTAAGATGTATACCGTGGTGAACTGATGGTCCTATGCCACCATAAAGTAGGGGGAAAAAGACATTATCAATGGCAAGCAACTCATCAACTGTGATCATAGCTAGGAGGGAGGATGAACTCCACTGGTACCTCCACCACTTCTTAACACTGGTATTACTGCTGAATGCTGGTTCACCATTGTGGCCCTCTCTGTTACAACTCTCAGACTGTCATCTCTCTCACTTCAGTACAGACTTTAATGGATACAGATGGAAGGACTTTCCTGTACAGTGGGAAGAATGCTTGCCGCATTGTATAGAGCATCTGGGAATTGTTCACTAGAGAAGCCTCCAGTCTCTGATAGAGAGGGTAGAGGTAGTAGAAGTAATCATCATCATTCCAGTAGGCCTGGCAACCAGCAGCAGCCAGGGTCAGCAGTAGCACGGCAAAGAGGACACTCTGACCCATCTGTTTGACTTGATACAGAGATACTTGCAATTGTGGAGAGAAGCTTCTTGTGTAGGTTCAACTGCTGCCACAGGGAGCAAGATCACTACCTGTGCTGAACTGGAGACAGTATTATTCTCTTACACTGCAAACACACTGTGCAGCCTAAGAATAAAATATGCCTTAGTAGTAGCACATTCATGCCACATCCTGTTTCAAGAATGCCAACCGTAATGAACCAATCAGATTTCATGAAATTTGTTTGGCTAATTCTGATTGGTTCGTAGGGATGATGGTTTCTGCAATTGGATGTTGCAAGAATGCTGTACAACTACTTCGTATATCACCAAAAAACAATTTACGTGACAGAATGGGTTGTTCCATAAATTTAACCTACCAAATTTTGGGCTAAACACAAACACCAGGTGTTGTAGAAGTAGATGGAACACTGTTTCATTTTACAGAAATGCTATCAGTGTTAATGGGGTATTTCTGTAACCAAATTGGACAATGTTTTTTTTTAGAAACTACTTTAGAACAAATTGTACTCTCAGCCCTGCTGTCTTCTTACTGCTATCGGGAGCTGTTTACACATCATAGAAGTACCTCCTGCTTGCCTTACAATAAGCATGATTTTACCGTGTCATGTGATACGCAAGCACTCATATGCACTTGTACTTCTGGCTGGTGGAAGCTGAAAGACATTAATTTATAGTGTGGGTTTACAGATGTGCAAACTACCTGGACACAAAGCAGAGATTAGCCATGTGTCTCCTTGTGCAGCCCCCACACTTACAGTTGCTCCCCTTTCCTTCCCCACACGCATCACACCCTCCTCCCTCTCCCTGCACACACTCACAGGACACCACAGTGAAACAGAATCTGATTCGCACAATCGACCTGATTGGCCGTGCCCTTCACCCCGACCACCTCAAGACACATGACTTTGTCTCAGAAAGCGGGGCGATCTCATCACACACTTGCTGGTGAATGCACTAGGATATATAACCGGGATTGTGTGTTAGTCTCATGCCCTGACCCCACTCAGAAAAACGAGAAGGGTGGGTGGGTGGGATGTGGTGTGTTAGGGTGGAGCTTCATTCCCAGGCCACGCTTTCTCTCCTCCCACATGGCCTGGGAACAAGGCTAGTTAGGGTGGAGCCTGGATTCATGTGCACTTGTTAGTATACCTGTCCCCCTCCCTCTCCCAGGAATACATCAAGGTGGAGCCCACAAATGTTCCTGTTGCTACAGAGACAAGAGCACTTGCCATAAGTGCACTGGCCACACTGGCGTATCCTTGCACACTAATCATCTCTCTAAGTTGAGGAGATGAATTTATGTCTGGTCAATTTCCTGTACCAGTGGGAGGGCATGTCAGTGATGGCCACTAGTGTTTCTCTCACTCCAGGCAGTCCTCTCTTACGTTCTCCTCTCTTAAGCTCTGACAGAGCTCCACTCGCCACTCTCGTACATATATCCCCTCCTTAACATGTGCTACACAGCAAGCTGAACCCGAAGCTGACAGCTGCTGACCAGTTTGAAGTCATCCAGGTGTCCACCAACTCTGTCTTCCCTCTGCCCCTCATGGTGACTCCAGCGACTGGGAAGAAGAGAGAGATGGTGGTGAGGAGACTTGTGTTGCAAACGTGTATACTGTGATGTCACAGGAATTGGTTGCATTAGAATCTGTGTCTAGGTAGCCAAGTCAACAAAACTGCAACCGTCTTCTGTGTATGTACCTAAGTTTCTGTGTTGCACAGATCAAACTGTCTTCTGTGTATGTTAGTAAGTTCACACATCGTAACTGCACAGCCTCTGCTGTTTCATTCTCTGAAGGTTGTACAAGGTTCCTACAGTAGTGTAAGTCAGGCCGGCCGTGCCCCATGGAAGGTTATCCATGGCTCAATCTTGTTAGCTCTCATCTCAGAATATCCCATAGGTTGTTTAGTGAGTTAGCTAGTGTATACACGTTAGTCTACTTTCTGTACAACACGTGAGCTCTTCCTGGTCTGCCAGTTCATTGGTATAATTGTCAAGCCAATTGTACGTACTAGATCATAGAGAACCAGAGGAGGACGGCCAAGGTTGACCTTTTCTAATCAGGTCTCATTAAAGTCACGTGAAATCCGATACCATGGATTACGTAATGCATGTTAAGTACAGTACTTTCCATAGACATTGTTTCGACAGTTTTCACCATCGCGCCCCCGGCTCAATCAACAGGAATACTGGCTCGCAGGGAAGCGTAGGCATCTGTTGTCGTTATTAAAGGCCAAGCCCTTCAAGATTCAGCTGCGGCATGGCAGAAACGAGTGGAAGTAGTCTCCCGGGCCAGATGGTCCCCACGCGTGCTGCAAACATCTGGCCCGCGAGACTCGAGTGGAGGTTCGGTGCCGTCTCGTCGGTTTTGCAAAGCGCGTTCAACGATTGCCAACTGGGAACACTCCATAGCAGCCACAGAAACGGTCTTCTATTCGTATGGCTATCTGCAATAACTTTTAATAACCGTCCACTTGTCACATGACAGAAAGTCAATAATTACTCGTGACATATGCGTCCTCTGATAGAGAACACCTGAATCACCAAAACTGGGTGTGGTTTCCATTGCTGTCTGTTGTTGCTATGGTGACGATTGTTGTTCCCCCCATCCCCCCAGTCAGTGGAGGAATCCCAGGCACTGATGACCCAGGCAGTGAATGAGGTTTACACTCTGATCGTTACACTACTCAGCAAGGAGTTCTCTTCAGAGAACCTGGAGAGTATCTTCAAGGTGAGGGAGGGATGGAGGGAGGGAGGGAGGAGGGAGGGAGGGAGGGAGGGAGGGAGGGAGGGAGGGAGGGAGGGAGGGAGGGGGAGGGGGGAGGGGGGAGGGAGAGAGGGAGGAAGGATCAACGGAGTGAGCAAACGAACTACCAAGAAAGGGGAGGGAAGGGAGAGTGGGGGTGGAGGATTGATGTTCTGAGTTAGCACTAAACCTTACCAATATGTAACGTATGCTACAGTGTAATATATTACAGAACGCCCTACAATCTCCCACCCAGCACCTGGAGCCGTGGATGCAGTCGAGTGATGAGCTAGAAAGAATTCGTGCCATAACATGCACCCTTGATCTTCTCAAGATATATCTTGCACACTCAGAAGAGAATGAGGTGTGAAAGACAGTGCAACAGTTGTGATGTTTTAGACACACTATGCACACCTCTAACCCCCTCCCCCACTTGCTCCACACCCACCACACCCACCACAGCCCTCCCGCCACCTCCCACTCCAGGGGCAGCTGCTTGGTAGACTAGTTCCTCGCTGCTCTGACCCCAACCTGACCATACGGCAGGCAGCCATTGAGTGCATCCAGATTGTACTCAGAATAGCAACCTGCATGCCAGGTAGGCAAGCTGCATGGTCTTTTATCTCCAAGCTGTTTCTGACCTCAAATTTAAGGGGAGGTTGTGTCCATAGACTCTGCAGTCATAGCTGCGACCTTGGTAAAAACTTTGACCGCTCTTTTGCGCAGCTTGACCATTGACTGCGCTGATTTTCGAGGTTTTGACTGTTGATCGTGCTGATTTTCAGGCTTTGACCGTTGACATTGCGATAATATACGGAAGAATGTGTAGCGACTTCAACCCCTTCCTTAGTATACGGGTTGACTGAGCGCGGTCGCAGCTGTGACTGTGGTGCTTATTGGAGTGACCTCCCCTTGGAGTATATAGCACTGGAGGTGCGGGTCTATTATACCTGATCTCATGTGTAGTGTTTTTGTCCTGTCTTTATTCCTGGAAGAGCCCTCGATTAATTGTCTTTGCATCTGCATTAAACTTGAATTTATTTCTGTGAGTATGATCTGTCACAGGTTTCATGATCTTGTGTTCTGTGTAGCTGCTACATTCAGAGAAAGAGATATGGAAGTATGGGGACACACATCATTCATCACACAAGTTCATCTTTCTTCCTTCTCTTTCTACCCCTCACCCCCTCCCACTCCCTCCCATCCCTCCCACCCCTCCTACTCCCTTACCCTCTCCCACCCCCTCCCACCCCCTCCCACCCTTCCCACTCCCTCACCCCCTCCCACCCCTCCCACTCCCTCACCTCCTCCCACCCCCTCCCACTCCCTTACCCCCTCCCACCCCTCGATCCTACCCCTCCCACCCCTCAATCCTACCCCTCCCACCTCCTCCCCCTGCCCTTCCAGGCATCACAGACCAACTGGTGGATGCAGTCAGTCTACTGAGGGAGCGAGCAGAAAAGGAGGAGCCCAACAGTCTCTTCTCCCTCGTCAATGATCTCTCGAAGGTCCTCTGTAAGAAGATCTCCAGTGAGAACCTCTGGTCTCTTGTTGTGCACCTCCTGGATGGGTTGGTCGACTATCAAGGGCACAGCTCCAATGGTGCTTGCGTCGTACTCAATAACATTGTCAAGTTGAGAGGGTCTGCCCTGAGTGACCAGGTGTGTGTGTGTTGTGTTGTGTGTGTGTGTGTGTGTGTGTGTGTGTATGTGTGTGTGTGTGTTATTTACGTCGCATTGTTGCTGCTTCCATCTAACCTCATTCCCAGGCCTTCCATACACCTCCAGTTTTTGATCGCTTGCAGTATGCAAAATCTAACTTTAACCCTAACCCTCGAGGCTACTTTTCAGTACCATCCATGCAGTACTAGGCAGAAAACAAAGTCGTTCATAACAAAGGTATCATACCATGAGCCTGGTGTGAGGAGATGGACAGCTGTTCAAGCCGGACCAAGTGACAAAAAGGAGTATGACCTGCAATACCTTGAGTCTTGCAAGAATATCACTTTCTTCAGATCAGCTAATGGAGAACCCAAATTGCACCTAGTGCGTAATAAAGTTCGTTTCCCTACCCCCATAGCAACCAGTACTAGATTGGGACTGAAAGTTTAGTATGTATACTAAGAAGTCACATAGGCCTAAGAGGCCTGCTGGTTTTGTATTGTGACTTCAAAATTCATTCTATACTGTTCTGTTCTGTCCTGGATTCTGCTACTACTCCCTCCTCTCTCTGCCCACCCTTAGATGACTGACCTGATAGACGGCTTTCATGACAAGCTACACGGGATCACCAACCCCCAGACCCGCACTGGCACCCTCCGCTGCATGCGCACCATCTGTCACCAGTACCTCTCCCCTGCACTCACACACCTCCTCAACAAACCACTGCCCTGGGATGAGTGAGTGCTCATCTTTCAGTGGAGGTCAAAGTTCAGAGTAGTGCAAGTGAGCTGACCAATGAAAGTCTGAACTTTGACCCTCCACTTAAATTCTGAACTTTGACCTTCCCAACTTTGAACCTTGGCCTCTGACCCTACAGAAACCTTGTAGCCATGTGGCATGTGTTGACGGGGGAGGCTCAGCTGGTACGGCAGGTGTTCTCCAACCTCCTGGAAGTACTCTCACTCAGTCTGCCATACCAGGAGAAGCTCAAGTCAAACCGGACAATCAGGATAGAGACAGAGATCCCCAAATCTGTAATCAACTATTAGCACTTACATGGAAGTACCATTTCATTTTGTTGACTCCTATCCTCCTATCCCCCCCCCCCCCCCCCCCCCCCCCCCCCCCCCCCCCCCCTCCAAATTAAACCCTTCGCACACGTCCTACCACACCCCCTCTCCCTCCTAGGCAACCAACGCGATCGGGGTGCTCTGCCAGGTGGAGGAGGTCAGGGAGGTTACCAAGGAGCTCTTCTCCCGCATCTTTGCCACACTCCTGCTCAGGATTGGCGTGAGCGCCTCCATTGAACTGCCCGACTCCAAGAAGAAACCGTCTTCTATCAGGTGCAGAAAGTCAGCACTCACAAGTGACCATAACAAGAGGGCCAGTAGCTCAGTCACACCATTGTATTAGTGGCAGGAGAGATTCCCTCTCTGTTGGTAGTGATAAACTGTTACTGCCTCTCACAATACTTTATTGACCAGATTTATTGAACAGCATATCTGAAGGACTTCTTGTGGTTATGGATGTTGGAAAGTTGTCAAAAGATTTGAGCAGGTTCTCAGTCAGCAACGTACTCTGCCCCCTCCCCCCCCCCCCCCCCCCCCCCCCCCCCCCCCCTCCACACACCACACCCCTTTCCACGCACCCCCCCCCCCCCCCCCCCCCCCCCCCCCCCCCCCACACACACACACACACACACACATACTTCTCTCCAGTATTGCAATTAATGCCTTCCAGCAGTTCCTGAAGTGCAGTGAGAATGAGGAGATGGAGCAGCGGCTGGAGCAGTACAATGCCTGGGTCATGCTGGAGAAAGAAGACACCTGTCCACATGGACTACTCCACATAGCAAGGTAGACGGTAGCCTCGAGCCTAGGCGCCTCTGACCTTGAACCCAGGTGCCTGTGACCTTGAACCCAGGCGCCTCTGACCTTGAACCCAGGTGCCTGTGACCTTGAACCCAGGTGCCCCTGACCTTGAACCCAGGCACTTCTGACCTTGAACCCAGGTGCCTGTGACCTTGAACCCAGGTGCCTGTGACCTTGAACCCAGGTGCCTGTGACCTTGAACCCAGGCGCCTCTGACCTTTGAACCCAGGCGCCTCTGACCTTGAACCCAGGCCCCTCTGACCTTGAACCCAGGTGCCTCTGACCTTGAACCCAGGCACTTCTGACCTTGAACCCAGGCACTTCTGACCTTGAACCCAGGTGCCTGTGACCTTGAACCCAGGCGCCTCTGACCTTGAACCCAGGCGCCTCTGACCTTGAACCCAGGCCCCTCTGACCTTGAACCCAGGTGCCTCTGACCTTGAACCCAAGTGCCTCTGACCTTGAACCCAGGTGCCTCTGACCTTGAGCCCAGGCGCCTCTGACCCCTTGAACCAAGGCGCCTCTGACCTTGAACCCAGGTGCCTCTGACCTTGAACCCAGGTGCCTCTGACCTCAAACCCAGGTGCCTCAGACTTTGAACCCAGGTGCCTCTGACTTTGAACCCAGGTGCCTCTGACTTTGAACCCAGGTGCCTCTGACCTTGATTGAACCCAGGTGCCTCTGACCTTGAACCCAGGTGCCTCTGACCTTGAACCCAGGTGCCTCTGACCTTGAACCAAGGTGCCCCTGACCTTGAGCCCAGGTGCCTCTGACCTTGAACCAGGTGCCTCTGACCTCAAACCCAGGTGCCTCTGATGCCTCAAACCCAGATGCCTCAAACCCAGGTGCCTCGAACCCAGGCACATCGAAGGTGCCCGGGTTCAAAGCTAGGTAGATAGATGTTCTCTGTATGCCAAGGCAAACTGGTACCGCTTACCAGGAAGCAATCACTCTATCTCCTTCCTCCTTCACCCACCTACCTCCCTGTTCCCCTCCCTCCCCCCTCCCCTGTCCCCTCCATTCCTATCCCCCCTCCCACTTCCCCTAACTCCTTGTTTCTCCCATCTATTCCTCCCCCACCCCTCTTGTACAGAGCTCTGAAAGAGTACCGCTCTGAAGAGGTACAGAAGGTAGTGGACGCTCTCAGCTCCTCCCTCACCAGCATCTATGACCCCCACAGGATCACCGTGGTTGCTTTCTACTCCGAGGTAACGTGTTTGTGTGGGTGTCTCTGTGTGCGTTTGTATTTGTGTGTACGTGAATGATACAATAACTAAATAACGTATAGACGGAAGTGGATCATGTATCTTGTTTCACTCAGTATACCAGTACTTGACTTGTATACCAGTACTTGACTTGTATACTTCAGTCTATACTTGGCTTGTACTCAAGCTTGTTTGTCAGTGTACTGGGCTTAGTCACTCTGCTACACACACATGCACACGCACACACACTCATCTGTACACAGCTGATATGCACGCTCACTAAGGATGAGCTTGCCCTGGCAGAGCAGATCATGAACAACCTCCTCGGTAGACAAGTGGACAGCAACTACATGGTGCGCATGTACTGCATCAGAGGGCTAGGGAATATGGCTGACATTGGAGGAAGCCAGGTGAGCTCTGCATGCTTCTGCACGTAACAAACAGAGTATATTGCCTGACACACACACACACACACACACACACACACACACACAACACACAATTTTCAGGTCTCCAAGTTCTCTACGACCATCTTGAGCGCCATGCTGGCGGGAATGGATGACAGAGAGGACCCCGAAGACCTCATCACCATGGAAGCCATGTCTGGCCTAGCCAGGATATTTGAGCAGATTGACGAGGGCCATGTTAGACCAATTCTGATCAATATTGCTCTAAGAATCCGGCCATGTTTTGAGAAGGTAGTGATTATTTTCTGATCGCAGTTAGTGATCAGCATGATGACATCATCACCATTGTGGCAGAATGACGATGATGTCATTGAGCACTTTTCAAGTTGGTATGTATTTCAGAAACTGGTATCAGTCTCATCTCCTATTGTCTTTTCATTCAACACTTCAATGCACAATTGTAGTAGTAATCTCATCCCCTCACACCCACACTCCACCCTCCCTCTTACTCTCACTCCCACCCACACTCCTCCCTCCCACCCACACTCCTCCCTCCCACCCACACCTCCCTCTCTCACTCCCTCCTACTCACACTCCCTCCTCTCACTCTCACTCCCACCCACACTCCTTCCTCCCTCTCACTCCCTCCTCCCACTCTCACTCCCACCCACACTCCACCCTCCCGCTCTCACTCCCTCCTCCCACTCACTCCCACCCACACTCCTCCCTCCCATCCTCACTCCACCCTACCTCCCACCCACACTCCTCCCTCCCTCTCTCACTCCCTCCTCCCACTCCCACACTCCTCCCTCCCATCCTCACTCCACCCTACCTCCCTCCCATTAGCCCACTCCGACTGTACGTTCTGCGGCATTCACTTTGTTTGGTAGTCTGTCTCGGTTTGGCAATGGCCCCTCTGAAGGTCCCTTCTTAGAACAGATTCAGACCAACTTTGTGAGCCTGCTGCTCCACCTTGATGAGGGAGACCCTGTGGTGGTTGCTGTAAGTTTTATCACAATGCATGCATCGTCAGAAGCACATGTTCATGCACTAGACAATAGTTATCTGACTGAAATTCAACCATGTAGTTGGGTTGCATATTAATGTGTGGATGCAATCTGGAGATCAAACCGTACAATTCAGAATTTGTCTTGCCCCTCTCCAACCCTATCCACCCTCTTCCCTCCCTCTCCACCCTATTACCACCCTCCCCACCCTCTCCCCACCTTCTCTCCACCCTCTTCCAGGCATGCAAAGCGGCTCTTCAGCGGCTGGGCCCATTGATGAAATCACGACGGGTGAATGAGATGATCCAGAAGCACTTGAAGCCAGAGGACTCTCTGCTCTATGCAGACTTCCTTAATGATCTCTGCAAGCTTATTGTAAGCCACAAGAATCTTACACCAATAGTAAACACCCAAAGCATTGGAGACTTAATTAACAGAGAACCAACACCAATAGTTTATGAGGAAGAGTCCTACCCAGGTCGAAACGTTGTGTGATTAAATTTATTGCATCTTAGTCGCGAACTTTGGCAGATTCTGACTACTCCTCCTACCAACCACTATTGACCTAGTAGTCGAGCCCAGCAAGCCAGTTGTTGCTCGGCACCCTCTCCCCTACTTTACCCACCAATAGTATACTGAGAATTTAACAGAGACTACTCTTCATCATCTTCATTGGGCGTTGAATTGTATAGATATACAGAAAGCTAGTCTTGGCCTGGGAACGAGCTGGCATGGGAGTGACACAGGAGGCTGACCTGAGAGTAGGCTGAGTTGTTGACCTGGGAATGAGGCTAGCATGGTAACGAGGCTAAGAGACTGACCTGGGAATGGGAGTAAGTAGCTGATCTGGTAAAGAGGCTAAGATCGAGGCTGGCCTGAGAATGGTACTTGTCCTGTATGCATATAGTTTCCATACTGCCATCCACATGTAGTTTTTATGCATGTTGCTTCCTTGTTGCTGCAGGTCCAGGACTTCACAGACAAAGTCAACTTCTATGTTATGAATGCTGTCACTTTCTTTAAGAGCATGTGGCCAGAAGTTAAATGTAACGCAGCCCTCTTTGTAGGTGAGCCACCTTGTGTTAATGCAGTACATACAGAGTTCAGTTCCCAGGTCACATCTCGGGATGAGACCAGTACTTAACAGTTTGTCATGCGGTTGTGTGTTGTTGTTTTTGTAGGCTATATGCTCGGCAATTTACCTCTGCAAAAATCTGGAATAGTTTCAAAGGAGCACGTCTGTGAAGGTATGTTTTCGAAATAGCTACTATTGTTTGTGTTCAGTTGTCTCCAGTAGCTGGGGAACACACAACTCCAGTGTTTACCCAAGATGTCCATTGACTGTGAGAATACTAGCCAGTGGTGCATACATTAGTCTGCCTCTTCGATATCAACTGGATCTTGGACGATGACGTTTGGCAACAAATTAATTGCAATGTTTCGATTATGCTTTAGTAATCTTCATCAGGCATACCTGGTATGACGGTATGCCTGATTAAGACTACCAAAGCATAATCGAAACATTACATTAAACTTTGTTTCCGAATACCGTCATCATCCAAGATCAAAGATTGCTGAGCGCGGTAACATGACTCTCAAGGACATTATAATTTAGCCTGCCTCCATTGAGATAAAATCCTTGTAATGATGAACAAAAGCTGCTTCATGAGCCCGGGAAGCCACGCGTTGATTAGAGATTAACTCTTTCCTTTGATGTGTTATAAAGAATGTGTTGAAACCACAAACATGCCTTTGATCTCACACCCAGCACCACTGTGTAGAAGTGGTTCTGGCTAGAACAATGGAGTACTAGAGATCACAGAGTAGTACTACCCCCATGTGTTATAATGTACCAATCCTGGTGCGATTTTGTTCCACATCACTAAATTAGGATGAAACAGCTGTCCTCAGTTGCACTCGCTCACATGATGACAGACATGCTTTACGTGTATATATACCTAACAACTAGGCCTGGGCGATAATGGGAAAAGCTATATCGCGATTAAATATCACACAGTATGGGAACTATTACAAACGTGACAACATTAACGTGTCCTTTTCCAGAATTGACATGGCTAGTCCATATAGAACACATCTTAGTGGCAGTGGTTAGTATGTTCTTCACCGGAAACAGCAAGGTTGTTATGCCATTTAACTAAAATGTCACATGTGCCATTATCACAATAATCGATATCCAATATCTTTATCACGATAATAAAATATTAGCACGATAACGATTAATTACGATTATTGCACAGCCCTACTAAGGACAACTCCAGACACTGTTCCTCCTAGTCGCACCTCATCAGAATCACATGTATGCTGACAGGCATCTGGGCTCAGAACCCTTTATAGCTAGGTGTCATCGGGCTAAGCTGTGGATAGGCCACTTGGCTAGAAATCTGATCTAGCTTGTTCATGTAAATCTTCATTCCCAATCTTTTGCAGCATTAATGTTACTCCTCAAGGACCCTTCATCACAAGTGAGAGCCAGTACGGCCGAGGCCATGAGCCTGCTGCATGAGTACTAACTCGTTGTGTGCTGTTGTAATGACTGCAGTGGTGGACTGTGCTGCGTGCACAGATAATAGATTTTATGCAAGAAGAAATCTGTAATAAATGATCCTTTTGCACTATTTTCTGGTGTGTGTATTGTGTCTTGTAACTTCAGTGTGTTATATAATGCTTTCCAATAATGAGTACCAGTATAGTGAGCAATGGGTGGGCTCTCCTTTTCATCCCTGATCAAGGGGTTCTATGTTAAGAGGGGAGTGGGCACTAAATACGTAGTGGACACTTGATGTGAGCCGTATAAGGTATTGGGTGGACTGTGAGCTAAAGTGTAGCACCAACGTGACTTTGAAAGGTGCAGTGGGCACTATTATTTTTGAGACTATACTTATCCCCTGGCAAGAAGTGTATGGGGGTAATTTACAGAGAGTTGGCTATAGGGTTCAAGAATTGAATTTGAAAAGGGTTGATACCTTTCTGCATGGCCTGATCTGATTGGCTACCTTGGAGTGTTTCTGTGGGATTGTCTGCCAGTGTGTGGCAATCAACCTAGAGGAGGAGGTCGAAGACTACGAACTCAACTTTGGAGGGCTATAGCTAGGTAAGAGAACCTCGCAAACTGCTCTTATTTGAGTAGATATTATTATGTTACTGGTTGTGCACAGTACAAATCACTTCATTTACACCACAAAATAAACATGATAGTTTGTTCGACTAGACTAACATCTCTACATATGTTGGTTAATGTCAACTATAACCTTTCACACCATTATAGTTGCATGGGTGGTACATTCATCTTAAATCGGCAACCTTTTCAATATCATGTGTTATGATGATTCATGTTCACACTTATCCAACCAGTGCCAACCAATTTCTCACTATTGTCTACAGATCCTCAAGGCTGTTGGGAGGTCTGGTACAACAGTAGTGTTCACAGTAGTAACCTGTTATTTTTCTCACTTTGCTGTCTCATAGGACAAGTTGGAGGTAGACATTGAAGGCCAGAGTGATGTTATGTATGTTACGGCTGTGTAACCTTCCATTCACCACCACAGTGATCATGAGTCATGAGCATTTATGCCATCACAATTTCAAAAATAGAGCAAGTGGTCACTTGATGATGTAATTGTGATACTCAACACTCAATTGGTGGTGATGTAACAATGACATCATACTTAGCCTAATTAATTTTTGGGTTAATACTTAGTATCATTAGTACTCGCTTCCACTTACTATGTCACTGCTGCACTGCACTGACCATGCAGTTAATGAATATTATGACATCATTAATACATTTACCCCCATCCTGAGGAGCATGAATCCACACTTTGAGAAAATCAAAGTAAGAGACACATCGAAATAGTCTTACATTGAACTAGATGTATACAAACTACTATAATTTTAAACACCCATGCACATTGTGCAATTATTGTTATGACTCAGGGCTTGGCTGTGATAGCTACTGTCTGTATAATTATTAATGTTCCGTCAAATCTATGAGTGCTTGAGTGTCTTCAAACTGGCTTTCCTGGTGTTCGTCTACCAACTGCTGCTCCACGAGCCGTCCTTCATCTGACACACTACACGAGATGTTTGTACAGTGTTCGAATTAACTACGGTAGCAGTCTGGTTTGTTTGAATTGACTTCACTGCTGAAGACTTTCCGTTTGATGTAATAGCCGATTGCTGATCGTGGGAGGTAGGGAAGGAGAGGGAAAATGTAACCTGCTGCTCCCTTTCTGGAGGAGACTCCATACCTCAGCATTACAAAATAGGTGAACACCAGTGCGATCAAAACACCAAAGAATGTGATCACCCTCAGCAATCGAACAATCTTGATTGTAACTACGCTCTGGCAACGTGAAGTGGTGTCATTGTTGGTGGTGGCAGGCTGCAGCAGGTGGGCCACTGAGATTATGAAACAGAGGACAATAGATAGCACCATTGCTAGTAAAGGAATGGTGTATCCTGGGCCGACAATAGCAACAATACTGAGGGGAATGGCACTCATGGCGGCCAGCTGGAGGCTTACCATCAGGTGCCACAGGGCAAAAGTCTGGATGATTTTGGATCGAGTTTTGTATGAGAAGCAGCGGAAGAAACAGCAACATGACTGTTCTATATGATGAACTCTACCATCAGTGCTAGGGGCAGGAGTACAATTTTAGCAATGACTGCAGCCATCAAGTCTGTGTACATGTCTGTACTGCGAATAATCTTGCACAAACGTGTATCTGGTTGAAGGATGCATACTCCTGTCTTGGGATAACTGCTGTACTGTGCAAGGGAGAAAATCAGAATCAGTGTATTGAAACCACCCAGCACTACTGCAGTAGCCCAGTAGATACGCTGGATATGCTCTGAAGAAATGGCAGTCTGCTTGAGTTTGTTGTAGCAGTGAGGAGCACACTGTGCTGATACCATTACCACAAGGATATTGAGGAAGATAAACAGAGCTAGAAGTGAAAGTGTGGTATGTTGTGTTTGACACTGAGATTGATTTCTTCTGTGACCCAGAAGTCGTATTTGATTGCCACATATCCTCTGTCTTCATCGTTCCATGATTCTGGTACTCCATGAGCCTTTGTGTAGGCTTTAATCTGTGTGTGTGTGTGTGTGTGTGTGTGTGTGTGTGTGTGTGTGTGTGTGTGTGTGTGTGTGTGTGTGTGTGTGTGTGTGTGTGTGTGTGTGTGTGTGTGTGTGTGTGTGTGTGTGTGTGTGCATGCATGCATAATATTATGTGCCGTGCGTGCGTGCATGTGTGAAAGGGACGGCTATAGTTTTCTAACACTTAACTCTTTAGGGCCTAAATTTATTCTCTAGGTCATTTTCAGTCTATAGAACACTTAAACATACCCTAATTTCTGTTCCCTGGCGTTGCTGGGCTCGAAACTGCTCACACAGGTAATTTCAGCTACACTAAGCATATACGTGACTTAACCACACCCACCAACTAACGAACTTGCAATCAAGCCTCCCGAGAAGTAGCCAACCTGCCGTAGCTAAAAAACTGACCATGAACACTGGAAATGGAGGGCCTACAAGGCAAGACAGCTACTTTCTAAGTCCATTTATGCTTAAAACCCGAGAAATGGCCTACCCGGCTCCAACCAAGGGCCGTTCAAAGCTGAGCCCAAACGCGGCCATGCTGTTTGCACCCTTCGGGTGCACCCACCCACCTCCCCCTGCCCCGCCCTTTCTGCTGGCGCAGAGCCTATCTCTCAAGGACATTGCCGGATGTGACATCATGAAGCTGAAAGTCTCACGTTGCAGATATGCAACGTTAGATCTTAAAGGGTTAAGTATAGGTATTTGGGCACTTACCCAACTCAGCAGTGTTTTCATGGTAGCCTCCATTTCACTGACCGGGCCGAAGGCATGCAAGGTAGTGACTCAGGCTGCAGCATAAGATCCATACTGTGGTGAAGTGCTAGTCCTATATTAAAATAAACTAGGTGAAAAAGGACGTTATCAAAGGCAAGCAACTCATCAACTGTGAGCATAGCTATATAGGAGGGAGGACGAAGTCCACTGGTAGACCCAACACTTCTTAACACTGGTATTACTGCTGAATGCTGGTTCACCACTGTGGCCCTCTCTGTTACAACTCTCAGACTGTATCTCTATCACTGCAATACAGACTCTAATGGATACTGCTGGAGAGGTGGTCCTTTGCAGTGGGAAGAATGCTTGTCGCGGGCCATAGAGCATCTGGGAATCATTCACTAGAGAAGCCTCCAGTCTCTGATAGAGAGGGAAGAGGTAGCAGAAGTAGTCATGAAGGCTGCAGTTAGCATGGCAACCAGTAGCAGCGAGGGTCAGCACTAGCACAGCAAAGAGGATCGACACTCTGACCCATCTCCTTGACTCAGTACAGAGGTACTCGCACTGCACAGAGAGAAGCTTCTAGCTTGTGTTAGGTTCAACTGCTGCCACAGGAGCAAGGTCACCACTACCTATGCTGGACCGAAGACTGTAGCTATAGCTAAATCTGCTGGACAAGCTAAGAATGCACACTGAAAAATAACATTAGGGCAACATCCTGTTTCAACTGTTTAAACCAATCAAATTGCAGAACAGTTACCAACTAGCTACCTGGACACAAAGTAGACATTGGCGACAATTGTGCGACCCTCACATCTACAGTTGCTCCCCACACCACCATACCCCCCACCTCCCCACTCCACCCTCTCCCTCTCACAGGACACCACGGTGTAACGGAATCTGATTCGCACAATCGACCTGATTGGCCGTGCCCTTCACCCCGACCACCTCAAGACACATGACTTTGTCTTCATGGGCTAATTTGTTTATGCAAGGCCAAGTAAGAAATACACTTCATTTGTTTACTAACTGACTATTTATTACATAGCTATAACTAGATCCTGCAATTAGCTGTATACAGTATGTTATCATACATACTCAGGGCTGTGAGATGTCAGAGTCTCTGCATGCATGAGACGAATTTCCTGTCAAGTCTATCAGTGCTTGAGTGTCTTCAAGCTGACTTTCTTGGCTGTTGTCTACCAGCTGCTGTTTCATGAGCCGTCCTTCATCTGGCACACTACGTGAGATGTTTGTACTGTGTTCGAATGATCTACCATAGCAGTCTGAATTGACTTCATTGCTGAAGAATTTCCGTTTGATGTAATAGCCGATTGCTGACAGTGGGAGGTAGGGAAGGAGAGGGAAGATGTAACCTGCTGCTCCCTTTCTGGATGAGAGTCCATACCTCAGCATTGCAAAATAGACGGATGCCAGTGCAATCAAAACACCAAAGAATGTGATCACCTTCAGCAGTCGAACAATCTTGATTCCAGCTCTCCTCTGACAACTTGAAGTGGTGTCCTCCTTGGTGGTGGCAGGCTGCAGCAGGTGGGCCACTGAGATTATGGAACAGAGGATAAAAGATAGTACAGTTGCCAGTAGAGGAATGGTGACTTCTGGGCTGACAATAGCAACAATACTGAGGGGAATGGCACTCATGGCAGCCAGCTGGAGGCTTACCATCAGGTGCCACAGGGCAAAAGTCTGAACGATTTTGGATCGAATTTTGTGAGAGAAGCAGCGGAAGAAACAGCAGCATGACTTTTCTATTGCTGCTGGGATGGGGACACTGGTATCTTTGAATATGCGTGCAGCTATGATGAACTCGACTATCAGTGCTAGGGGTAGGAGTAGAATTTTAGCAATGACAGCAGCCATCAGGTCTGCATACATGTCTGTGTTGCGAAGGTCTTTGCACAAACTTGTTTCTGGATAAATGATGCATACTCCTGTCAAGGGATGACTGCTGTACTGTGCAAGGGAGAAAATCAGAATCAGTGTGTTGAAACCACCCAGCACTACTGCAGTAGCCCAGTAGATAGGCAGGAGGTGATCAGAAGAAATGGCAGCCTGCTTGAGTTTGTTGTAGCAGTGATGAGCAAACTGTGCTGATACCATTACAACAAGGATATTGAGGAAGATAAATAGAGCTAGAAGTGAGATACGGATAAAGTGTGGTATGTTGCGTTTGTCGCTGTGATGGATTTCTTCTGCGATCCAGAAGTCATGTTTGATTGCCACATATCCTCTGTCTTCATTGTTCCAGGATTCTGGTATTCCACGGGCCTTTGTGTAGGCCTTAATCTGTGTGCATGTGAGTGAGTGTATGTAATGTCTAATATACAAAAGTGGCTACTTTTAACACTTACCCAAACTCAGCAGTCGTGTCAAAGTAGTCTCCATTTCACTGGAAGAGGGCATGCAAGGTAGTGACTCAGGCTGCAGCATAAGATCTATATTGCTGTGAATTGACGGTCCTACAGAACCATAAACTAGGTGAAAAAGGAGGTTGTCAAAGGCAAGCAACTCATCAGCTGTGAGCATAGCTAGGAGGGAGGATGAACTCCACTGATACCACCAACACTTATCATCACTGGTATTACTGCTGAATGCTGGTTCACCACTGTGGCCCT
>OZ007515.1:3958700-3967580 GCA_963931865.1 Axinella damicornis | reverse complement strand
TAGCACAGCAAAGAGGACACTCTGACCCATCTCCCTGACTCAGTACAGAGGTACGAGCTCGCACTGCATAGAGAGAAGCTTCTAGCTTGTGTTAGGTTCAACTGCTCCCACAGGGAGCAAGGTCACCACTACCTATGCTGGACCGAAGACTGTATAAATCTGCTGGACAGGCTAAGAATGCACACTGAAAAGTAATCATGCCTATAGTAGCTAGATAACCTTAGGGCAACATCCTGTTTCAACTGTTTAAACCAATCAAATTGCAGAACAGTTTGAACTGCGCGGGGTATTTCCATGACACAATCGTCGTTTTTGTTTTGAAGTTTTTTGGTGTTGTCCAATACACTTTAGAATTAACATACCAAGTTTGTGCTACAATCATCAACTACGTAGATGAAGCACTCATTTTACTTTCAACAGCAATGCTTTCAGAACTAAGGGGGTATTTCTGTAACCATATTAGGCAATGTTATAGTTAATTAAATGCTTGCAACTTGGAAAACAAATTGTACTCTCAGCAACAGAAAAGTTCTGTTGCTGTTTCTTCCGCTGCTTCTCACGCAAAACTCGATCCAAATTCATCCAGACTTTGCCCTGTGGCACCTGGTGGTAATCCTTCAGCTGGCCGCCATGAGTGCCATTCCCCTCAGTGCTATTGTCGATCAGCATGATGAACCAATCAAATTGCTTAAATTGCACGGGGGTATTTCCATGACACAATAATTTGTTGTTTTGTTTTTTGGTGTTGTCCCATACACTTTAGAATTAACATACCAAGTTTGGACTACAATCATCAACTACGTAGATGAAGCACTCTTTTCACTTTCAACAGCAATGCTTTCAGAACTAATGGGGGGGGGGGGGGGGGGGGGGGGGGGGGGGTATTTCTGTAACCATATTAGGCAATGTTATAGTTAATTAAATGCTTGTAACTTGGAAAACAATTGTACTCTCAGCCTGCTGGCTTGTTTTCTGCTATCAGGAGTTGTTTTACACATCATGGAAGTACTTTTGTTACCGTTTCATATGAGACCCAAGTACTCCTGGCTAGTGGAAGCTGAAAGACATTAGTGTGGGTTTAGTGTACATGTCACTATAATAGTACACAGCACAAATCACTCCGCAAAAAAGATGTATCATAGTTCCAACCACCACAGTAACGTAGCATTGTGTGTAGTGTAGTAATAACGTGTAGTTTGAATTACCGTGGTAACATCTGTGATCATGATAACAATCTGCACAATGATCATCACATTTTTTGTCATGATCACCCAACCCTACTTTTGTAGGATTGATTGTGTAGTAAAGACACCACATTTCCAGGTATTTAATCAATTGTGTGCAACGTTTAACATAATTATGTATTGATTTAGCACTAATGCTTAAATTCTCACAATGAAATGGAGTCCTATGGTAGTTTCATAGTTTCATACCCAGTTTCCTCCAGGCGATGTATTTGGAGGTCTGGTACAAGACTGGTGTTCACAGTTAGCCACATGCCTAACACTTGTAGCTAACCTATATATGTACTTCACTTAATTAGCTGTCTCATGTAGCTATATAGGACAAGTCATGATCAGAGGTAGATGTTGAAGCATGTCAACATCTTGAGGAGCATGAATCCACACTTCGAGAAAATCAAACTATACACAGAAAATGATAAGCATGGGCTTTTATGCATCTTTTCTTGTTTACTAACTGACTGCATAGCTAGCTACTGTATATCTAGATCCTGCAATTAGCATACACACTCAGGGCTGTGAGATGTCTCTGCATGCATGAGATGAATTTCCTGTCAAGTCTATGAGTGTTTGAGTGTCTTCAAGCTGGCTTTCTTGACTGTTGTATACCAGCTGCTGTTCCATGAGCCGTCCTTCATCTGACATATTGCGTGAGGTGTTAAATGTACCGTGTTCAAATGATCTACTGTAGCAGTCTGGTTTGTTTGAATTGACTTCACTGCTGAAGAATTTCCGTTTGATGTAATAGCCAATTGCTGACAGTGGGAGGTAGGGAAGGAGAGGGAAGATGAAACCTGTTGCTCCCTTTCTGGATGAGAGTCCATACGTCAGCATTGCTAAATAAACTGATGCCAGTGCAAACAAAACACCAAAGAATGTGATCACCCTCAGCAATTGAACAATCTTGATTGTAACTACGCTCCGGCAACGTGAAGTGGTGTCATTGTTGGTGGTGGCAGGCTTCAGCAGGTGGGCCACTGAGATTATGAAACAGAGGACAATAGATAGCACCATTGCTAGTAAAGGAATGGTGTATCCTGGGCCGACAATAGCAACAATACTGAGGGGAATGGCACCCATGGCAACCAGCTGAAGGCTTACCATCAGGTGCCACAGGGCAAAAGTCTGGATGATTTTGGATCGAACTTTGTGTGAGAAGCAGCGGAAGAAACAGCAGCATGACATTTCTATTGCTGCTGGGATGGGGACACTGGTATCTTTGAGTATGCGTGCAGCTATGATGAACTCGGCCATCAGTGCTAGGGGCAGGAGCACAATTTTAGCAATGACTGCAGCCATCAAGTCTGTGTACATGTCTGTGTTGCGAAGATCTTTGCACCAACGTGTTTCTGGATGAATTATGCATACTCCTGTCTTGGGAATACCCCTATACCCTGCAACAGAGCCAATCAGAGTCAGTGTGTTGAAGCCACCCAGCACTACTGCAGTAGCCCAGTAGATAGCCAAGAGGTGATGTGAAGAAATGGCAGCGTGCTTGAATTCGTTGTAGCAGTGATGAGCAAACTGTGCTGATACCATTACAACAAGGATATTGAGGAAGATAAATAGAGCTAGAAGTGAGATACGGATGAAGTGTGGTATGTTGTGTATATTGTGTTTGTCGCTGGGATCGATTTCTTCTGCAGTCCAGAAGTCATGTCTGATTGCTACATATCCTCTGTCTTCATTGTTCCATGATTCTGGTATTCCATGGGCCTTTGTGTAGGCTTTAATCTGTGTGCGTGTGTACAGAAGTCCACAAGGGTCAACTACTTCAATTTCATCGGCACCTCACTTCCATTGCACTCTTCCATCGCACGCTTCCACTTCCATTGTGCACTTCCACTTCCATTGCATTCTTCCGTCGTACCTTCCGACTTCCATTGCATTCTTCGCTCTTACATCAATAGTATATGCTGGACAACCCTCAATGTCCAGCATTGCCATGGACGGTCCCATGGGTCTTTAGGACATCCTACCACGCAGTCCCACATCCCCTGGTGTACCCCGGTGGGGTCCCAGTATCCCATTAGGATGACAAGGGACCACTACTGGGTGCATCCCATACCATCGTGTGCATGGGATGTCCCGGGTCATCCCCTCTCATCCTACTGAGATCCCACCGGGGTACACCAGGAGATGTGGAACATACTGGTAGGATGTCCTAAAGACCCATCGGACTGTCCGTGGCAATGCTGGACATCGAGGGTTGTCCAGCATTTATACAGAAAGCAATGGAAGTCAGAAGGTACGATGGAAGAATGCAATGGAAGTGAAAGCGCATGATGGAAGAGTGCAATGGAAGTGAGGCGCCAATGAAATTGATGTATAGATGACCCTTGTGAACTTCCGTACGTGTGAGTGAGTGTGTGTAATGTCTAATATGCAAAATTGGCAAGTTTGAAATATTTGAACACTTACCCAACTCAGCAGTGTTGTCAAAGTAGTCTCCATTTCACTGGCAGAGGGCATGCAAGGCAATGACTCAGGCTGCAGCACAAGATCTATATTGTGGCGAAGTGATGGTCCTATGCCACCATAAAGTAGGGTGAAAAGGATGTTATCAAAGGCAACCAACTCATCAGCTGTGAGCATAGCTAGGAGGGAGGATGAACTCCACTGATACCACCAACACTTCTTAACACTGGTATTACTGCTGAATGCTGGTTCACCACTGTGGCCCTCTCTGATACATCTCTCAGACTGTATCTTTCTCACTTCAGTACAGACTTTAACGGATACTGCTGGAGGGACGTTACTGTACAGTGGGAAGAATACATGCCACAGTGTATAGAGCGTCTGGGAATCATTCACTAGAGAAGCCTCCAGTCTCTGATAGAGAGGGTAGAGGTAGCAGAAGTTATCTTGACGATTGCAGATGGCCTGGCAACCAGCAGCAGCCAGGGTCAGCAGTAGCACGGCAAAGAGGACACTCTGACCCATCTCTTTGACTTGATGCAGCGATACTTGTGATTGTAGAGGTAAATTTCTCATAAATATTATAAGGTTTTGGTCGGGGGTATTTCCATTACAATTTACAACATTGGGGAATGAGTATGCCAATCCCAAGTTCGGGCTAACCCAATCACTAGAAGTGTGCTCACAGCAATAAACCCCAATAAGGCTTTATACAGTGTATATAGTTTATGATGAATTCTTGTGTGTGTGTGTGTGTGTGTGTGTGTGTATATATGCATGATTGTTTACTTTCAATGTTGTGGGGTTATTTCAGTAATTAACCTGAAAGCCACCCTTTGATGTTTATGCATTTTGTCATGTTATCTTTCCAATAGTGCACATAGCTATAATTAAACTTTTATCCGTGTATTACACAGTCATACTGACTCTGCTGACCGTGCACGCATTGTTTACACAATTATTGATGTGTCCAGATTAAATTTAGCCTTTGTAGCAGCTAGGCTATAACCATGATTGTTCTGTTGTACCCTGCATGATTCATGCGGAATCATGCACCAGTTAAGATGGGCTCGAGTGAGACAAGGGCATTGGCACCTTTCGAACTGGTTGCTTTCTGGTTTTGTTGAAATGTCAGTGGGTTGGGAATTAAGAGATGCAGGCTTCACCAGCCAACACAACAGCAACAATGTTTGCTATATGCTTCATGGTCTAATCCAAGCCCCCCCCCATAAAACAAACTAAAGTATGCACACTCCCTAAGGTGCCTTAAGTTATGTATCACAGAAAAATCCTACAATAATTGTTTTCAACTACAAAAATATTTATAATAACGAACTACATCACATGTGCATAATTATACAACTTGAATGGAGGGTTACCAACTACATAATACAGAGGCTCTGTGAATGGAAATAGCTGCACAATGTGCACAGTAAATATAATGGGTAAAAAAAAACTGCATTGAAGCACAGAATTTTCAATACTCACAATCTACAATACGAGTACTCCTAATCAATCGTGGCTGGGGAAGCACCACTCATTTGCAGTTTCTTGGTAGCAGTTAATTTCACTAGCAATTCTAGAACGCTTGCTATGACCATATCCAGCGGGTCCATTGCTCCTCTCTGGATTGACTTGGGTAGGGTAGTCCTAGCGTGCGTGAATCCCAGCTTCTCCAGCAGCCAGTTGATGTGGGGGTTAAACTGCCCACTGACGGTCGTGAGGAGCAGGAGATGGGGGTCCAGCTCCCAGCAGACACACACAAACTGTCGTGATGATGGGCCAGTGCATTTCTGAGCTTCTTCAGGCTCCATTGCCCGCTCTGGACCTATAATGTATCAGTGTGCATCAGTGTATGTGATAGAGGACAGAACCTAAGTGGAATGCCAGCTTAAGTGTGCTCCTCAGTTTGTGACGATGAAGGATGTAATGGCACATGGTAGAAAACCAAGGAGTTCATAACAATAAGAGTGTGCAACTGCCATAGTTATGTTTCCACTGCCACCATCTCGGCAGTATGCAGATGGTGGTAGTAGAAACCATATGGAAGTTGCACACTCTTATCTCTTAGTAATTACTACTTGGGGCCTATCAGGAGCGCATAATGAGCTACCTCATTATGCGCTCCTGGGCCTATACATACATATAGCCACTCGATGGCACTAAAGGTTGGGAGACCACAGTGAAATCCTGGCTGTAAAGATGAAACACAAATGTCACGAATGTCTAACCAGCCCTTACTTCCTACTGCTTTGTGTCTCTCCAGATACTCGATGTATCCCTTCACCAGATCGTGCAGAAAGAGGTAGTGGTCCACAGTTGTAGTGACAGATATTCCCTCTGAGAATGTTGAGTGGAGGGTGCACTCCACCAGCGGAAGCTCATCGGGAGTTGGCTCCTTACCCAAAGATCGCTGTCCGGTAAAAAGGGGCCAAAAGTGGTCATTAATGAGATCCACTGTGAATGCTGGCACAAGAAGGACTGGCTGTACATTCAACTTCTTGCTGAACTTTACAAGAGCTGACAGCTTTGCTGCTGAACTTTGGTACTTGTCGGGATGGAGATGGTAGTCAATGCATGCATATGCCAGCCAGTCATTGATATTCGTGCCAGTGATCGGTGGCACGCGACTGCGGCCGGCTGACACTCTGTAAACTGTAGCCAGTTCTGCTGAGCGGGAATTGTCTGTTCCAAGTCGGAGGGTGCAAATTTGTTGGCAGGTGCGTATCCTCTTTCTGTGGGTGGGACCTGCAAAGCCTTCTTCTGCTTGGCTTTCCATCGTGTAAGATGCTCCGAGGCCTGGAATGGCCTGGGTTGAGAAGCTGGCATTGATGAGGTCAATGTTGAAGACTGCCCACTCAGTCTCTCGGAACGATGTGCCATGGAAACATACCATGCAAACATTCTGTCCTGCAATGGTGATTTTACCACCCAAACACACGTCGTGAAGCTGATCGTCTGGAGTGTGTATGCCCAAAGTTCTCATCAGATCCACACTACCAACTCGAATTGCCCATAGCCAGTGGTTTCGGGTAGACGCAGTCTCCTTCTTTTCTTCTTCGGCTCGCTTTTGTTCCTCACGGTACGCAGCGAGGGCCTTTGAGGCGGCCGACCCTGCAGGAAGCATGATGCTGATGGTACGCTCACTCCGTCGCTTCTGCTGCACAATAAACTCGTGCATCTTCTGTACGATGTTGAACATGCTCTTTGTCGTAGAGCGGTGAATTGCAAGCTGGAGATTCTCCCACGTGATATCAGCCAGAATGTGAATACTAGCAGACGGTGGTCTCACTTCTTCCTCCATTTCCAGCTCTCCAAGTTGGAGCCCCTCCCAGCAGTCAGAGATCTGAGCGTTCACACATGTTGCCCTCCCTAGAATTATACAGGAGCTCATGTAGTCCACTCTTCCTTCAACTAGTTGTATGGAAGCAGTCCCCTTGTGCACTGGAATACTTCCCTGCTGGCTGTCAGTGGTCACTGGAAGAAGATCGATACAAACAGTTGCCATGTAGCTCAGACAATGCAGAGGTGTGGTGTGTATACTGCAGCACTGTTTTGGTTAGCTTATTGCCTAGTAAAATTCACAAGCAGTTTTAGTAAAGTCCAGAACTAGTACCAAAATGTTTACTTGAATGGGAAACTTCTCGTTTGTTAATCTACTTCACTGTGTTATCATTTAAGTGAATCCATTACTGCATATTCTCTTTCTCATGCACTATAATAGTTTAGTCAAGTGGACTTCAGCTTCAACAGAATATCATTACAATCTAGTTTTTGTCTATTATAGTCAGCTACTAGCTCCTATGCTCTCTCACCATGTGCCTGTACATCTTCCACAAGCATGCTCCCAGCGATGACTCCTCCCCTCGCATCCAACTCTCCTTTCACCATCCTCCCATCCAGGTTGATCAATACCAGCTCATTGTGGCTAATGTCCGCATGGGCCTGACACTTTAGGTGAGTCACTAGGAGGCTGTGTGTGTGTGTGTGTGCATAGGGAGGACAGAGTAACAACAGTCGAAATCATTGAGCTCACGGCAAACACTAGCCTCGTTCCCAGGCGCTTGCTTTAGACACACAGCCCACTTTGTGCCCCCAAAAAGTGGGAGTCCTTGCAAAATGTGCTTCAGAAGGTTCTGAATATATTTCTTCAAAGGGGGTGTATGACTTTTATTCCATTTATACAGTCACTTCAAGTGAAACAAACATATGAATGAGGACGTACTTTGTGTTTCCCATAACTTGAGCAACGTTAGCAGAGACACGGAAGTCATCTACAGTAGCAGTCACTGCAATGGCTGCAGAGATGGTGTCATCCATTTCTGCGATAGCGCTGAGCTCTAGAGGGAAAGGGGAGAGAAAACCACAAGTCAAACTTGGTGGACTGTCCCACCTAGATGAAAGTATCTGAGCTCCAAGTTTACATGCTTGCAATACAGTTAATGTAGCTAGTAGTACCGGTATTAGCCATTGCAGGTTCTATTCGTTTCCTACCTGTCAGGGAATCTTCTTCACTTGTGGGTGGGGCACTTGGAGGTGGCCCTGCCGAGGGTGTCTCCTCCGATGACTTCTTCTTTGACCCGATGAAGAGTGCCTCCACGAGGCTGGTGCGGTACCAGTACCGGCGGAATGCTGTGACATCATTGAGCCGTCGCATATCATAGCCCAGTACCAGACTGGCTATGTTAGTCATGACTGTGACAGATAGACATATAGATAGATAGATAGATAGATAGACAGACAGATATATATATATATATATATATATAGATAGATAGATAGATAGATAGATAGATAGATAGGTAGATAGATAGATAGATAGAGAGATAGATAGATAGATAGAATTCTTATATACAACAAAGCAGCTGGTTACATTTAGGCTAGGAAGGGAAATGCCAAATTCACACTGACCTGAGACTTGAGGCTTGTTCTGCATGGAGTAGTCATCCACGTTCCCTGTTCCCTTCCCCTGTGGCCCCCGGTTCACCAAATATGGTGCAAGAACAGTCTTCCGACTGAGGTGAATCAAAGCTTGTCCGAGTGTCAGACTCAGAGCTTCCTTGTTTTCAAGTTTAGGAGTTGGGGAATACTGTTTGAGTCCAGTGGTTACTTGTGGGCTGAAGAGCTGGAGTACAAAGGTCGACAGGCATCCTGTGATGTAGAGATTGTTGAACGGAACTATTGCATCTTGAGTTGGAGGATAAGACGAATCAGTCGAAAA
>OZ007515.1:3913700-3953700 GCA_963931865.1 Axinella damicornis | reverse complement strand
AGTCTGTATTGATGTGAGAGAGATACATCTGAGAGATGTAACAGAGAGGGCACAGTGGTGAACCAGCATTCAGCAGTAATACCAGTGTTAAGAAGTGTTGGTGGTACCAGTGGACTTCATCCTTCCTCCTAGCTGTGGTCACAGCTGATGAGTTGATTGCCTTTGATAACTTCCTTTTTCGCCTAGTTTATAGTTCTATAGGACCGTCATTTCACCACAATATAGATCTTACGCTGCAGCCTGAATCACTACCTTGCATGCCCTCTTTGAGCGAACTGGAGACTACTTTGACAAGACTGCTGAGTTGGGTAAGTGTTGACAAATTGCTTCTGCATGACCAGGAGTTAGTTAAGTGTGAACTGGAGCCAGAAAGCAGCTCTACATTTGTCTCTTTCCCACCACACACCCACACACCACCCACACACACACACCCAACCACCCACCCACACACACACACTCAAACACACACAGATTAAGGCCTACACGAAGGCCCGTGGAACACCAGAATCATGGAATGGTGAAGACAGAGGACATGTGGCAATCAAACGCAACTTCTGGATCGCAGAAGAAATCGATCCCACCGATAAACGCAACATACCACACTTAATCCGTGTTTCACTTCTAGCTCTGTTTATCTGCCTCAATATCCTTGTTGTAATGGTATCAGCACAGTTTGCTCCTTACTGCTACAACAAACTCAAGCAGGCTGCCATTTCTTCACATCACCTCCTGCCCTTCTACTGGGCTACTGCAGTAGTGCTGGGTGGTTCCAATACACTGATTCTGATTTACTCCCTTGCACAGTACAGCAGTTATCCCAAGACAGGAGTATGCATAATTCATCCAGAAACAAGTTTGTGCAGAGACCTTCGCAACACAGACATGTACACAGACTTGATGGCTGCATTTTTTGCTAAAATTGTGCTCCTACCCCTAGCACTGATGGCCGAGTTCATCATTGCTGCACGCACATTCAAAGATACCAGTGTCCCCATCCCAGCAGCAATAGAAAAGTCATGCTGCTGTTTCTTCCGCTGCTTCTCACACAAAACTCGATCCAAAATCATCCAGACTTTTGCCCTGTGGCACCTGATGGTAAGCCTTCAGCTGGCCGCCATGAGTGCCATTCCCCTCAGTATTGTTGCTATTGTCAGCCCAGAATACACCATTCCTCTACTGGCAACTGGAGTATCTCTTATCCTCTGTTCCATAATCTCAGTGGCCCACCTGCTGCAGCCCGTCACCACCAACAAGGACACCACTTCAAGTTGTCAGAGCAGAGTTGGAATCAAGATTGTTCGACTGATGAAGGTGATCACATTCTTTGGCCTTTTGATCGCACTGGCATCTGTGTATTACACAATGCTGAGGTATGGACTCTCCTCCAGAAAGGGAGCAGCAGGTTACATCTTCCCTCTCCTTCCCTACCTCCCACTGTCAGCAATCGGCTATCACATCAAACGGAAATTCTTCAGCAGTGAAGCAAATTTAAACAAATCAGGCTGCTATGGTAGATCATTCGAACACTGTACAAACATCTCATGTAGTGTGTCAGATGAAGGACGGCCCGTGGAGCAGCAGTGGGTATACAATGGTCACAATGCCCAGTTTGAAGATGCTCAAGCTGATTTAAAAGGACCACTATTTGATGTCTAGTACAGTGATCATATATGGTACACAGACGCTATACCAACCTCAATCTCAGGACAGCAAGTCCGGGAATGAGGATAACAGTAGACTCAATTCCATGTACAGTACCCCTAACGAGGGGTCTATAATTTGATCTTTGACACATTATCCTTAAAATTGTGGCAGGCTTTATAGAGACATGCTCTCAATGTTATTCCAGCTGATCGCTTGGGCAGGTATGAATGTAGGATTCATATGAGATTACTAAGGATTACTAGAGATTACTAGGGATTACCACAACTGATCCACTGATGATGGGCATGAGCGGCATACATGTTCCCACGTCGCTGTTATTCCAGCTGACCACTTTGGCAGGTAGCCTCGTTCCAGGCTCACACTGTTTTCGGTTGCACACACAAAAGAACGGCGGAGGGTCTGGTACATTTTATCACATGCGTGTAGTCGGCTACATACGGTTAGTTGTGTGAAAGTAGTTTTCTCAGAGAGTTGGACGTAGCACCTGATAGGCGAAGTGGGAAGAATGTTTGCGTATACTGTATAGCGCCAAATTTTCGAGGGACAAAATTTTTGCGGAATGGCCTTTTGAAATTTCACGCAAATAATTTTCGTGGATTGAGGGTTCTGGTTAGGCTAATGCGGCCACCGCCGCCACGTGCAACTAAACCGTTGTGTTCGTAGTTAACTAGTTGTTGTGACACGTGTGCGTGTTGAAACAAGTTCTAGGCTGAGTTTGGCAACCAAAACGTTCAGCATTGAGGCGATGGTTCGTGGGTACCACGTGTACCAAGACAGCTGGGATGCAACTATCAGGGAACAGTCACCTCCGTGTAAGAGAGAACCTGGGAACAACAAGGATCTCTTCGCTGTGGCAGCGGTACATAGTGAGACCGTCAGTCATGTGCCAAAGAAGATATTGAGTGTGTGCTCCATGTTTCTGCTGCGTGGTGCTACCATAGAGTATGTATCAAGCGCCCACCCCCTTCTTCACGCGAAAGTTACTGCACAGGGTTCAAAAAGCAGTGTAGTAAGGGCCCACCCATCACAAAAGTCTTGAGCAGCATTCTTAATGATAAGGTTGTACATTCAAAAAAGGCTGATACACAGTGAAGTATGAACTACAGCATGCTTTCTCTGTTGAGCGTTTCTTCTCAAGGACTTCGCAAACACTGGACTTATACATTGTACATTCATAGCCTGTCACTGATATATTGATATTCACAGCTTACTGCACCCATGTTGTTTAAACAGTGCTGAATGGGTGGGCAGATACTACATGCCTAATTAGTCTGAGCACTATCTAGTGCCCACCCCCCTGTTCAGCGGTTCTAATGTCCTGAAACATGGGCACTTAATACAAGTGATAGCTATCCTCTGGGCGCTACTAGTATTGAAAAAATTCGTGAGCTTCATTTTCGCGGTCCGAGACGAAAACCACGAAAATTATGCAACTCGAAAATTTGGCGCTATACGGTATTTGAAACTAGCATCGTTGTTGACCTAGCTAGCTAGTTCAGTGTAGACTTGACTCGGAGTCCTGGACTCATGAAAAGCACTGTGGAAAAACGCGCCTCAAGAAAAGAACCAGTCAAATGCGTGATTGCAAACACACCAAGGTATAAGGTATGTACCGATTCAAGTGCATCATCGGGAGGATGCTGCTAAAAGCACAAAGGTCAATCAAGTGCGTGGGCACTCACAACTTTGTGGTTTAGTATAACTTACCCTTGACGTCACACACATGATAAAAAGTACCAGGCCCTCCGCCATTCTTTTGTGCGTGCAACCGAAAACGACGCAGGCCTGGGAACGAGGTTATTTGGCAGGTCTGAATGTAGGATTCATATAAGATTACTAGAGATTACTAGGGATTACTAGAGAATACTAGAAAGTACTACAATTATTAGGGATTACCACAACTGGTGTCCACTTACAACGGGCATGAGTGGCATACACGCTCCCACGTCGCTGACAGTGATCTGCACAAGGCGTGGCTTTGAGAAGTCAATGGAGGGAGTCTGGAGCTGTGTGGGGCGGTGGATTTTCTCAATTATAGCCTCAGTAGCTGCTTGCACCTGTGAGGGGTGGAGAAAGAGAGGAAGAGGGGGAGAGGGGGGAGGGGGGAGGGGAGGAGGGGGGGAGGGGGGGGGAAGGGATAAGTACATACGTATGCACAGACTGGGTTTAGTATGCCATACCGCAGGTCATAATCAGACACACTGTTCCTATGTAACTACATACCTCTGCATTCAGCTGCTTCCTCTCATTCTGCCAGTAGCTGTAGACACTCTTGCAGTTCAGCCAGAACAGTATTGCTGCACATATATAATGCAGAAGATACACAGTGGAGGTTTTTTAAATCACACACATGATATATGCATAGGTTGTATGTAGCTATGACACTCCTGGTAGGGGAATAAATAATCTGCGTAATGGTCTCATGTTGTTTGGGCTCTCACAGTAGGAGCAAGGAGATTCTGACTCTTATAGCCCGTTTACACTACAGACCGAGAAGGGCGGATTCGCTCCGGTTCGACGCAGATCGATCTGGGAGGTGCGTTTACACTACGTGGCCCGAGCGCTCCATGTACGTGTGATTCGGGGTCGAAGTTCATGATTAGTCACATGCCCAGACCCAATTCTCACGAGACTAGTCATGTTCGATATACAACACCATGACAACCCCTCGTCTCGAAACCGGACCCTTCGTGATCTGGTTCGGATACTATTGGCAACCGTCACGCCCTACCAACGGGTTCGATTCCGTTTACACTTGGGGCCGGGAGCGCTCCGGGTCGAACCAGTTCGATGGAGTTTGGTGGTCCAGTACGGAGCGGATCGGGGCGGTTCGGTTCGTGTTTACATTACGAGATAATTCGAACCAGTTCGAGCTGGATCGATCCAGAGCGCTAGTGTAAACGGGCTGTATCACCACGATGCCGTCACAGACTGACGCATAAGGTAAATGTTCAGTTAGTGACTTATCTCACATCAAGTCTGCTCCCATGCTGTTCGATATGAGAGGGTGTGCTAGTGTTTTTGTCTTCCTCGTCAACTACCATTGATCACTTCATATGCAGTACATGATGACACTTATGTGCATTTAATTAATAGGGACAAGCCGTAAATATCAGCTGGTGAAGTCTGACTACCAGAAATTACTAGAGATTACCAGAAATTACTAGATATTTACAAGAGATTACCAGAAATAATTAGAGTTTACTAGAGTTTACCTGAAATTACAGTTTATTCCTCCTCACCTTGTTCAATCGCAGTGGACTGCACGTAGAGGTGAGGGGAGAGGATGGAGATCACAAAAGTGTCCACCAGGATGGCTTCTTCCCTACCTTGTTCCTCCTCACCAGGAATGGTAGTCTGCCGGACATTCTGTTGAGTGTTCCTGACGGCAATCCTTGTACGAAAGTAGGCTAGCTCACAGAAGTCATCTGCAACATCCGCTTTCAAAGTTTGGAGGTAACCAAGTGCGAGGGAAATATCGATGTCAACCTTTCCGGAGAGAGAGAGCTGGCTTCTCGTGAGAGAATTGGGACCACGGAGAAGCTGGCTGCTTGTGTTGGTGACCAACATGTCAATTTTTCCAGTGGAGAATCGCAGGGCAGTGGAGAGTGGGGTGGAGACAGTGATGCAGAACCCGGAGAGGGACAGCTTGCAAGATTCGAGGAAGGAGATCAGCTCTGTTCCCGACTCCTGGATGGTCTCCTGTCGGATGTTGGTGAGGCGGTCCTTGTGTGGAATGGACTCACCAATGTTGATGAACAACTGGACTAGGTCGTTCAACTCCTGTGAAGGAGGGGAAGAAATAAATCTGGATGATTTGCCTACTTAAGAGCAGAGGGAAATCTGCCCAAAAATTATGGCTTGGAGACAGGACGTGAATCAATACTGTACCTTGATGAATGAGTTCTGCAGGATCAGTAGCTGGTTGAGCACATCTGTGGTGAGGTCAATATTCACCTGCTTCACGACCATCTCCACGGTGACCCTCGGGAGCTTGTTGTGTCGACCCGGCTTCACCTCCCCGTTCAGACTGACGGTCGGGAGGGAGAGATGGCGGAGAGAGAGTTCGTCCTTGTACTGTTCCTTTGGACTAAAGCGAAGGGCCTGGTCACCCACCCCGAGGCTGAAGGAGATGTGGTGAGATGTCTCTACCTGGGCACTCACAAGGGACAGCTGAGGGAGGGAGAATAGGGCAAACTTAACTATATCCATACGTACAGTTCTGAATGCCTTATATAGAATGGCTACGATTAACCAATCAGAGGGCCATATCTTGACCCTAGACAGGAAACTAAAGCATTCAAATTGTTACTTCTTCGTCAAATATGGCCAATTGCATGCCTACAAAAAGCCAATCTAGAATAATCTAGAAATGGATTTATGTAATTGACAGTATACACCCTACTAAGAGCACAACTTCACAAAGTCTCATTCCCAGGCCGTGTGGGCACGCGGCCTTGGAACGAGGCTAAACTTAACAGTATACAAATAAATACACAGGCTAAATAAGGGAAGTTGTTGCCTCAGCTGTAGTAGGCCAAACTCACAGAGTAGGTGACGCTCAGGGAGGGTAGAGGTGCCATTAGCATGGTGGCCTTGTCCAGGCTGAGGTGGACAAACCCTTGAGGGAGCTTTGCAGGCATCTTTACTTCGGCCATACTCACCATGGGGGTCGAGGGGGTTGTGGACTGCTGAAAGAGTCCAGGATCGATCACCCCTCCAGGATTTGGTGCAAAAATATCGTTGTAAATCTTTGTAAAGGCAGGCATTAGCTGCTGGAATCTCTTGTGCATTCTAACAGGTGACTGCTTCACGTCAAGTTCGACCCCAGAAAGCTTCAAAAGGCAACGATAGGTGGGGACCTGCTGTAGAGAGCTGTTGCAGATGCCCAGGGAGCAGTACATTGGGGAGGCAGAAAAATGGGCAAGATCGCTGTCTGGCAGACCACGATCTTTAACTCGCAGCCGAGATTTTTTAAGAGTGGCTGCGATGGACAGGTATGTTGGCAGGAGCTCTGACTTGTCCTGTGTTTGGGATGTGCTCTCCTCTGTAGCACTCCCACTGGGAACTTGAGGGAGACTACTCGTCACACTGGTCGGTTTCGATGAAGCTGTGGTTGCCTTCCGAGCATCTACAGATGCACTGATTCCTCCCAGCTCCAGTGACGCTCTGGTTGTCTCCACCTGAAGGTCGAAACTGATACGGTTGACCTTCAGCAAACCGAAGACAGTAAACAACAATTCGGTATCTGTCAGCTGCAAGCTCTTCACGAGCGGGTACATGTGCTCACCTATCCCAGATGCCATAACAAAATCCAAGGTGCTAAGATCACTACGACCCAGGATCGAGGGGTCGATGAACGAACTGTGATTTGGTGAGCTGCTAACAATTTCATTATCAGAGCTGACAATGTGCTGGCTGTCGGTTGTATCCTCAATGTCTCCACCGTAGGTGTCCAAAGTAGCTGCCTGCTCATCTTGACTCATGAGGAACACTCCATCAGGTAGCCTGGGGGCATCTGTGTCCTCGATGTGAATTGCAACCTCCTCTCCGGATGTGACGGAGGTATTGGAAGTGGACGAAGGTAGTCTTTTGTGTCTCGAGTGGGACTGTTTTGTGTGGGAGCCCGTGCCATTACTGTCCGAGTGCAGGTGTGCTGTGGGAATGGCTAGGAATGAGGCCTTTGAATCAGGACTCTTCCCCACTAAAGGTGGGGATACAATGCTGACTCGTGGGTAGCGAGGACTGTGAGGATAAGATGTTATTTTGATTGGTTTGCTGGAGGGGGTAGACTTGGAAGAGGCAGACTGAGGGAGGAGGACTTCACCTTCACCACTGTCTCCAACAGGTCCTGCCTTTTGGGGGCTTTCTGGCAGTTGAGGGACACTCTCCTGTTCCAAGTGTGACAGCTGCACGACAAGACTCTGAGAAAACTCCCAGATGTCCACGGCTGACGAGTGTCCTGGTGTTCCCTCAAAGTCTGGAGAGTCAACGTTAATGACAGTGTGCTCCTCAGTCGGCCAGACAGTGGGAGGCTGTGGGACAGCTGCCTCTGCTTTAACTGTTACAATGGTTTGCGGTTCTGGCATCTCTCTACGGAACTTGTTTCTCCAAGAGTGCAGTTTCCCAGTCTCGATTATGTGCCTGCCAAGCCTTAAGAGCGGGATAGTCACAGAAGTTGCCACGTTTTCCAAGCTCACACAACATTTGGAAGAAATGTTCAGTTTCGAGGTGGTGGCTTGTTGGAGCGCTTCAGCTGCTATGGAGCTCCTGGTCAGCAGTGACAGGTGAGGAGATCTCTCAAGAGAAGATTCGGAGGAGTATTTCAAGCAGCCATTGACGACAAACTGCTCTGCAAGCAAAACAGGATTGCTGCTGTACTGAACAGTGAAGGCAGGCTGTGTAGACTCACTATGAGCCGACTCTACCACAAAAACGGTCGCTTCTCGCAACTCTACAGTGAAATCGGCAAAGTATTCGGCACTGTTGTGACATAGTACTCTCAACTGTGGATCCACAGCAATACCTGCAACCACAAAGAATGGGAGCAGAGACTCTCTAATGACCACTATGCTATCAAACCTGACTTTGCTGAACAAAGCATTATAATCGACAGCTTCAAGGCTCTGACCGGTAGAAAAGACCATATTCGGTAGTGCCAGTTCAGACGGTGAGGGGCTGATGCTGACATAACCAACCGTCAGTATGGAATTGGTATCCGAGCCTCGATCCGGGGATTTGAGACGCCGTGGTCCACAAGTGGAGCAAACGATGGGCTCAGAAGGTTCCATTCTCGATTTGAGACGTTTTCTCTGAATCAGTGTATCTTCCTGAATGGAGAAGAGCCTGGACGCAAGCGCAAGCGCTGTAGCCACAATTTCCTTGTCACACAAACCCTCAGCAGGAAGACTGGACAGCATGCTCTCCGAGTAGGAGGGAAGGGTGCGCCACAAGTGGTGGACACAGCTGTAGACCACTGTCCGTCTGAGGGTGGCAGAAACCTCACAGTGGAGAGGGTTGGAGGGCTGCACGGGGAGGGAGGGTACACGGGTCAGTAGTTACAAATGTGAATGCTACTCATCCAGTATGAGCAATGTGTACACACAGCCAAGACATGGCGTACGACATCGCTGTAGTACACATCCTTTACTTGGGGCAGCCTCACGCTATAGCTATCAATACAGTAACAGGAATAAAGATTATGAAAATCTCTTCCTAAATGATGCACAAGAACAATTTGAATTTAGGTCCCAACTCTATATTGTATTCAGCAATACTATGGGGTGAAGTGTAGAGGCTGTACAGGAGGGAGGCAGATACAGACCACAGGGATTGCCACACACCTTGCGACAGAGAGCACACTTTGCTGTGTTGCCGAGCAGAGTAAGAATGACGTTCTTCTCCCTTGCCGTCTTCTGCTTCAGTACCAGCTTCACGGAGTCAATGAGACCTTCCACCCATGGCTTCCAGGCATCCATTGCCTCAGACAGGGTAAGAATGTCCAAGCCACCCGTGCTGTGGTTGGGTATCCCTGCGTGGGGGGCTGCCAGCTGAGACCATAGAGAAGGTAGGGAAGCCTTCACAACCACCTTGTTGCTCTTGGTTTCAAAGTCGTCTGTCTTCGGACGAGAGGTGGGATCACTGATGTGGTACCCTTGCACATTGGTCCAGGTTAGGATAGCTTCTTCGCTGATTTCAGAGTGGATTATCTTAGCTACACACATCACACTCGCATCCCGAACACCGAGTTCTAAGAGATTATGAACCGTTACTTCCTTCGTGTCCTTCTTCTCTCCGTCTCCCATGCTAGCTGGAACAGAGAACTGGAAGTTCAGCTGGCTTTGAGCAGCTGAAAGTCCAGGCAGAGTGTCCTGAGGTGCAGCATCCTCACCACTAACAGGAACTAAAGCACACACGGCTACTTGGATAACAGGACACTTGACATTGGCCGAGACTTTGAAACTGTTCAGAAGAGTCCTAGACTTTGGTCTGCCAGGATCTGGTCCATCTACAGAGGAGGCTTCTTGGTGAGGGGATCTGTTGTTTCCATCCAGAGTGGGCTGCTGAAGTTCTGAGGCGATTACTAGAAGAGCTTTACAGTCGAGACCAGATAGGTACAGCGTCACGAGAGAGTTGTGCGGAACGATCTGCTTCAAGCTGGCGGGATGAGTTGCCTTCACAAAAGGAGGTACGATAAGGGATGCCTGAGGTGCTTGAAGTAGTTGTATGGCAGCAAATGAAGTGGGGGCCATTGAGACAGTCAGATGGAGCAATGGGGGCTGTGAGTCTGCTGGCGAAGGACTAAACGATTTCTCCTTGAGGAGTTTTGAGATGTGGCTTTGCACTGTACCGCTACTGTCATTGGAGAGGACGTCAAGAATGGCAGACACACTCCGATGCTCAAAGAAATCTCCAACATTCTGTGCGACTCTATGGTAGAGGAAGGGGAAAAACATCCTTATGCAAGAGTGCTGAAAATGTAGCTTCGTTCCCAGGCTGCTCTCTCTCCTCCAAGTGGCCTGGGAACGAGGCTACTGATAAAGCTACCCATACCACACCTACCATGCAACACCCCATTGTCACATGAGCGGAGCATACACCTTAGACTATATCCAAGAGTGGTTATGCCAGTGAGTGGGTGTGGTCTATCCGACTAATACCATGGTACAGTACCAAATCAACATGTCCATAGAAACATCAATTTCAAAAGTGTGGGTTATGGGCCAACGTTACCAATATGATAACAGTGAGCAAGTAACAAATGCGTACCTCTTTACAAAGTCAAGCAGTGGGGGTGAGACAGTCAGAGTGAGGCTCCCATTCACGGCAATGGAGAGGGATAGCTTGGCCAGTTTCCCCTCAGCCGGCCCAGAATCACCCTCACCCAACTCCCCATAGACACCCTTTCGTCGTCTCCTCTCCATTGATTTGCTCAACCCCTTTTGCACCACGACAGGCACAAATCCAGGAGAGAAGGGCAACAGAACTGGCACTCGCAGTCTCAGGGCATCACAGGTTACTCTGTGATGCCTCGGGCGAAGCTGGGGGACAGCTTCTGATAGACCAAACGGCACTGAAGCTGGGTGGATTTCAGTTTGAGGGATCACTCGGTCAAAAGACTTAGGAAACTTAAATGGTTGTTGTGAAGACTCTGCTTCCGGTTTCGTTTCGACTTCAGGCTGTTTTCTCTTTCTCAATGGAACATACAGCAGGGTAGGTCTGTACGCCTGGGTAGCCACGAGATCTCTGTAGGGTGCTTGAGGGTCGGCACAGAGCAGGGCATCTACCGTCTCTGTCCCTCCTCCAGTTCCACTTGCAGCCATGGTCTTCAGCTCAGAATTCTGAGCACTGGCTTTCTTTCTGTGCCTTGGCTTCCTTCCGCTGCCCACACCCAAGGTAGCGGGAAGGCCGTACAATCCAGCCTCGCTGATGTTCTCCATGCTCAAGAACTGGTCCTCATCCGATTCATCCTGAGAAGTGAGGCTAGATACTGCCGACTTGTAGGAACTGTCAGAGATGACGGAGAGTGGTCTGGAGGAGAACTCTGAGCTTTCCAGGAGATGCTGGATATGAGATATGGGTGTATCGGCACTGCAACTAGCAGCAACAGGCTTTGTGTATTTCTGCTCGTAATGGTCTAGCAAACCTCGGTGGATGTGCAAGACGCACTCTACCTCCTTCACACCAAGCGTAGGGAGAGCCTGCTCCAGTGTCTGCAGTCCTATTGTGTGTTCCAAGGTTCCAGCACCAGTTTCCACTTTTGTTGGCTCCGAGTGGGGCGTCTCCCAGGTGTAAACCATGGAGTCTAGTTTCACTCTCTGTGGCTGACGTTCTATGCAGCCATCCAGAAATGCACACCCTCCACAACATCCGCATCGAAACTCGTCCATCAGAACATACCTATCCCCCTCCTCCTCCTCATCATCATGCCACAAGAACCAAAGCCTCCTAGTCTTGGTGTCTGCCTTCCTTAGAAACTCCAGCTGTCTCTGAGGAACACACTCCTCAACCTCTCTGAGATTCAAATCTCCCTGGATGTTCCCAATGTCCAGTAACCCACACTCCAGCAAGCAGCCAAGGTCTGACATTGTCGAGGAGGGCGTGTAGCTGGTTGCTGTCAGGCCCTGGAGTTGCAGGGAGAGCCCGAGTGTCTCTGCATTGGAGTGCAGGGAGCAGAAGCCGAGGTCGAAGCCCGGGCTCTGGAGGAATAAAATACATGCAAGTATTTGATAGGATTCCAATGTCAAAAACAGTTGCAACAGGGAAGCCATATTTAAAAACATGCCTCCCCACCTAGAGGACACATACTGAGTCTGGATTAACATGGAACTGGGACGAGGCTTTGGTTTGGAATGAGAATCACAAAATATGGAACTGGGATGAACTCGGAATGAGACCCACCTGGATCCTGGTGATCGCGTCTCCCTCCAGGAGGTGCAAATCTGCCTCCAGAATGTTGAGGTTAAACAGCAGATACTTGATCTTCTCCGAGAGAGGTTCGACCTTTGGTTCAATCAGCTCGGCATCTGGGGCCTCAATGAACCCGTCACCATAGCTCGCTGTGTGGATGAAGGCGGTGTGGAACCAGTCCGCGGCTTGGAGGAGCTGGGTGTGTAGAAGACACGTGCAGGGGTTTATGCAGTTGAATTCAAAAAGAGCAGTCGATTGAACCTGTTAACTGCTTGAATTCTTTCTTGAATGATGCTGAAAAACAGGCTATGCTCCATCAGCATATACTCTAGCCATGCCAACTCATTAATGACCAAACCAACTGGCCAAACACAGTAGAAATGGAAGCCCTACAAAGTTAGAGCACTGTTTTCTAAGTCCATTCACACTTGTAACGGTTGACCCAGTAGTGAGTTAAGGTGGCAGATACCCCTTTACGTTAGGTTACCTTTAAACGTCGGGGGCCCCCGACGTTTAAAGGTAACCTAACGTAAAGGGGTATCTGCCACCTTAAGGATTTCTGGACAGCAACAGCTAAAGAGAAGTGACTGGGCAGTCTAGCTGCTAGACTCTCTCTACCCGGCCAACCATGTACACGCATCAGCCCAATTGCGACCACCGCCAAAACTGAAGTTTGCATAATGTTATAGCACGTACTGTACCTGATCAGTGGAGATAGCTCCCGTGATCCTCCCGACCAGCAGCTGCATGAGCCAGGCGTACTCCACCCTCTCTTGACACATGAACTCTGTGAACCCGTGACAGTTGAAGTTGATCCCAGTACAGGCCACGTGCCCTAGCTCATAGGTAGGGTCACCCCTGGCAGGTGGTATGGACTGTGGACCATGGGTAAAATGGAATGAGGCAAGGAACGGAATTCAAATGCATGATAGCAAAACAGGAATGGAAAATGGGTAGAATAGAATGCTGAAAGCCAAACCATAGACGTAGTTACCACAGACATGTGGATTTAGAGGTGTGATGGAATGAAGACAGAGCAGAGAAAACTAGGTTCCGCTCACCACAGAGGCCACCTGGACAGTGAAGGGGTCAACGAGCAGCTGGACCGTGGTCTCATGACCCACATACGCCACACACACTGAGAAGAGAGAAGTGCAGGCTGTTGGGAGGGGGAAGTCCCTAGGATAGCCTTCAGGCAAGTGCTGAGAGAGAGAGAGAGAGAGATTGTTTCAACTTTAGTACACGTATGTGTAGCCTCGAACCCAGGCTAATGTATGTGCTACTAGTATATTTCTGGTATAATTATGTAACTACTGAAACAGGTTCCTAGTAGCAAAGCTGAAAGAAAATATCCAACAAGTGATGTACGACAACAAAATATAGAAATGGTTAACAGTGAAGATTGGCAAACTAATATCGACATCAGTAGACATAGCGTTCCCAGATCGCGTGGGCCTGAGAACGAGGCTACAGTATACATAGACATATAGCTCAATGCTCTTCGGCCCCAGACCCAAACCAACCCCAGCAGAGATCGCTTCCAGTATCCACACTGGGGTTGGTTTGAGTCCGGGGCCGAGACTTTGCTCTGATGGATCCATTGATCACATATAGCAGCTCACATTGGGAAACTCGGCTGTGATGTTACGCAGCTTGAAGTCAACAAAGACATCCAGGAACCTGGCCTTAGGCTCATCGGGGAGATCAGGGGGGCAGGAGGTGGGTACGGACACCAGGGGGGGATTTAGGTCATCCTTCTCAGGGGGAGGAGAGTGAAATGGAACATTGGAGTTGAATGTTGTAAAGTTGATGTACTCTCCGGGGTAGTTTTCCTGTGGTGTGTGTGTGCGTGTGTGTGTGCATGCGTGAGTGTGTATGTGATCAGGTGTGTGGGAGGAGAATACGTATCATGTCATGGTAAGCAGGCCGCGTCTCAGGCCTGGGAACGAGGCTAAGCTCTCTCTAGTTACATACCTTCAGAGCGAGCAAGTCCCTTGCCAGACACCCGAACACCCTCAGTATCACGGTAGGAGCATCGATGTTGACGTTCATCACGTTCGGAACCTGTCTCATGTCCCTTCCAGTCCTGGGATCATGGCTGTGGCTATGGTAGTTGATGCTGATCGAGATACTGGGCCCACAGGCAATGTCCAACCACCCACTCTCATACTTTGTCTCTCCACGGTACCCCATCGGGAAAAATTCATGGTCAGCTAGCTCCTCCGGTTGGGTATCAGGGAGGTCAGCTGCCGGTTGAGCCTGATCCTCCTGGCTTACACTCATACTCGCTCCATCTCCGACCCAGAATTTGGTAAAAGAGGGCTTTCCACTTTTCGATGTCACACCAATCAAGCTCTCCTTGCTTCTGTCCTTGTCCGAGTCGAGCGTGAGGGCGCTACTTTTCAAGACACCCATTTTGGATCTCACAGAGGGACTGGAGGAGGCTGATTGCATGGTGACGTTATCTCCAGGATGTTGTTGTTTACCTCCTTGTTGTTTACTTTTCTCATCTTTAAAGTTGAGTACTCTCCAGCAGTGTTTGTTTGTGGAGGAGAGAGTAAAGAGACTCTCGCGGGTGGAGCAGGAGGGAGGAGAATAGTGCCGCACAACCACGTTCTGGCCCTATTTACAAGTAAACGGACCACAGATTTAACCAATGAAAAGGCCACATTTGGCCCCTAGACAGGATGTGACAGTGCCTAATTCGTTGGTTAGTTGTTAGCAATTTGTTGACCTTGCCAAGAATGGTCTGAGAAGGGCTGTGCCTGAAAATTACTCAATATGCCTTTTCCCAATTCTCAAAACCACTCCTAAGATTTTTGTAACCAAAACATTACTTATCGCTTTTGCCCAACAAAATGATTTTCCTAGCTATCGAACTATACATGTATAGCCTCGTTCCCAGGCCCCGCTCAGCTTTTCGTCACTTGCAGTACGGAAAGCGGGGTTCTTTCGTGAAACCGAAACGGCGCGTGGGCCTGGGAACGAGGCTAATACATGTATGCAGGGGCCTTCAGTCAATCCAGAAGTAAAGACATTCCTCAAATAGGAAGTGCGCTTCATTTCAAATTACAGCTTTTTCCACCTCATGAAGGATCGAAAATGGCTGGAAGAAGACTTCAGCACGCAACGACAAATGGCAACCTGCCGTCGCTAAAAAAACGGGCCATGTATGCTGGAAATGGAGGCCCTACGTTATACAAAGCCTACTATGGCTAGACGGCTACTTTCTAACCCCATTTATGTCAAAAACAATGGAAATGGCCCTCCCGGTGCTGACCAAGACCTTTCTACCGCCGAGCCCAGACACGGCCATGCTGTTTGTACCCTTCGGGTGCACCCACCCACCTCCCCCTGTCCCGCCCTTTCTGCTGACGCAGAACCTATTATGATAACATTTGGCGCTATGGGCCCTAATGGGCCAATAAAGAATAGCCAAGACAAGAGTCGAACCTGCACCTAACAGCGGATATGTGCCAATAAGTTAGCTGAGCCTAATAACAAGCGAATATGGTACGATGAGAGTGAGCAATTACTAGTTTACTAGATAAAAGCTCATGTGTTGTGCGAGAGAGGTGTGGCTTACGATGGCAGTGAATGCAATCTTCTGCTCCAGAGGCAGGAACTCGGTGAAAGGAAGTGCAAACGTAATCTGGCCAGTTGTCCCACAGAATGCAAGGCGGGCTGCAGAAATAAATCAGCAAGTTTTGCAACTAACACGTTAGCATTGAAATTTAATCCATGTATTTTGAACTTTGAACCCCGTATTTCGAACTTTGCATCACTTTAAACTCTGTACTTTGGACTTTGAACTATGCCAAGTGTCACTATGCACGTGTAAATCACATCTTGGCCAAACCATGGATGGAAACTTCAATGTCATGCAGGTAGCAAACCATAAACCCAGGCAGCTAGGTTACACTGTTTTGGTACAGCTGAAGGTAGCCTCGTTCCCAGGCCACCCTCCCCCACATGGACTAGAAATGAGGCTAAGCTGAAATGTATTTTGAGTTGGGGTGTTCTCACTGTTCTCTGTGCCATCAACGTCCACCCAGTTGTAGCGGTTCGTGAAGAGGAAGATCTCATACTGGCAGAGGTTGATGGTAACTTTCCAGTCAATGGGAACAAAGTGGAGGAGATCTGATGGCTCTTCGCCCAGCCAGTCATCAAGGAAGGCTGTGTGTATGTGTGTGTGTGTTTGTGTGCGTGTGTGTGGTGTCTTAGTGGCTAGCATGTTCTTCACAGGAAACAGCAAGGTTGTTATGCCATGAAACGTATCATTATCACAATAATGGATATCCAATATCTAATAACCAATAACCGATTATCGAACAGCCCTACTTAAAATAACCATGATATATACAGGAGCCCTTCGCGCCGCTTCGCGGCGCTCATAAGCTCCTGATATATATAACCATAGCTTCACACAGACATTGCTATAGCTAGCGCTAAGACACCACTATGACATCACCGTGACAAGTTTACATAGCATAATACATTGATATCATATCAGGCAGAGCACTAACTTACCATTAACAAAGTCGACGTATGCGAACAGGATGTTGGCCTGAGCGTGTGAGGCATCAAACCGCATGTCCCAGGTCTGGGTGGTGTTCCAGCCACGTGGGAATTGCAGACTTGTCTTGAACTGAGAGAGACGGAGAATATGATATATGTCATGGGGTATTGTTTCCTACCCTCACATTTTCAAACGTCCACTGTGTTTCCCTCTCCCCTCACCTCAATGTTCTCTGCCCTGCCGAGTGGGGTGTACTCAAGGCTGGTGGAGGCCTTCACCTCTCCAAGTCTCCCACTCACCACACTAGTGTAGCCATCTTCATCTGTAGTCCATGGCTGGCTTATCTCAATAAACGAGTCACCCCCTATTTCAAGGGAAATGTGCTGCAGGGACTGTGTGCATGTGTGTTGAACTATGAATCATTGACCTGTATGTCTCTTTCCCTTACTTCCTCTTCCCCACTCCCCTCTTCCCCCCTCTCCTCTTCCCCCCTTCTTCCTCTTCTTCCCCTTCTCCCCCTCCCCCTCCTCCTGTTCCTCACCTGTACATCTCTTCCCCTTCCTTCCTCTGCCCCACTCCCTCTTTCCCCCTCCCCTCTTCCCCCCTCTCCCCCTCCCCCTCCTCCTGTTCCTCACCTCCTTGTCTTTGAAGAGCAGGTTGAAGGAGGCTGGGCAGGGGAGCCGAACAGAGACATCAAAGCTGGTGTATATCCTCTTTTCCCCTGGCTGGGGGTACTCTGTCACTGGCCGCTCCGTGTGGTCATTTGGGAAGAAGAACTTTTGCAATTGAGTTCTGGGAAGGAGGAGGGTAGGCGAGGGGAAGAGGAGGAGAGGAAAGGAGAGGGGAAGAAGAGGAGAGGGTAGGAGAGGGAGGTGAGGGAGGGGAGAGGAGGAGAGGGAGTGTGAAGGAGAGGAGGAGGGGAAGGGAGGGAGGGGAGAGAAGGAGAGAGAGGGGAAGAGAGGAAGGAGGGGAGAGGAGAGCGAGGGGTGGAGAGGGGGAGAGTGGAGGAGATAGGAGGAGAGGAGGGGAGAGGGAGGAGTAGGAGGAGAGAGAGAAAAGGGAGGGAGTATGATGAACCCATGGTTCATGAGAAGACAGACTGACCAAATGCAGGAGAGTGTGTATTCATACCTCTGTCTGTTGGCATAGCATCCATAGTTAATGACACTGTTGGATCCGAGTACCACATCAAAGGCAAACTTGGGACCACGTCTCTCACCAAGAGGAACCAGTCCTGCAAAGAGATTGAATCAGCCATCAAAGTTGCTGCCCACAGTGGCTACAGCTACACAGTACACGTACCCGGTGAATCCACAGAGTATGTGCAGTCTGCGGTGTCAGACTTACACACAGGGTAGGCATCCTCCATTCCCTCAGATAGCACAGGTGGACTACAGACAAAGGAGATGGAACAGCAGTCACTTTCTCTTTTCTAATTGTGCATGCATGTCAATATTTCTGCGAGCTTGAAACCTGTAGCACCAGCCAGCTTTGCTGACAGTAACAGGTACTACCAGCTACGCCTTCAGGCCTCTGCTCCATCTGTCATCACTATTACCACAAAACCACAAGCGACAAAAGGTGGGATTGAGGCCTAGTACTGATAGGCAGGACTGTGGTCACAGAGACGGAGATGCTTATCATCCCGTGTGGCTACTCTTACTCTTCATCTCTAGGCCCTTCATATCCTGGGCTGGGCTCCAGTACCATATGGACATTCACTCCATGCCACTCCACCAAGTGCATCAGCTCATCATAGGGGGTAGACGCCTACGTGGGGAGGAGGGGAGGAGTAGGGGGAGGGGGGGAGGGAAGAGGAGGGGAGGGGAGGAGGGGAGGGAAGGGGGGAGGAGGGGAGGGAAAAGGGGAGGAAGGGGGAGGAGGGAAGGGGAAGAGGGAGGAGGGGAGGGAAGGGGTAGAGGGGAGGGGAAGGGGAGGAGGGAAAGACGGAGGAGGGAGGGAAAGGGGAGGAGGGGAGAGGAAGGACATGGGGAGAGGAAGGAGGAGGGGAGGGGAAGGGGAGGAGGGAGGGAAAGAGGGAGGATGGAGGGAAAGGGGGAGGATGGAGGGAAAGGGGAGGAGGGGAGGGGAAGGGGAAAGGAAAATAAGAAGATACTGAAGTACATGTGTACAGTATGTACATCACTTTTCAAAAGTTGCAGGGTAACAAGAATTGATTAATCAGTGTGCCTGTCTGTCCATCCCAGTACAGCGGGGGAAGTTACCTTGGTGGTGGAATAGTGTGCTTCAGCCTTGTCAAAGTAGACCACAAGGCTCCGCTCCACCAAATGATTGCCAAAGACCAGCCGGCCCTGTGCCAGAGAAAAACAACAGAATTCCATTCCTTGCAGGCCTTCAACCACTAGCTACTAGGTGAACAATAAGAATGAGGTATCAACAATACCTTCCTGAAGCTGAAGTGCAGGAAAGGCTGCATCTCCTTCCAGAAGGTCCACAATCCACTGCAATACAGACAATTCATGCATGAATAAACATCCTAGGATTCTGAGAAACCGATTAGCTGAAATTTCACCTTTCTTCTGAATCTGAGTCGTTGTCAGCACCTGTAGAACAACAAGCAAGGTCATAAAAGATGCTGGTTAGCACACCTGGCCTGCACACCTGGCCTGCTCACCGACACTACTGTGACCAGCTCACTGACACTACTGCCACCTGCACACGGACAGTACTGCCACCTGCTCATTGACAGTACTGCTCTGAGCAACCTGCTCACTGCAGTGTTTCCCCAAAGGGGTGCTCCCTTCCCCACTCCATTCCTGGCCTAATGTCCTTTGATGTGGTCATTGGAATGCATAAATTAAATTATTGGCTCCCCATTTCCTGTCAAGCTTTGGGGAGAAATGCTGGCTCACCACACACACACACTCCACAACACTGGGCTTACTATAATCAGTCTTTGGCTTCCCCCAGCTGTCATATACATCACTCCTGCAGCAAAGATACAACATGCTAGGGTGTTACAATTGCGCCCACCCCCTTTCCCTCCCTCCCTTTCTCTCACTCCTCCATCCCTTCCCCCCTCCACCCTGCTCTCCCTCATTTCTCCCTCCATCTTCCCCATAGCTAGCCCATCCCCTTTATCATCACAATTACATACATGTACACCCAATACACACCACAAAACACACACACACACACACACACATAACAGTCAGACACACAACCACATACCACACACCACACACACAGCTGACCTGTTATACCAGTGGTATTCAAAGCCGTTGAGCTGGAAGAACACGAGTGCTAAGCTCTTCTGCACAGAGCCGCCATCCCCACCACACGAGGAACACCTTGAACATGCTGCAGCTGTGGACACACACAGGAAGCAAAAGCTTCAGTCTGATATCACAAGAACCGGCGACAAAATGGCACCATGCAGCTGCTATATATAGTATGAGTGGGTAACATGTACACACTATTTCCCCGGCAACAGGTACATGTACTAGCACTACTCATGACTATACGGTACATTGTAGTGGCTCCTTGTGAAAGAAGACCAAGGCCTTGGACACCCACTAGGCCTGAGCTAATTACACACTCTATCTTTAGCATAATAGGGGTATTGCATTGCAAAGAATTTGTGGATGGTACACATGTATTTGGTCTACAGTGTAGATGAGCCACTCCTCAACACCACCATTACTTTTTACTGATCTGCAGCGATGTCACAATACAACAAGTGATGGTTGGTAGCCCTTCAAAGTATCCTAAAATTAATGTCTCGTATTCCAATCAAACCTTACAGCACTCATTGCCGAGAAAGTTTCTGAGTACACTGTCATGATCGCCGTCTTGCACTGACAATTTTGTAGCATTCAAACAAACCACAGTCATACTGTGGTAAAACCTTTATCTTCCCATTGGCCATCATTGCTCACTTCGACTGTCATGGCAGTATGCGGCCTCACATACATGTATGTTCATGGGGTGAGCTGTAAGCTAGCCACCTACAAGCAGCTTGGGAACGAGACTAGCTGAGCTGGTGGATGCAATCAGAGTCGGCAGAAGTATCAACAAGGTAAGACCTGAAGCACCATCCCAAAAACTGAGTAGGTAATGTTTAGGTACAAGTACACCATGATTGCAATTACCACATGCTTGCACTCTGGCTTCAGTAAACATGGAATGTGGACAATTAGGTGACCACACTCAAAGGAACCTGTAAGCTGTGGTTTCAAAAGTGACCAACTCTCTAGTGGGTCTAGAGGATCTCACGCACCATTTTGGTTTCTTCTCCTCCACCATCTCAAGACAGCATAGCCATCTGTAACCCTGCACAGGTTCGACACAACATCCCATTCCATACCATGTGCACCAATCTCATACCCAGGCCAGTATATATCATACCACGTGTACCGATCTCATGAACAGTACAACATGTGTACCAGTCCCATTCCCAGACCAGAGGCTGATATAATATGTGCATTAGTCAGAACAGCATTCAGCACAACACCAGCACATGACCAAGCCATGCTCCAAACTGCCCTAATATACCCTAAGCATGCGTTAATGCTAAGTCACATGACCTAAGTAAACCAATCAGATGAGAGCTTTGAAAATTACCCGTTAACCGTGGAAATTTTACCCCTCAATCGTTAGTACTTGCAAGAGCGCATGATGACATCATTGCTTTTTCACGGCACTACTCGTGAAAAAACAATGATGTCATCATGCGCTCTTGGTACTTGCAAAGGTCATACAGTACTGTTTTTCAGCATTTTTGCAACATCCGGTAACAGGAACAACTGCTGTGTTTGTTTGTTGATTGGCTCAAAAGCTGATAAAGAATGTTGCAAGATCAAAACAGTACAAGACTAGAGATATAGACGGTCTGGGAATGAGGCTAACATACAGAAGATCTGGGGATGAGGCTAATATACTGGGAATGAGGCTAATATACTGGGAATGAGGCAGAGCGTGTATGGAGGGAGTACTCTAAGGAAGATGAGTGTGTAAACAAGTGTGTAAACAAAGGCCAATTTACGCAAGCTCTTTACCTGATGCTGTAATCCCTGCAGTAATAGTGGACATCCTTGAACAGCACTCGGCCAGTCAAAAGGCTAATGCGAACTGCTCCTGAAGTGGGAGGAAAAACACACACACATCCAGGGTAGTGGTTACTGATGTCATTAATCAGCAGTTGATGTGGCAGCTTGGTAGCTGTAGATCACCAGCCTTGAAAGCTGATGGTCAAAGGCTCAAACAGCAAAGTTTTTGGCTGGAGTGACCTGGCTGATTTCTCATGGTGTGTGAAGTCCCAGGTTCTAGCCTTGTTCCACCCTATCTCGGGCCTTGGAATGAGGCTAGTTCCAGCCCCACTATGCAACAGGGGTTTCTCTTTTTTCCTTCATCAGCCCTACCTCAAGAATTGAGAAGGCTACGTATACCTTCATGTCCATCGGATCCAGGCCCGCATTAGCCACCACTGTGGTAAACCCCCAGGGGTAACAAAATGGCCTGGCTAATTAGCTAACAGTAATCTCATGTTGTTTGGCTCCCATGTTTAGCTGTCGGGGTGTTCCAAGAGCACTGAAACCGCAGCACAAGCTAAGGTGGCTAGCGGTACAGGGGGCCTTGGAATAAGGCAGAGGAGTACTCTGGGAGGTAGTCTCGGTACCAGACCCTCGCGCAAGGGTCTGGTACCGAGACTATCTGCCAGTATCTGGGAGGATGAGGATGAGCTATGTCCACACTCCACAGTGAGGATATGTGATCATCTTGCCTCCAGTGGGTAAAACCACATTTATGTAGTCACAGTTCTCTGATAGTAGACAGCTACAATTATTCCTGTGGTTGCAAAGTCATCCACATTTTGCTACATAAACACAACACTAATGCTAGCAGCTTACTGAAACTGCAGTAATTTCATCCAGTGGCTAAGCAGGTGTGTACTGTACCCTCAGTGCTTGCTATTTTATAGTCTGTGCATGATGATTTATTCCTGGTCTCCCAGCCCTCACGGCAAAGGGGGTGGCAAGTGACAGGCGAATGGCTCAACCCAGAAAACTGATCCACAACTTGCAAACCCGCCGTCAGTGCTGATGACGGAAGGACTGCCATGGGGATAGTTTAGTCTCGTTCCTAGACCCGCACTATCTTCAGTTGCACAAAGAATGTGGAGAGCCTGGTATCTTTCCTCACATGCGTGACGTCAGGAGTCATGGGCTCCTGGTGACGTCTAAGATAGAAAGGTGGTAGAAAGGACTTAATTAAACATGGGTGTACTGGGGCTCAGAACAGCAAGAAGAGCTAAGCTACCAGGTAGCTTACCATGCGTATGTAGCTTGGGGGGTGACTGTCATGCACACCAAGCGTTGAACAATCACATTTTGTCGACTTCGCCATGCTCACATGAGGAAACATACCAAGCCCTCCCGGCTTTTCTGTACTGCAAGCGACAAAAAGCTGGGCAGGGGCCCAGTGATGTCATTGGGGAGCTCAATTTCAACCTGAAAAGACCTTTGTGAGATGCTTTGGATCTATACAAGGCTGAGTTATTCACCACATGGGGGGGGGGGGGGGGGGGGGGGGATCGTGCCCATACACTCTTTACAGCTGCGACTGTGGGGCAAAAACTTTGACCGCTCTTTTGTACAGTCTGACCGTTGACCACGCGGTAGGCTTTGATGGTTGACCGCCCTGTTTTTCAGCCATTGACCATTGACTTTGCAATAATATACGAACAAATGTGTAGAGACTCCACCCCTCCCTTAGTATACGGGGTCAAGATGCACGGTCGCAGCTGTGACCACAGTGCCTATTGGAGTGACTCCCTTGCCACACCCTATCTCTCCACCTCCAAATTATTATGGAAGGGTCTGGGAACCACTGATATATATTATGGCAGCAGAGCACATAAAGCTATTTCATACCAATGTGAATTCCACTCTCCTTCAGGAACAGATTAACCAGTCTGTTCACCACGAGCCTTAGGATAAAGGAGACGTAGAAGAGGTCGAACAGCACCCACAGCACTGAGAGTACAACTGGCAGGACTAACAGCGGGCTGGGGCCAGTGGCCGCGCCACAAGCTCCTCCCTGGCAATTTGAATTGTCCATGGTACCAGCTGGAGAACGAGGACTCCTCTGTCATCTGAGCATGAGGGACATAGCAGCTTTGCTGTTGTCAATTTCAACTTTTCAGTTAGTGGGCATGCCCCATAATCTGCCGCGATTGGTACTACTAAATACACTGGTCTCATGAATACCGCATGCATAGGCCTACGTGACCTTTGAACGCGCGAGGGGCGTGCGCAACCGGATACAGCCTGCTGGGGTTTAACCCTTTAACCACCGAATTCTTCCCATGCATTCATGATTCAGCGCACACCACTTTCGTAGGTACTCCTCTCCCGCAGCATTCGCTCCTCAGCGGCCAAACTTGGTGCATGGGGCCCGCACACATGGAGAGACCCCTCTGGCAATACCGTTAATGATATTCATGACCCCCACAAGCCCAGCAATCGGATCCGGAGGTCAAAGGTGGATGTCAGCCAGATTTTTGCCCAGCATTTCCCTAAACTTGGACCAGATCTGACTGATGGCACACCTTACACCACCAATTTGCATGTTTTCTTGAGGCCCTGGGTGGGGTCTATGAATATCACTAGAATCAAAAATCCTTGGGTCAATGAATCTCATTAAAAATTTTTAAAAATGCCCACGACAGGTGACGTTTAGTGGGGGATGCACGCCAAAATCTGACCAAATTTGTGAGTTCGTCCCTCGATCCTAGGCCTTCTGAAGCCTTTTTGGTCTCTTTATGGACTGACGAGAAGCCCTACAAGTGCATAGGGTCTAAATGACGTCTATAGATGCCAATGGGGCTTAAAGGGTTAAATATCGTTGGAGGAGAGAGTAGCTGAGAGCCAGGGACTGTTATACCTCTGCTACCTACCATTACAACTGCTAAATACCAACTATACCATCAATTATACCTCAGTTACTACATTGTACTGTCATACTAGTACTGCAGTGCTATAATTGCTAAGCCGTTACTATGGTTACATAAGCAGCTCTATGCTCAAAGTTGTGGGTGGGGCCTGAACAATACAAAAGACAACACTTGATCAGCTGCTATAGATGCTTACTAGTTACAAAGCTCTGGTTACTGGGTGAACCAATCATCATGAATCATGGCTGTATTAACTCCCCCCATTCTACATGTAGATGAAGCATACTTGGGAATCCAGAGAATAATTGGTACACTTCGGAGAAAATGGGACGAGTATAACAGGTTTCTGAAAAAGCATTGCACAGACACACTTCACTTTAATTTACTTATTCTTGTCTTTTGCATATCTATCCTTGTTTTGTTGGTACACAGTATTGATGTGAGACTTAGCGTCTCTTTTCCCACGTGCTATGGCCACTGCCGACCCGACTGCACAGAACACCATCATCGCTACCATCATTCCTATCCTGAACCTCGAGTTGGCCTTATCCATGGTTTCCATGCTACAGCAGGAGAGACAGAGGCAGTGAATATAATTATGCATGCATGGATCATGTTGCCTTGTTCCCAGGCCATCTCCCGCTGTTTTTAGCCACATACGTGACCTTCGAACCCCGTACGGTCACATGTGCAGCAAAAAACAGAGCGGGAGACAGCCTGGGAACGAGGCTAGGGATCATGCACCCCACCATGCAAACAGGTACATACTTTTACCAAAGATTCTGATCTTTTTGCAGGCTAAAGTTACCTGTGGGCTACAATACAGGAGCAGTTTTCTAACCTCGCTTCTGATTGGTTCACTTGGGTCATGTGACTTAGCATTAGTGCTAGCCTTGTTCCCAGGCCCGAGAGAGGGAGAAGAAAAAGGCCTGGTTTCCACTGTATGTGCATGGTACATGGTGGAATTCCACCGGCACCATGGATATTCGATTAATGTTTGTACACTCATGGAAATTCGTGTCAATTCTGGAAAAGGACACTTTAATATTGTTGCATTTGTAGTAGTTCCCACACTGTGTGATAATCGAGATAATTTGATCATGATAATAGCTTTTCTCATCATTGCCCAGGCCTAGCAAAAATAACAGAAATAGGCGGCCATGTGCTGTCACCCTAGCTGCGGGTGACCTCCAGATAGCGCAGAACCTATCTTCCAAGGTAACTGTTAGTCTCGTGCCCAGACCACACCCCCCTGCGGGGTGTGTGGTCTGGGCACGAGACTAGGTAACTGTAGGAAGTGACATTAGAAGCTGAAACACATGTATAAGGAAGAGCTCCTCTATTTTGCAGAGTCAGTATATTGAGTGATCAAAAAGGAATCCTTGTGTCCACTACAGTACAATTAATGTCAGCATCTTTTATCATGTTATAAGTGCAGGGTACATACAGTATAGGATATCCTGTGTTGGTACAGCCCACAACCTTTCACCTCCAACATCACAGCATCCTCCTCGATTTCCCATTGCCTGCTGGCTACAAGGCAGCTTGCAAACTTATGGCCATAACATTAATGACCACACGCACACCACAGACAGGCTGAACTACACCAGGAGCCCTGCACTCTTGTGCATAATCATGAGGAATAATAGTTACTAGCGAGCGAACGGACGGGTTCAGCTGTTCAGTAGTAACACTGGAGAGTGCACTACATCAGAGGTTTGTGTTCTCTAGTTCTAAACCTATAGCTTGCTGATTATTGATCTATTCTGACATCAGTCTCCTGCTGCCGAATCTCTTCTCCTACGACAGTCATGTTCTTGTCACCGCTGCCTTTGGAAGTCGCTCTCTCATTGCATGGCGATGTTGTTGCACTTTGCACTCTTGCTATTTTCTAAGCAAGGTGCACGCACGCTCTGCGTTATCCATGACGTATTGCATTACAAATAAATAATTATATGCCAGCTCAGATTCAAACCCCACACTGCACGATCAGTTGCCTCACTCCCTGTTCGGCAGCAAGAATGGATTCTGAAAAAAAGACTAGAGTTATCTGTTCTCCCAAAATCGTTGGTCCAGGGAGACCAAATTTTCCACTGAAAATTTTGTCCAGCGGACCAAGATTTTCAGAACCAAAATTCCAGTAACAGGAATAGCTACACACTTATCATCATAGATAGTGCTAATAGCAGTTGCATATTCAGTTACCCACCTTGCTTGGTAAGGTATCTCCCCTTTCACTGTTCTCGTGATCTTCAGTATAAATCTGTCATACGTGGTCAGACCGAGATTTGGGGTGCTGAAGTTACGACACCATACTCGGGGAACTGTGCCAGCACAGTGCTGAGTCCCAGCTAAAGAAGGAGTGAAGCTCCTGCGCCAGGAAGATCTGATAGTATCCAAAACGGCTCTGGAGCTCGGTAGCATCTCTCACAACAGTTACTATTGACAAACTTTCAGTCTCCACTCTCCAAGCACTGGTATTGGAATGGGATATTGACTACGCCCGCCCCGCCCACCCCGGAAATTCGAAACGAAACGCAGTTAGATAGTCAACGGACACGTTTACGGAGTTTATGTGGTTTTGAACGCGTTCGAGGTCTGGGAACGAGACTAGTTAGAAACTTGGAATGGAAAAAGATACCTGCACAAAAAAATGGCTGAGTGAGTTTCGCACTTTAATTTGAGGGCCTGGTTTTTGTTTATGATTGACTGTGTGCCTTTTTACAGATACCAAGCTGAGAGAAAGAGGAGAGAGGCTCAAATGAGGACTCAAATTAACCAGAAATTGGAAGAGAGTGGAGAGAGAGAGAGGTAATGAAACTTAAAATAGTGCTGACTTGGACTGTGCATGACTGTCTCCACTGAAGACGTCCCCAAGGCCCAAGGATCTTCCTAGTTTTCCAAACTTAAGATTCAAATATACAAACAAGGCCTACCAGTTCTGCCGTTATTGTGAAGTAAAATGACCCTAAAGAGATCATCCACAAAGCACAAGACCTTCGTACTTCATACTGCTGCTTGGACTAGCTGCAATAATTTCCGTTAGCATTTTTGGAACAGAACACTGAACAGCTATACACAAGGCCTCACTACTGGACCTAATCTCCTCCACAGACTGTATGTCACTAGATAGAGCTCAACGAGTCCTACATGCTGTTGGAACTCGTGTGTTAGTGTTCGAGTTGCATCACATGAGCTTCTGCTCGCAGAACTTGGATCCAAATTTATCTAGCAACAAGGGTACCAATGTAGAGCTGATTGATCGAGTTCTATCTAGGGATACAGTTTGTAGAGATTGGACATTGCAGTAAGGACTTATTATAGTTGTTCCTGTATTCCATTCTATAACATCTTGACACGTCCTTGGTCCTAGGAGCAGAATCACTTGTATAGGCTAGATTAGCCTCATTCCCAGGCCAGTCTCTGGCCTGGGAACGAGATTAAGACTAGATGTTAGATAGCCAACCTGCATATATACATTAATTTACTACGAGCCACCATTGCCTCTAGGTTGAAGGAGTTGCTTCGTGCCAGACTAAGAGAGTGTGGCTGGAGAGAGCAGCTGAAGGAACACTGTAGAGGTCGGTTCCACCAAGATGAGAGCCATTAGTTGCTTGGCACATTCTAACTTGTATGTTTCTTGCTTTGGTGTGTTTGTTCCTCCAGAAGTCATATCTCAACATGGTCTCAGCAATGTCACTGTAGACAGCCTGGCCCAGGAAATAACTCCCAAAGCAAGAGGTTCGTGGGGCAGTCACTTTATCTTAGCACCAGAGAATTGGTAACCCATTAAATTCTACTCTATTTCGGAATTCTAGAGAGCCAATCTTTGAAGTTTAATCACCTTAGCACACTATTACAGTAGTGTTGCCATAGTGAAACCAACCACATTCTCAGGCCCTCCTGTTTATCTTCAGTTTGTAGAAAGTGTTGAAGATGTGAGAATACCTAGCCTACGTGTAGTTCCTAGTCTCACCGACCAGACATTCACGGGGGAAAGAACATCTGGTCACTATAGACAGTACGTTTCTGTGACACGGAGGAATTTTAAAAACGTGACGTCATGGCGAATGTCATGAGGAAGGAATGCATGCATCTGTACCCCAGTTCTATGACATCAGTGATCAGCAAGGAACGTCGTTTGTGCCATTCGCTTGCAACTGTCAAGGACGTCTACAATGTACAGAAGCTTGAATGAGTACTGATCACATGATGTACAATCTGATTGGTGCCCCAACATTGCGGCGATGTCCACAAATCTCTGACCTGTTTATTACATGTAGTAACTAGCTAGACAATCCTCCCCCCTCCCCCCTCCCCTCCCACACACACACACACACACAAACGGTCTGACCTGTAAAACTACCTACATGTAGTTCCCCGGCTCCTCCCCAGTCTTTTGTTGTACGGTAGTACAGTGCATGTGACAAAAAAAAAACCCCGAGGATAATTACGCACCCAGCGTTTCAGTGCATGTGACAAAAACCCCGAGGATAATTATGCACCCAGCGTTTCCCCCAAAGCTGACAGGAAGGGGGGGAAGAGACAAAAAATATGTCCAGATCAAAGAACTTAACGCATATTAGGCCAGGAAAGGGGGGGGGGGGGGGGACACTACAATGTACCAGTTGCCGACACAGTCCCAATGTATGTGCACATTTCCACACTGCAGCCACAGTCCCAGACTACGTGAAGAAGGAATTGTTGCAGCGCATAAGAGACTACATGGACAAAAACTCGTAGTGATTGTGAAGGGAGATTCATGTACAAATTCCACACACATGCACATCCTCTTCTATTATCACCCAAACACTGTACAAGTGCTTGCACTTGAGGTTATGGGATACTGGTGCGCACTCCGCACGAGGTGTATTAATTGAAAGTGCATGCTGAACCAAAAATCTCTAGTATGAAAAGTGTGATCAACTTGATTCTGGTGGTGGAAGTGCACTGCTGTCACAAGCTGCAATATTTATCTACTCTCTCATTCAAGAAATGCGGTTATAAAACCGTTTTTTGGTGAACATGAACCGCTTGTTTTTGGATGGCTATACAGTGTATCTGTAAAATCCTCCGTCCTGCATGCCCTGCAGCTTGTGACAGTGCACCTCCACTGCCAGAATCAAGTTGCTCACGCTCTTCATACTGGAAATTTTTGGCTACAAGAATTTCAGCATGCAATGCATTTCGCATGGTGCACGCAAAAGTATCCTGTAACTCATCAGTACAAGGACGTTAACCGTTTGGATGGCCTTCACAAGCCGGACCATGCCACAGATCAATACTGTGCAGTGGACGTGTTGCATGTCAGGATGAAATACATATAATATGTTGCTGTGACTGCTTAGTTGACCTGTCTCTGTCAAGTCTCATTCCAAGGCTGTAGAGTGTTCTGGGAATGAGGCCAGTATAATTGCTAATGCAAGCTAGCACTGCTCCACAAGCCAATGCATTTGTCCTGACCACCTGTCACCACTGTATGACCATCTGCAGCAACATCAACAGAGATAATGGGGCCTAGAAGGGGTTAATAAATATGAACCAATCATATTAGCAATATTACACGGTATTATATATAGCGGCCATACCAGCATGAGCCTTGTGTCTTGCCACTTCTCTGAAGGTGGTGGCTTCCCAAATAAGGAGTTCACCAGATTCCGATCCAAAGAGGAGGTAGTCTCCATTCCATACCATACAACTGGGGGAGAGAATCAGAACGTACTCGTTTGCATGGGGACATTTATTATACCTGATACAATGTACACCCCTTTCAAATTTCATGTGATAGCTTCAGTACATCACCAACCACGTGCACCGCACTGCACTGACTCACTGAGGTGCAACACAAGCTAGGTATGTGCGCACAAGAGCGCATAGGTAGTATTAGGTAGGTCGTGCCCCCACTCCGCGCGACCTACTTATGCGCTCTTGGCGCGCAGCAGTGTCACTCTAGTTTCGTTCCAGTTCAGAAGAAGCAAATTATTAGTACATCATGATCCAAAGCTTGCATGCTTCCACTGGTTCTAGTTCCTTCCCTCCCTTTCAGTCTCTGGGTACCTTGTTGCCACATTTCAACTTCTGCATGGATCTGACTCTTCAAACTTACACGTAACTTTCAGCCATAGTGAACAGGACTAATACCACACCAACTAATTAGTGGCTCTCGACCAGCAAATGTAGCCTCGTTCCCAGGCTCCCCCCTCTGCGTGCGGTGAAGAATTTTTTGTCGCCGCGTGCAGGGGGAGGAGCCTGGGAACGAGGCTACAGCAAATGCCTGTCCAGACTTAAAAGTGCCCACGGTGACAGGAATAGAGCCCTACAAGATGAGAGGGGCGTTATCCCTTGTACCAAAGTGAAGAGAACTTGCCCTAAGACCTTCCTTTCTAGTAGTTTCTACAGCCAAGCACAACAGCCGCTGTGTGCTGTCAACCTTCAGGTGATGGCCACCCACCTCTCCCTGTCCCACCCTTTCTGCTCACTTTGCGAGCAGAGACTACCAGCAGTGCTGATCTCTTACCGGAACACTTCCGGAGACTTCTTTGACAGTATCTCACATCGTGACGCTAGGTCCAGCATCCGGACCACGCCATCACCACCACAGGTGCACAGCTTGCTCCCAGCTGCAGTGAGAGGAACAGGAAGGGAGCTATCATCATTCCTTGTGCTGTTTAGGTGTTCCCCTGTACCAAGTGGGTATCCATTTCTGCCCATCTGAATAAAGGCTGTGTATACGTAGTTGTGTGCATGTTGTTGTATAGCCTCATAGGTCCAACTGTGGATCGGCTATGTTTTTGCAGGTAACATAGTTTTGTAGGAGGATATAGCCAGTGGTGTCCAGGCTATAGAAGCATGTGGCCACTACGGGGAACAGTCAGACAGACAACGTACATTGTAATGCAAACGGTGAACTTATTGGCTCTGGGACAGTGTACAGTGTATATACGTATATACATAGAAGGCTGGTGGAATGGAATGGAAACTATAGTCATACTGTCTCATTCCTGTGCTACAAGCATTGCTGGAACAGGAATCAGAGGTGAAATAAATTTACCTGGGTTAAATTGAAGGGCGTGGACTGCCTCATTATGGACTGTAAAACAGAGAAATGTTGTGCATTTGAGATGTGTGGGCGTTATGTTCCTCTGAGGCAGTATCTTAGCAACCTTGCAGTTCAAAGTCCCTGTCTTCGTCCGGTATACTCCACACTGTGACATTCCCTAGAAATAAACGCATCGATATCAGAGACTATTATTGGAACTATTCTATAGGGCTGAGCGATATTATTGATAATTCTGTGATAAACACAATAGGATAGTAATTTCCGCTGATTCGCGATATGCGCATGTCAAGTGTTGGCACGGCAGCGCACACCACTTGGGCTAGTACCACACTCTTAATACTGTGAAGCCTTGTTACTGAGGTCCGCTACAGTGTGTTTTGGTTTGCTGCTTCATGAATATACATAATCAAGAATTTTAACACAAGAACGTAGAGAGAAAAAAAAAGAAAATTATAGCCTCCCATGCGGGGAATCGAACCCCGGCCACGGCGGTGAGAGCACCGGATCCTAACCACTAGACCACAAGGGATCACCATGCCTATAACTACTGGAATGCAGGACATTGGAGGGCGAGCCTGAGCGAAGTGCATATGCATGTGCGTGCAGGGCATGCAAGGAGCAGTTGCATTCACATGATTATCCGCGCCTGGGTTCGAGGCTAAGGTACGTGTAGGTCAACGCGCTGTCTCCGTCTTTGTCAGTGTCGCCGAGGAAGAGAATGTTCATGGTGCCCTAGCCAGTGTCCACGAGTGGTCTCCGTCTTTGTTGTCGCCATCGTTCGTCGAACAGGTAGCTAGACGGTTCGTCGAGTTCATTGAATTTGAATATTATTGTGCACGTGCAAGTGAAATTCGCTGATTTAAAATTTACGGTAATTGCAAGATCCACCACCGGACAAGCAAGCATACACACACAGAGCACAATTAAGTCATGCTAGTTAGTATGGGTATAGGAGGGTAACTTTATCTACAACTGTAGCTCCAGTGCCTGCCACATAGCAACTGGTGCAAACAGCTACATGCAGTTCACTCAGGCAGGCACTGGGTCGACCCATTGTTTGACTGTTCGTGCAGGTACCAACCATCGATTGTGCCTGAGGCCACCTTGGATACGCCATTGTCCAGGTCCATACACCGCACCTCATTGTCATGATCCAGTTCACACTGCATAGGAGTACGTAAATTTCCAGTCACCTTTAGTAATCTATAGTAATTCCCAGTAATCTACAGGAACTAGAATAGTGGCTTCACACTACACAGGAAATACATGCAGGAATTGTCAATTCAGTCCCAACTCAAGCCCATTCCCACTTTGATCTACAGTAGGAGTCAAATTAAAGTTCCCGTTTCGCTTGCGATAACGCTAGAAGGCAGAAGGACGTTGTTTGCTATATTTTGTGTGGCAGAAGAGCAAGGAACACAGTGAACCTCAAACCGTCATCGTTCAGTCAGGTTTGCTGGTACAGTAACTCGCTGTAGAGCTTACCTACAAATCACGAAGACACTAACTAACAGGACCACGAATGTGTCTTAGAAATAAACCGGGCGTTGGATCAGCTCGTGGCGCTATAGCCTGCAGCTCGACTGTTGATTTCGACCGAATGCACGTGCATTTAAATGGTAAACTTCCGTTTTAACGGTTGTCTTCCGTTCCGTAATTATCAGAGAACGCGATAGCGTTCTCTATTTAGGGATGGCCAAGGAATTTTCGAATTTACCATACTGATGCACTAGCAGGAAAACGGCAAAAGAAGCTACAAAGGCCCAAACCAAGCGTACAGACAGAATGACACTGCCTAGCAGTTCACAAAAACACTCTTAAACGTACCTGAGAGTACGCGGGAGTCGAGAGACAAGTCGCTGTAAAATTCCGATTTCGTCATCTTCTTTCTTCTTTCTTCTTCTTCTTCTTCTTCTTCTTCTTCTTTCTCATAGTCAAGCATAGCTCACCAACGGAAGGAGTCCTTGAACTGATTTAAGCACAGAACAACACCGCTTTCTCCGCAGTAGAGTCTTTGCGTCCGTATGTCTGCAAACTGGCAAGAACAGCAGTTTTGGTTAGCTGCCATTCGACGAAATTGTAGCACGACGCCATTTTGAGGCAGCCAGAGGTCACGCGTTCGGCCAATTGCGCATGCGCATTTCACATGCAAGCGCATGTTGTGTTCTTTTTGCTTGTGATAGCTGCGTTTGAGACACTTACTGAATCCTTGTCAATCCGTCATCTGGTGGCTCACTACCGCTGAGAGGAATTTCTACCAACCTGTTCTTGTCAAGATCTATCGTGGCTGTGCCATCGTGGGGGCGTGGCTTTCTTTTTCATGACGTAGCTACAGTGCAGAACAAGACTTTGTACTTGTACCAATACTGACCTGAACTGTGGAGTTTTAAACTATTATATGGAGCCATTGCATGTACGTGACCTATAATTATGACTGCCATCAAGCTCTCTGATCTGATCAGGGGCGGCGGAACAGGTCCGCAGACCCGGCAACTGCCGGACCAATGTTTTGACAAACCATGGTATACTTGCCAACATCAGGCGGCACTGAGCGTCCTCCTCAGTGGATACATAGCTACGTACTGGGGACCAGGCTCGAGGGAAAGTCTGTTTACGAGTCCAGTTGCATTGCAGCAAAACTTGAAGTGTCTGGAGGACACATTATCCGGGCGCTTGTTGAGTACGATGCTTGTTGAGTACGCGCGAACAACAAACTGGTTATACGTGCTAACTAATACCACGTGCGATTTAGAAAGGGGTGGAGCCAGGAAGTGAAAAAGCAGCAGTGAAAAACTCGTACTCGTAGCCAGTAGGCGTGGGCTACCAGCGCAGCGTACATTTCCTTTCCACGTCGAGAGTGAGACGGTCACGGATTGCAAGGAAACCAGAGAGCAGTGGCAGTGCAGTGCAAAGCACGAAGGTGCTACGAGAGCCCATCCAGGCAACTGAAAAATGACCCTGAATAAAAATTTCGCGCTTCGCGTGGAAGACTGATCGGCGCTACGCGCCTCTACACACTGCCTTCGGCAGTGAACATTTTGCCCTACCAATCCCAGATTGCTTCCGCCGGCTCTGCTGATGAAGGGTGAACGCCCACCACAGACTTGTAGCTGATGACATGAGCAACGTGCGTAGAACAATATTATTAATGGAAGCAACAAAGCCTGCTCAATGCCCAGCAGAAGGTCCACATCCATCACTGCCATCATGAGAGACTGTCATAGCTTTCCTTTGCTGACATTGTGATTAGGTACATCAGGGGCGTAGGAAGATGAAAAGTTAAAGGGGGGCCCAGGGCCTTACCTAACATTTTTTATCAGGGGGGGCAAATTGCACAGCGCACCGCCGAAGGCGGTGCGTAGAGCCGCGAAGCGGCGATCAGTCCGCGCGAAGCGCGGAAAAATTTTTTTACGTGTTCTTTTCAGCGCTCAGGAAGCGCTCTCGTAGCATCTCTACGCATTCTGGACACGTTCCCAGACGCAAAGAAGATTGACCAAGTAACCACGATGTGTGCGGCTGTTAGCTTCCTTCTTTTCATCGTCGACGGATCCGGATTAGCTACAACCGTTAACCACCACGCGGACAGTCGATTGAACACTGCGTTATCTAATTATACGTATATACAGAGATGTAAAATTAAAATTGTGTAGCAAGCGTAAGCCGACTATGTCTGCCTTTCAAGCCACTGCTTAGTCGGTACTTGCAGTCAGCATACTAGCTGTAGTATACTGTATAGGTATACTGTGTAGCTATGCCTATGGCGGCGAGATCATCGCGTACGCCTTGCGCCATGTGATCGGCAGAGCCGACTGGATCGCGGAGCGACAGGCCGACGTACGTTTTGTAAGTCAACTTTGCTTGCTGTAAAACAAGGGGGGCCCTGGCCCCTGTGGCCCCCCCGGTTCCTACGCCCCTGTACATGTAACAACACCTTAAAATCTGACATCAGGGCATAGCTACATCCAGTACCCCTGTACCCAATGCCTGTACCCTTATGGTGATGTTGCACATACCATGACTAATAAGCTACGCATTTCATGCGCTCAAAAAAAGTGCACAAACTAGGGGCAAAAAATTTTTCCCCAAAAATTCTATGAGATTTAGTGATGGCCTGTCACATTCCATGCACCTCATGAAAAACCTAAGAAACAAGAGGAAATGCCATTAACCAGCCTCAGTCCCATCCCATCCCTAAATTCTACATTTTTTAATAAATGGGATGGGACTGAGGCTGGTTAATGGCATTTCCTCTTGTTTCTTAGGTTTTTCATGAGGTGCATGGAATGTGACAGGCCATCACTAAATCTCCTAGAATTTTTGGGGAAAATTTTTTTGCCCCTAGTTGAACATAAAACGCATTGAAATTACGGACCGTTCTACGCAAGCGAAACGGGAACTTTAATTTGACTCCTACTGTAGTACAGCCAGAGGTCATACATATTCAGCACATCAAGCACCGTCCGTACTGACACTACATCTCACACCATAAACCACACAAGAGAGTGAGACTGCATGTCTAACCTGGAGCTCTGGAGGCTCTGGTTTATGAGATGAAGGGTCAAAGACATAGCTCCATATCTGCGAGGAGGAAGAATAAGGTTAACACAACACCGGCCATCCACTCTCCCCAACAGTCCAGATCATTGCACGTGCATATCAGTCCACACTCAGCACCTCGCTGCTAGGCCGGGTTATACATGTAAGTGCATGATGAGGTGGAATATGGCCTATAGGTAGAGAGGCTCCCACGCCCCATCTCCTCATGTCTTGCGCTGCCAGCAAGTATAGCACCATGCAGCTACTGCGGTTGCCACTCGTATTGGTACAAATGTCACACCTTCCCATGCTACATATCTCATGTCCCATCTCCCCTTAATTGGATGCCCTGACCATGCATCTAGCTCCCCATATGCCACACCTTCGCATGCCCCACCTCCCCGGCCATGCACCTCCCCATCCCACACTTCATGCCAGACCTCCTCATATGCCACCTCCCCATATGCCGCGGCCACTTCATGCCACGTACACCTTCTCATGCCACACCCAGCTCCTCTTTCCTGCCTCCCCATGCCCCACTTCTTCATGCTCCATGCAGCTCCCCATGCCACACACACACCTCATGCCCTGCCTCCTCACGCCAGACCCTCCACATGCCACACCTCCTCATGGCCCACCTCCCCATGCCACACACACTTCCTCATGGCCCACCTCCCCATGCCACACCTCCTCATGCCCCACCTCCCCATGCCTCACCTCCTCATGGCCCACCTCCCCATGCCACACCTCCTCATATGCCACACCTCCCCATGCCTCACCTCGATCATGCCCCACCTCCCCATGCCACACCTCCTCATGCCACACCTCCCCATGCCACACCTCCTCATGGCCAGCTAGCCCACCTCCTCATGCCCCACCTCCCCATGCCACACCTCCTCATGGCCATGCCCACCTCCTCATGCCCCACCTCCCCATGCCACACCTCCTCATGGCCCACCTCCCCATGGCCCACCTCCTCATGCCATGGCCCATGCACCTCCCCATGCCACACCTCCTCATGCCCTGCCTCCTCACGCCAGACCTCCTCATGCCACACTTCTCATGGCCCACCTCCCCTAGCTATATGTCCCACCTCCCCATGCCACACCTCCTCATGGCCCACTTCGGATCCCCATGTCCCACCTCCCCATATGCCACACCTCCTCATGGCCCATATCTCCCACCTCCCCATGCCACACCTCCTCATGGACCATCCTCCCACCTCCCCATGCCACACCTCCTCATGGCCCACTTCCCCATGTCCCACCTCCCCATGCCACACCTCCTCAAGGCCCACTTAATTCCCCATGTCCCGGCCATGCACCTCCCCATGACACACGTACCCCCTCGTGGCCCACCTTCCCATGCCACACCTCCTCATGCCACACCTCCTCATGCCTTGCCTTAAATTCTCATGCCACACCTCCTCATGCCCCACCTCCTCATGCCACACCTCCCCATGCCCACCTCCCCATGCTTCCCCATGCCACACCTCCTCATGGCCCACTTCCCCATGTCCCACCTCCTCATGCCACACCTCCTCATGGCCCACTAGCTCCCCATGCCCACCTCCCCATGCCACACCTCCTCATGGCCCACTTCCCCATGTCCCACCTCTTCATGCCACACCTCCTCATGGCCCACCTCCCCATGCCCACCTCCCCATGCTTCCCCATGCCACACCTCCTCATGGCCCACTTCCCCATGTCCCACCTCCCCATGCCACACCTCCTCATGGCCCATCTCCCCATGGCCCACCTCCTCATGCCACGCCTCCTCATGCCCTGCTTTCTCATGCCACACTTCTTCATGCCCACCTCCCCGGGCCATGCTACACCTCCTCACAGCCCACCTCCTCATGCCACACCTCCTCATGGCCCACCTCCCCATGCCACACCTCCTCATGGCCCACCTCCCCATGCCACACCTCCTCATGCCCTGCCTCCTCATGTGCCAGACCACCTCCTACCTTGACAGTTGAGTCCCATGAGGCGGTGGCTAGTGTGTTCCCCTTCCAGCAAAGGCTGGTGACAGAGCTGTGATGGCAGTAGGTTGAGTTCACAGCAGAAGCAAACTCAACTGAGTATGTGTAGCTGTGTATGTGCATGTGTATGTGTGTATGTGCATGTGTGTGGGTGTGGGGTATGTGATAATGATGGGTGGAGAGGTGGGAGGAACTATTGGAGACAGCTGTATTGAAATGGAGGTAACTTGACATTTGCTGATACATGGACTCACACATGGTTGTCCCAGGATCCAACCAACACTGTCTTTGAATCAGGTAGCACTGCTAAACAAGAGAGAGGCTGAGGAAGACAAGAGTTGGTACATGTTGCCTCATTCCCAGACCGCTCAGTCTCAAGACTAGGGTACCGGTGTAATGGACTGTACACTACAGGGGAAATAGCCTCATTCCCAGACCACTTGGTTTCAAGACTAGGGTTAGAGTGGACTTGATTACTAGGTACAGTGGGAAAAGCCTCATTCCCAGACCACTTCGCCCCAAAAACTGGAGACAGGTGGCATGGGAAAGAGACAAGCTACTGCAATTTACCCAAACGAGGAGGCAAGACATACCAGGTTGGAGACGGCAGAACTTCTTATCAGCTGCCTATCCTGTAATGAGTGCACCTTCAGAGTCTTGTCTGATAAAAGAGAAAGTGATAAAGCTTCACAACCACACCCACTGCAATTAGATCACGGGGTAGCTCTCAGCATTAAATATCAACGTTCCGAATTTGGTCAAGGTCTGTCCACAAAAAATCGTTCAATTGAACACTCATACCGTGGGAGGCAGAGAAGAACATCCTGCCATCGTGAGAGAGTTTCACTGCCGAGACTGGCCTACGGAGAGGAGAACAATCATGCACCTAAGTGGTACTGCGTAGCATTGTGTGGAGAGATAGTAGTCTCATGCCTAGACGTCCACGCCCAACGTGTAGACGGGGCTGGGCATGAGACTAGAGAGTTAGCTCGATGGTCTGGCTCACTCTTTGTGAAGTTTCTGCAGGTACTGTAGCTTCAGGCACTGAATGCCAGAGCAGTCCTCCACCTTAGAGCCCACTACATGGAGAGAAGCATATCTCATCCAGAGCTACTGATCCTTCCTTCACAATGGTTGCCATGGGACCAGCCCAGTTGACCACTTCAGACAGATTTACTAGTCATCACTTTGCACAGGAGTGCATCGAGCCTTTGAGATTAAGGATGGGAGAATTTGCTTTTATGTAGGAGCATAGAGGTGGCTTTGCCAGCTTGGCGCGCTCCTGACTTGCACAACTTGGACAGCTGCCTTCAACTGTGACCATCACATACTGTTCAACCGTTCATTATCTCATGGCTCATGCACGAATACATTCACTTGACAATATGGTCCGCATATTCACAGCCGATGAAGGGTAGCCTCGTTCCCAGGCCTACCCCGTTTTTTTCTGTTCTTCGGTTTCCGTTGACGGAAACCGAAGAACAAAAACGGGGTAGGCCTGGGAACAAGGCTACATGAAGGGCACAGTGAGACATGAGAACATTTATAGTCCATCAGCTATGTACTGAACAGTTAGACCACAAGATAACCTTTCAAGAAGGGCACAGAGGTCATTTCAATGTTCATGTGTTCTCTACCATTCAAAAAAGCCTGCCCTAATGCGGGGGACCACACAGTCTGCCCTATTGCAGGGGACCACACAGCCTGCCCTAATGCGGGGAACCACACAGCCAGCCCTAATGCGGGGGACCACACAGCCTACCCTAATGCGGGGGGCCACACAGCCAGCCCTAATGCGGGGGACCACACAGCCTACCCTAATGCGGGGGGCCACATAGCCAGCCCTAATGTGGGGGACCACACAGCCAGCCCTAATGTGGGGGACCACACAGCCTACCCTAATGTGGGGGA
>OZ007515.1:3883700-3908700 GCA_963931865.1 Axinella damicornis | reverse complement strand
TTGGCTGGTGTAGTCAGCAATGATCCAAGGCATCACAGGATACTGCATGATGTCATTGAAACTGCGGTCTGAGAGGCTGCAGACAAACACGCAGTAATCTCCAGTAATCTCAAGGGCTCAGAGAACACTTCCAATTACACTGAAAACACTCATTACTGTCAATTGGCTCTGTGGGGCTTAAAATTCCATCTGCGTGGTAGCGATATCTGGGTGCCTTGAGAGCAGGGATGAAGTTTCCACTTCATGGTAAACTTAATCATAAGTTTCGCCTAAGGCCATTGATATTCAGGTTTCCGTGCATCAATCAAAATCTTTAACAGCTGCATTGCTACTCACAAGTTGAGAAACATGAGGTAGTCGTAGTTGGACATCTCTTCTGTCTGCCATTTGAGCGTGGTGGCCTCCAGGTCAAACTCCTCCAATCGCACGTTGGGCTGGGCCAGGATCTGTTGGTAGAGGGAGTTCCTCTGACGAACGGACGGAAGGACCAAGAACATGGTTTGACCATTGCCACAGAAGAGTTCAATACCCTAGAGGGGGAGGGGGGTAGGGAAGGGAAGAGGTATGAGGAGGGGTGGGGAGGAGGAGGGAGAGAAAAAGAGAGAGGGTGATGGGGACGGAGGGGAGGGAGGGAGGGAGGGAGGGAGGGAGGGAGGGAGGGAGGGAGGGAGGGAGGGAGGGAGGGAGGGAGGGAGGGAGGGAGGGAGGGAGGGAGGGAGGGAGGGGAGGGGGAGCAATGGAGGGTAAAACTAGCAGATTTCAGGTATTCCACGATCATACCACGTGTCTGAGCATGTATCTTCTTTTCATCACATACTTCAGCTCCGACAGTTTCAATTTCAACACAGGCTCCTGATGGGGAACCAATACAACCACAATGAAGGTCAGGTCAGTATATTTGACTCAGGCAGCTAGTCCGATCACATGCAAGTCTGCCTCATTCCCAGGCAATGCGTGGCCTGGGAATGAGGCTAGTACACTGGCAGCCGTGGGAGGAGGATATCACTTACCACTTCCACGTTATTGTAAGGTTGGAAGTAGAGACGCAAGGATGTCAGCATGATCCTGCCGGGGTTGGAGACGAGGGGAGTGATTATCTCTCCAGTAGCCTCAGCAACTATTTCCTCATAGAGGTCTTCCAACCAACTGGTGTTGAAGGAGACCTCAGCACGACGGCTTTGCACAATGCTGTCAATCTAAATAAGGGAGTGAAGGAGGGGAGGAGGTAAAGGAAAGTAGAAGGGAGGGGAGAGGAAGGGGAAGGGAGGAAGGTGGAAGGTAGGGGAAGAGGAAGGGGAGGGGAAGGAATGAAGAAAGGAGAGGGGAGCGGAAGAGGAAGGGGAGGGTGAGGAATGAAGGGGAGGGCAGGAAGAAGGAGAAAGTGTGTGATGTGTGGGAGAAGACTGTGCTACAGTATTCACCATCACTCACAGGGAGTGGATGGCCAGCTGCACATGCTCAAACTCACCAGTGCATTCTGGTCCGCCTTGGGAAGTGCAGTGGTACGGTGTAGCTGCACGGAGGATAATTACACAGTAGACACAAGACTATGTACACATCATCCCAAGGCCTCATCCCCAGGCCTCCTCATTCCTGGGCCTCATTCCCAGGTCTCATTCCAGGGCTTCCAGCACTCATACATGCAGTACAAATGCCAAGTAATGCCAGGTAACTAAAACATGCATGCACTAATGTGAACTACTTACAGTGAGTATCTGGGACAGAAGTGAGTCAATACTGGCATAGTTCAGGGAAAACAAAAGCCGACGCTCCTCCTGCAACCACAATCATAAACACTAACATTACAAACCTTACAAATTCAAGACTGTTTTAGCCTCATTCCCATACTCTATTCCCAGCCTAACCTCATACTAGTCCTACTTCCATTCCCATACCATTCCTAGTTTCATTCCCATACCATTCCTACTTTCATTCCCTACTTTGATTCCCAGTCCCGTACCATTCCTAGTCTCATTCCTGGGTTGTTCACACCAATCAGCATATTGGTCAACTGGGAATAACTCTTGGAATGGTCTGGGAACACAGTCTGGGAGTGAGTGAAGCTATAGGCTCCAGATAGTAACCACTCCATCTTCCGTACTGGAATTGGGGGGGGGGGGGGGGGGGGGGGGGTTACCTCACCTTGCTTTTGATGTTGTAGGGTGCTATGGTGTTCCCTTGCAACATTTCAGTCACCTGCGAGGCAGATACAAAGAAGGTATTGCCACCAATCCGGCTGCAAAGTGAGAGGGAATGAGAATAAAGTCAGGGACAGCTGATAATGTGCACATCTCTGGGTAATAGTACCACCATCTCTGCATTACAACATTTACACGAGTCACACACTTGTACAAAATGGTATCACCTGAATATACATGCATACAGCACTATAATATTATGGGAGTTGCAAAAAAACTATTGCTGCTATAGACTCTGATATTCAGCAGCTCGTACACAGCCTCAAGAGGAGGTGTGACACGATGGCGTCGCTATTCATTTGTGCATGCTCTAATGAACATTCCAATGCTGGTATATAGAGCTTGAGAAGGTGGAGACACCTGTGTGCCCTCTTTTAACATTATTTCACGTTGTGTGTAGTACCTGGAGAACCCTTTGGGTGCCTTCCATGGCTCAATCCTCTGACAGTCTCTGTAGGCCAGCTGCAATCAGGGAAAACATGTCACTTTGAAGCCATGTGCACCAGCTGGATTAAAACCCGTTTCTCCCGCTTCTAATACCATAAGCAGCAAGAGCTAGCTGGCTGGAAATGAGGCCAACTTTGAGGTACAGTACAAATGCAGAATGGATGGATACTAATGTACCAGCTATGTGCACTACCAGTGTCTTAACTTCAACCTGGAATCTGAATGTGTGATATCTCATCTCTATGCCCTACCTTAATGACAGGGTCAGCCAAGTCTAAAGGATCAAAGAGAATGGATTTTGAGCACACCTTTAGTCTCCCTCGCTGCTTCCTGAGGAGTGAAGTGTTACGCCATTATCAGGAAACGTACTACGTACGCACTTACTTACAAGTCGGAGTTACACATGCACAGCAAAGAATGTCAATTAATTCTAGGTGGGTGGGGCTCAATTTTGCAAAACATTGCTGTTGTGTTACTGGGCTATCATGACTACAAAACTAGCTGTCATGACGGTCACGTGACATACCTTGCAAACCATCATATGATCATCATGTGACAGTCATGTTAGCCCTCAAACTATCACTACACTCTCTGTTCATAGTTTACAAATGGTTGGGTTTCACAAAAACCAATTCATGAAACACCGTTTATGTTCAGCCAATCATGATAGTATAGGTAGAACAACAGTTACCAAGGTAAAAACAAGTCCCTCGTGGTTTTCCATATCCACCAACCACAAACAGGCACCTCCATATTTGATTTGACTTTTGACCACATCAAACTCCATCCACCCTCGTTCACACCGCTCCTTTCCTCTCCCCTTACAATAACTATAGGTACACGTATACAATATACACTGTACATCGCCACTAGATTTTAACCTCTCAATTGACTCCTGCTCTGTGGAAGCATTGGGATAGCAGATGGCGCTGAAATCCTCAAAATAGATCTCTCCGAACTCTAGCAGTAAGAGGGAGAATCTGGACATAGAAAAAACACACAATTCATTGAAATGTAATAGACATCACAATCCAACAGCCCTCTCTAGACTGGAGCATGATACGACGTAGTACAGGTATACATGGGATTAGCATTGCAAACTAGACCCTGCTCCACAAAAAGGAGATTGGTCCATACCATTCCCTTTGTAGAGCAGGATCTGGGTTACCCTCGTTCCCAGGCCACTAATCCATGTGGACTGTGAAGGAGGCTAGATCTACATGCAAGCTTTGGAGAGAGAGAATAATCCACAGAAAAAATTCTGGGACCAGCTGGGATTCGAACCCAAGACCTTCTGAGTACTAGTCAGACGCTCTTACCGCTAAGCCACTGGGCCCACGGCAGAGGAGCGGAAGCAAGGCTGTATATAACAGCGCAGGCTAGAGGACTTAGCCGATTCCAGCTGTCTTTCTCTCTCTCACGATTGTTTCACTGCCAGAAGTGGAGATCCCCTGCGGACGGGGTTACGGGCCTGGGTGGGTTGATAATTGTGCCGGAGGCTGTGGTGGTGGACAGTGAGTGTCCGCTCAGGCAATGTGTCTGTACAGTCAACCCACCCCACGAATGTCTGGCTCGTGAGACTACCCTCCTGCCTTCCCCAGTACATGAGTACTGGGTCTAGTTTACAAGACCAGTTGCAGGCACATGATTGATACCTACATGATCTACATGTAGGTATCAATCATGTGCCTGCAACTGGTCTTGTAAACTAGACCCAGTACTCATGTACTGGGGAAGGGAGGAGGGTAGTCTCACGAGCCAGACATTCGTGGGTGGAAAGGTAAACCTGGTCACAATAGACAGGTTTCTCTGGCATGGAATTCAATGTCCTAGCAAGGGTCGTGAGGAAGGCGGTTACTGTGACTGTAATGCCAACGTCGGTGAGCAGCAAGAAATGGTTTTTGTTTGCACCATTTGCTTGCAGCTTAGCCTCATTGCCAGGATGTAGGATAACAAGGCTACTTGCGACTGTGAAGGGCATCTAGCTCACAAATCTGCCAAACATGTGACCAATACAGAACATCAACTTCTATAGTGACCACGTTCCTCCCCCCACGGACGTCTGGCCCACAAGGCTAGGAGGAGGAGGGGGAATGAGAAGAACACGATCTGACTTGCGTATTAGTCTGTAAGTGGTATTCCTCAGAAGACAACAACTATTCGATCTTCATGAAGAAGTATACATACTGCATGAACCTCCACTCACTACTTAAATCAGTGCGTGCAGATCTATATGCACCAAATTATCCCGCCCCCACCTCTCTGAACTGGTCACACTCCTTCTCTTCGGAGTAACTAGCGTACATGGCAGACTATCCAAGCTGAAAGCAGCCATCTTCAGATCTTGACGGCCCGCCCACGTGGTCGTCATAATTTTTCAAGGTCACATGACGCGCCCCGTTCCAATTGGAGCTCATCAACCATTTAATCTCGTGCCAACCATTCTGCCAGTTTCTGGTGTCATGCACAGAAGATATTGCAGTGTATCAGCGTAAGCACCGTAAGATACAGCGGCTGTGGGTATTCTCATGTATTCTGTTGACTTCAGAACTGATACTATGACTACTGAATGCCAACTAAGAGCCTTATCCGTTTGATATTAACTCCGACAAGATCATACAATTTACTCGCCCTTATCCCTCAACAGGACATCAACCTTTAGTCCTGTCTTGATGTTGTCATGATGGTTGTTGCTATGGTGATGGCTCTGAGGCTCCTGATTAGTTGGACCTGGCGGGATGTGATGTTTGCCTTCTGTACCTTGCTCCTTGCCTCCCCCAATGTATACACCTTTCCTGTGAGAGACCCCGCCTCGTCCGATGACCTCTTGTTCCCCAACGACCACCTCACACCATATCCCGAGCACTGGCACGGCTCACGGCGAACTGCAAGGGACGTGAATGAGTGCCAACACACTGACTGGGAAAACAGGACTTACGAAGAATTCAAAATTCCCAATTTCACTCCAAAGTCTAAAGAAGTACGATACGAGCTTCATAAGTATGCTGATACCACGAAACGTGACTCAAAATGGAAGTATTTAGTTGGAACTATAGCTTACATAGATGATCCTTACTATACATTTTCTGTGTTGGAACCTTATAAGAAAGGCGGATGTGAAATGAGCTATTTTTCTGCGACAAGAAGCACTGTGTTAGAGACGGCAAAACGGAGGGAGTACGGCTGCAAGCTGGCTGCAAATGCAGGCTACTTCAGTATGATAACTGGACAATGTTATGGGAATATTGTTTCTGACAGTAGAGTTGTTCAAACTTCAGACGATGAGCAAAATGCAAACTTTGGGATCCGTGAGGATGGAACGATCGTTGTTGGGTATATCCCAGACAAGGAGATATTGAACGGGTCGGTCCCCTTCAGGCAGCTGATTACTGGTGTGATATGGCTGGTGAGGAATGGAACGAACTATGTCAATGAGAGCGCAAAGCTCGAGTGCTCCTCGCACGAAGACACCGGGAAGATTGACACTTTTGTGAACGTGCTCTCAGCACGGACTGCCATCGGGCATGATGCAGAGGGAAGGCTCGTGATGGCTCAGATTGAAGGACAGACACACCGCAGAGGGTATGTGGGTCAAGCTGGTAAAGATCTGTGTAGTTGTACGTGTAGTTCTTGCACCCTCCTCTCGTCCCCCTCCACAGAGCCAACTTGCATGAGTTTGCAGAAGTGCTGATCAACCATGGGGTGATCAACGCCATCAATCTTGATGGAGGTGGCTCCAACACCCTGGTGAAAGATGGCGTGCTTGTTAACTACCCCACTGATCACTGGTTTGCGACATTGTACACACATACATACAGCTGTACAACGGTGCACATACATGTATTCCCATTCACACACGGTCACACATTGAGCTTCTTAATTAACCCACCATTCCTGATTCTCAAGGTCAGGCATCTAGCTAGTCTCAGAACCAGACTCCCCACCCAAGGGGGGAGGGGCGGTATGGGAGTCTGGTACTGAGACTAGTAGCAATGTACAAGGTTTTAGTGGGTATGGTTACAGTCAAACATACAATGTACATACATGTACATTGTACATGCACACACACACTTCATCCTCAGTCACGGTATGCCTGAGTACCGCTGCCCTCGAGAAGTCTCCACTGCTCTCTGCATCCACGACGTGGAGTGTATCGAGCCTGACTGCAGCGGCCATGGTTTGTGTGACCTTGGGGAGTGCTCATGTGATCCCCCATGGCTTGGAGAGGGGTGTGAGAGGCTTAACTGCTCATTGACTGACTGCAGCAACCACGGATCATGCACTGCAGAAGGTGCGTTTGAAGGGCTCAATGGGTGCACTGATACCGATATTGTTGACCGATTATCTGATATCTGTCAGCTGATCTGATCGTCAGTGCAGCCCTACAGGTTAGAATCTAGTTCACATTCCAAGTACTAGTACATGTGGTTGGTGACCGTGTGTTAACTATGTGTGTGTGTGTTTGCTTCCTGTAGGCAAGTGTGAATGTGACGGAGGATGGATGGGAGAGCAGTGTGAAAAATGTAAGTCGTATGTTTCCAATCCCATCCCCAGTAACTTGTCCCATTCCCAGTCCTCGTGTTGTCTTCTGGACTCACATCCCCTCTACATGTAGCTAGCCCTTTCTTACTGCATCATAAACCGTGGTGTTCTGGACCAGGCAGGCTAGTCCAGGAACGAGGCTGCACCATGGACTGTGGCCTCATTCCCAGACCAGACAGGCTAGTCCTGAGCATCGATTCTCAGGCCAGGGACATGTACATGTACAGGTGGGGATTGTACTACACATTTTTCAAGTCAACCATCCATACTACCTTTTCTCCTATGTGCATGTATGCACACACACACACACACACACACACACACACACACACACACACACACACACTCACACACACACACTCACACACACCACACACACTCTCACACACACCACACACACACACTCTCGCACACACACGCACACACACACACCGCACACAAACCCACACACCTCACATACACACTCATACACACACACATAGCATGCCCTCATGGTCGCTACGGCAAGGACTGTGAACTTTACTGCTGGTGCTATGGCCACTCAGTGTGCAACCAGACGACCGGCAAGTGTGGGTGCCAGCCAGGATATAAGGGATTCGGCTGCTTTGAGAGTGAGTTCACATGCAGGATTTGGTCATACCGGTAGTTGTGTCGCAGTCTGTGATGGTTGCTGTACTAGTCTATTGAGCTAGGCCATTTTCTAGGCCCCAGTCCGAACTTCCTGTGCAGCGAGAGAATTGTCTAGCTCAATACACTATTGTTGTACGTGCTGGAAGATTTTCACCTGGTGAATAGTCACAGTGTACGTGCTGTCATTACTGTTTGCTTCTCATCCCTGTACAGTCACAGTGTACGTGCTGTCATTAGTGACTTCCTCTCATCCCTGTACAGTCACAGTGTACGTGCTGTCATTAGTGACTTCCTCTCATCCCTGTATAGTCACAGTGTACGTGCTGTCATTACTGTTTGCTTCTCATCCCTGTACAGTCACAGTGTACGCGCTGTCATTAGTGACTTCCTCTCATTCCTGTACAGTCACAGTGTACGTGCTGTCATTAGTGTGTGCTTCTCATTCCTGTACAGTCACAGTGTACGCGCTGTCATTAGTGTGTGCTTCTCATTCCTGTACAGTCACAGTGTACGTGCTGTCATTAGTGTGTGCTTCTCATTCCTGTACAGTCACAGAATACGTTCTGTCATTCGTTACTGTCTGCTTCTCATTCCTGTACAGTCACAGTGTACGTGCTGTCATTAGTGACTTCCTCTCATTCCTGTACAGTCACACAGTGTACGTGCTGTCATTAGTGCGTGCTTCTCATTCCCTTGCACAGAATGTGATGATGGGTTCTATGGCTCAGGATGCACTGAAAGGTTTGTTGTGGTAGCCTTTTTGGTACTTGCGTGCACATTCGGATAAAATACCAAGGGTCATATAGTAGAAAACAGCCCATGCCACACAGGATTCAATGCCTCACACTGAAGTCAGCGGATACAGCATTAATATTACAGGGCACTATTTTCATCTACACACATGTATGAAACATCACATTGCCCATGCAATGTTGATAATTATGCATGCGATACATCCATGATACTATACATCCATGATACTATTGCCATGTCGATAATGTCGATAATACCGTTGTCGGTGGTAAATGGCAACGATCGTCCAATGAGTATCATGATAGTATAACATATCAATATGCCATGCTACCCTACCGCATGACCAGCTGCAGCATGCACTGTACAGTGTACATACATATTATGTTGAAAAGCCAGTTGTGCTGCCACTATAGCCATTGCACTAAAGGCACTTCAGCACAATGCATGCATTGTTGACAGCGGCTCTCTCCATGCAGCTGCCCCTATCCTGACTGTTCTAGCCATGGCCACTGCTCCCCCATCAATGGCTCCTGCTTGTGTGACCAGGTCAGTGTGTGTGTGTGTGTGTGCAATGGCTTCATGCAAACACCATATAGTGTACAATGTAGCGTAGGACAACTACAACCTTTGAACCTGTGTTCATGGCAGACATTAGCCTCGTTCCCAGGCTGCATGGGAGGAGAGGCCTGGGAACGAGGCTAGGCAGACATTGGTGCTGTCCTTAGTTACATACTACCCTACGTAGGCTGTACGAATGGTCTGATGCATCACCGCAGACCTGTTACTGAAGGAGTCTAATATTGTGTTGTCTCTCCTCCTTCCAGGGCTGGCTTGGACATGACTGCAGTGTGAGTCTTCCAGAGCTGGTCACAGTTCTTTCCTCTGCTACCAACAGGTCACGGGAGCCAGGAGGCAGTGGTTTCAGGGGCCTAGTGCCCGAGCCCGACTATGGTACTGATGTGAACAGCACTAACGCAACAGAGTCAGATACTGTGGCAAGTGGCAATGGGGAGGGGGATAGTGAAACTGGTCCGACTGCTCCGACTACAACAGCTGATGGTGCTTCATCTGTTGATATTAGCACAGGAAAGGGGATTTGTCCTGGAAATGTGACACAGCACGGGAATGGGACCCACGAACGCCATACTAAGTGAGTTGCAGGGAGAAAGTGGGATATGTGTTGTGTGAGTGTAATGGTTGGTACAGTACAACCTCCAATAGTGGACCCTCCGAGATAGGGACACAATGTAATGGTCCTCTCTACCAGGGATGATTTTCAATGTTCAGGTTTCCCTATAGCATTTTTAACCTCTGAGAAGAGGACAACCCTGTACAAACTCATATCACCTTAATTTCCTCAATGTGTCCTCTTTGAGAGGACTGGTTTCACTGTGGGTTGAACAAGGTGCCATAGTGTAATGATACCAATTTGTCCCCCCCCCCCCCCCCCCCCCCCCCCCCCCCCCCCCCCTCCAGTGTTACAAACCCCAGCCAAGCCCTAGCAGCTGTCCTCCTGTGCATCCTGGTTGCCATGGTAACATTCGTGCTGCATGCTGCTCTGTGTTTCCTAACAAGAAAGTGGGCATACAGAGCAGCCCTACAGACAATGCACAGTGGAGGTCGGACCCTGCCATCTTCTTCCAAGAGGAAGCGATTGAGGAAGCGAAGACCCAAGTTTGTTCAGCTACCCCAGAACAGCAGCAGCGGCGACTGTAGCTTCTAGAGACCAGATTCCATATTTATTTGACTCCCTTTCTTTGTTTGGTGACTAATTCTCAACATAGCCTGTTTCCCAAGCTTTTCCATGTGGGCAGGGACCTTGGGAACAAAGCTATACACTGGTGTAATCTCTTCCTGGATGGCATGTACCCATCCACCATACTTCGGATATGTGAAATGGAAACCTCAGCTCTAGACCTGCATGGTTCAGGATACCAATTGAGTCAAACATGAATGTATGTCAATCTGTCCTTCATAAAATCCTTACTTGAACTAAATGCATGACCACAGACCCCTCCATCTGCATTTGTCAAAATATTGCAATATGCTCACAATAGGCCACCCACCTCGGTAGTTGTAACACACCGTGCATGCAAACTTGTGTGTTACATTCTCATACATAATATGCTTACATGTTTGCCCAGTTTAATGTACATGTACACATCAGTGATATATACATGTATATATCACATAGAACCTACGTACATGACATCACATGTACTATACCGCCTAAGCGCCTATGAACAGTTGTCTGGATGTATTGATGTACATGCATTGTGCATGAATAGCCTCGTTCCCAGGCCCCGCCCAGCTTTCAGTACGGAAAAGTGGGGAGAGCCTAGCTAGCTCGACGTCACACACGTGAGGAAACATACCAGGCCCTCCGCGCGTTCTTTTGTGCAACCGAAAGCGGCGCGCAGCCTGGGAACAAGGCTAGTGCATGAATACATGCATTATCATAATTATAGTGCTAGTATGTTCTCTTCCACGACCTCCACAGCAGTGTGAATGGTAGCAGGGGCACTCTGGTAGTGAGGGAGGGGTCAAACGGGTTGAAGTGGGCTTGTTGGATTCTGTTCAAGAAGCTTTCACACACAACCTGCAATAGCATACGCAACACAGTCATACAGTGTAACAGGTACCACCCTGGCATACATGCAGGTAGAGGCAACTCTGCTGTCTTTTGTTGTTTACTGTACGACAACAGCTGAATTAGAGTGCAGGAATGAGCCTGCCAATGAGACTAGGACTAGATTAGCCTCGTTCCCAGGCTGTTTTGGGAGGGAAAAACGGCCTGGGAACGAGGCTAAGGACTAGATAGACCAGGTGGAAATGAGGAGCACCTTGGCCTGCAAAGCATTGGGAACTAGAAGCAAAGGATTGTGTCTTTTCGTCCAAGTTTTGGGAGACATGATCGGGCCACTCTCTCAGCTGAGCAGTAAAGTAGCTACTAGACTCATTCCCAGGCCGCATGGCCTGGGAACGAGGCTAAGTAGCTACACAAGCAGATGTGCACTGATTGTGCAGCAGTCAAACTATCAAAGAGAAACTATAGCTTATATAGACTCGTTCCCAGGCCCCCGCCCCCTTTGCGCAGCAACAAAGGGGGAGCCTGGGAACTAGGCTATAGCTTATCTACAACTCACTGCTGGCAGTAGCACCTTGAGAGCAGGAGGGTGGATTTTTCCTTTCATAGAGCGGGCCTTCCAACCAAGAAGGATAGAGGAACAAACATGTTCTGAGAGGTACGAGGTCTCCATGAACACTGAGCCTCACCTTCTGCAGGTGGGTGTGTGCCAGGCTGGCCAGGTCAAAGGTGGCATCCCTCACAGCTTGGGTCACATTGCCCCTCAGAAAGTCCTCCTGGGAAGCCCCATGCTGGGTGACCCGAGAGAGGGGAAGAGCAGAAAACAAATGATTCATGCAGGGTTCTATGTAGGCAGGTGTTGGATGCAAGCTTTGGAGAGAGAGAACAGTCCACAGAAAAATTCTGGGACCAGCTGGGATTTGAACCCAAGACGACCTGAGTACTAGTCAGACGCTCTTACCGCTAAGCCACTGGGCCCACAGCAGAGGAGTGGAAGCAAGGCTGTATATAACAGCACAGGCTAGAGGACTTGGCCGATTCCATCTGTCTTCTCTCACGGTTCGTTTCACTGCCTCAGGGTATCGGTGCGTGTGGTCTAGTGTTCGCTTACAGCTTGCAGTGCAGGGTCTAACTGTTCCTCACCCTTGTGACAATGTCCATGGGCAGGAGCACACTCCTCTTTAACCGGTGGTAGGCTGCGGCTCTCAGCAGTATCACTACACCTTCCGCCTTGCCAACATGGCTTGCTGCATGGTCAGCAGACACCTCTCTCACTCCTGCAGGATGAGGTGGGGGAACACTGGTAGCCCAAGCCGTGGATATGAAACAAGGTGGGTGATGGACACTGCATGTTGGAGCAACACAAGGTGGGAGGAGCTGCATTGTGATGGACTCCAGCTAGACTAGTCTAGCCTCGTTCCCAGGCCCCACCCAGCTTTTCATCGCTTGCAGTACGGAAAAGTGTACAACCGAAAGCGGCGTGCGGGCCTGGGAACGCGGCTAAGACTAGTCCTCTACTGCATCAGTCCATCTGCCATTTCTGTCTATGTAATTATCTATCAACCTACTAACTATCTATCTAGCCTCATTCCCAGGTGTTAAAACTACAGGCGACAAACGCTGGGGTCAGAAGGCCTGGGAACGAGGCTACTATCTATCTGTCTATCTCATACACAGCCTCATACCAGCTGCAGTGTCCCATCAAGCAAGCTCTTATATATGACATACCCGATGGCCAACTAGCATGATGATACAATGAGAGTCACACCCTCATAATTCCAGTCAATGACAGGGTCTTACCCTGCTCTTTGTATTACCACATTGCTCCAAGAGACCTACCAGCTCTGTGCAAAAATTACTTTTCGATGGTATCGCATTCACTCAATATTCCATCTGACACCACAGACAGTGATACATGATTGTCAGAAGCTAGTTTGGTGGTAGGTAAAATGCATAGCTCTATGCCTGGGACATACCCAACAAGCATAATTTACCACTCTCTGCATACCATTTCCATGTATGGTGTTGACAAGCAGATCTCTGCTTGAATGCTACAGTGCACTTGATTTCAACATAATTATCCCCTCCCTTACTACCAGAATATTGGCTAAAATGCAACACTATGCAGAAACAGTCACTAAAGAAAATACTGTATTCGATTGCTCCCTTACCAAGAGCTTCAAGTGTGAGGTAGAGCAGTGATGATGATGTGTGTTCTGCGTACTCCTCCATATCTCCGGTGGAGAGGTACACACTCGTGCTCAGGTCCGATTCCTATGCCAAGGTGAACTACTGAACTCTGACCTTCGACCTCTTACGTACATTCCACATGTATAATAGGCACTTACCCTTGCATCTAACAGCCGGGTGAACCACATCTTTGAAAGTTTGTGTCTCTGAACAGCCTAATAGGTAGATATACAAACTGCCCCTCTCTCTCGTGCTATGTTAACAGCAAATTTGGCAAAAGCCAAAAGCTGGAGTGAGAGCCTGTTATATGACCTGGACTTACGTCTGTCAATGCCTGTGCTACTGGTTGCTTGGGAGGGTCGTCCTACGTACGTGCAAGAAATGCGCTCTTGACATGCCAGCATAAAGCTCATTTCACATACATGACCATATATAACCTTGTACACAGTGTCAATGGTGTCCCTCCAAAATTGGATCCTCATTTGACCCACATGCTTCTCCGAGACCACGTCACGAACCTGCAGGGAGGTTTGTAGTGAATGCGTAGACCTGTACAGTTGCTACACACACCGCCATCAGGGGCCTGTTGGAATCTCACCTGTGCCACCTCCACGTTGAAGGCCCTGATGGCAAACACAGCAGGCCTCACTAACTTGGGCAGGAGTAGGGTGCAGAGGTAGTGGTCATAGTCGTGTTGCCTGGAGAGAGATCACCATAGGCATAGGTTGGGTCTGGGAGCCAGACTATCATCACCATGGACTAGGTATATAATCTAAAACACAGGTACGAGCCTACGAGGTCATGATCCTACAACACCTGCAAACGCAGTAGCAGCATACTGATAGACAGCACAAAGTACATACCTTCTGTAGTGTACGTATGTTAGCAGCTGCTGACCTGACTAGGTTCACACAGTAGTTGAGTGAGCCCTGCCATGCTGCAGATGAGCAATAGCCTCTGCAGAATCGACCCACTAGGCTCAGTTTGAGACAATTCCCCTGCACCATTGATATTCGCTTTGTGCAGGTTCCCCAGAACCTGACCATAAAGTCGATAGTCTGGTTCCGAGACTATAGTCTCCAACATCACGCGGGCCGGCCAGACGTTCGCGGCGCGCGGAGGCTTGCGCCTTTCAGTTGCTACATCTACATTACTTGGCCCCGATAATTTTCGACGTGGATACTGGTCCAGCAGGAACGCATGCACATCGATCTATAGAACCGGCCCTGCATGGCCCTAACCCATTGCCCTACTTCCTGCCAGACCACTTCATTTTTTAGTGCTAACATCATAATATTTGTAATTCAGGTCACTTGCAGTACCGGCACCCTATTCCAGATCAGGACACAACACACACAAAAAAGTGATTGCCTTTCCTGAAAAATTATGTCTGAGAGCCTGAGGGAGAAGTTAATAGATCAAGCCTCTAAGTTAGTTTATATCTAGCGCCAGCCATGGCAAGTTTTCAATTTTAATAGTATATAACAGTGATTACATAGTGAGGTGAAAATGGCCATACATGAGAAAAGTCAAGTGGCTAGCAGTGAATTCGAAAACCCTATCAATTGTCCACCTCTACGTCGCCCTGATATGAGCTCCTTTTCTGCTCCGGGCCTGGCAGCACTTGTCTGTCATTGTGGCGTGGATGTCTCTGGAATGGGTGTTCCTGTCGTATGCCAAGCAGTAGGCTGTGCATGCATGAAGAGGACAAGATCAGTGGATTCAATGATGTACTGCATCACCATAACGTAATGACATCATAATTTCACACATCATAATTACACATCGTAATGACATCGTAATGACATCACCATGACAATACCATCATCAATAATTATCTCTTGAATGTAAAGGTAGCCACAAGAAGAGAAATATTAGTCAGAAGTGAATACCACAGGCTCAAGATCTAACCTCATTCCCAGGCTACATTAGCACAATGGCTGCTGCACCCAGTAGTTGACTGGCTTGCCACTGAGCAGCTACGTAGCTATAGTGACATTTTTCATGCAATTGCTCATAATTTACATAAAAGGTGTTCATGAGGGGCTGTTTGAGTGGTTAAAGCATTTGACTACGGACCTATAGAGGTCCCAGGTTCTGGCCCCACTGTTTTTCTTTCTCCTCCTCTCAGTCCTAGACTCAGAAGAAGGGACACGAAAGAGACAAGATCAGTGGATTCAATGATCTACCATTGTCTAATGACATCGTTAGCAACATCTTTATTCCCAAATTTAAAGACCAGCAATAAGAGTTAACTACCTAGCTATTTCTTGAGTGTACACGTAGCTATGTACAATAAAAGATAGAGCCCTCCGAATACGTATTGGAGGGGCGAGTCAGAGCGAATACCAGAAAAACCCTCTGGTGTGAGGAACTAGCTGCGCCATGCAGATGATGTAACTTCTTCCATGCGTCAAATTGAGATTTAAGACCTGATCTCATTTCCACTCTTGTATCACAGATATAGATCGGCTCAATTCTGAATCAGAGGTCATGTGACCATGATGACACTACTTAATTAGATTCATGACTTTGTTTATCTTTCCCATCGTGGTTGTGGAAAGTGGCACTTTCAAGTGCTCTATTGGTTTGGTTGAGCGGAACTTTGAAGCTAGAGTGAGGTTTATGGGGCTGCTAAAGCACTGGAGCCTTGAAGAGGGAGGAGGGTCAGTTTAGTAGAGGGCCTCAAACCACTGAATCTTATGCTTTATCAAGCAGAGGGAGCAGTTTGGTGAGACTCTGATGCTGTCAACGATTTACACAGGAGAGCCCTACCTTAACAACATTGGATGCACCCAGCAGTAGTTTGGCTCACTGACCCAGCTTGCAAACTGTTGTACTGTACTGGTAAATTTCATCACATGCCGGGCCGGTATGCTAACAGTTCATGAGGGGTTGCTTGGTGGCTCAGTGGTTAAAACACTAGCTTGCAAACTGCTGTGGTAAATTTCATCAAATGCTGGGCTGGTATGCTAACAGAGGTTGCTTGGTGGCTCAGTGGTTAAAACACTAGCTTGCAAACTGTTGTGGTAAATTTCATCAAATGCTGGGCTGGTATGCCAACAGTTCATGAGGGGTGCTTGGTGGCCAGTGGTTAGAACACTGAACTATGGACTCAGAAGTCCCAGGTATGGGTTTTTCTTTCTCCTTCAGTGTGACTCAGCCCTAAACTCAAAAAAAATGCGAAGGAATAATTACTTTCATATCAAGGGGACACTAAGCCGTCAGTCCCGGGGAACCTGGTTTGAATAGTCTCTGCCTTCTACAGGCCCTCGCCTGCCACCATTGTTGTAACCGCCTCAGGGATAACAGCTCTTCTGATGACCACAAATATCTATTGCCCTCCTCCAACATACAACAAAAGCACGGTTTGTTCGTCTGCTATATACAAACTGCAAACTAGCTGTTCCCCACCATAGCAGCCAGCTACAATATGCACACAGTACACATGTTGTCTTACATATTTCAGATGTAAGTTTGCATTACATTCCACGAGCTACAACTATTATAACTACAGTCAATCGCCTTTACTATACTGATAGTGATGAACCTGTGAATAGCATGCTGTTGACAAGTATACAGCGAGTGTTGACATTGTTCTACACCATTAGTGATGACACATGCATGTCACATGAGGTGTAACTGCTTTCTACACGAGTTCGTAACTTGCATGTGTGGCATTTCAAGTGACTATATAAGGAGACAACTTGATGTACCTATCATGTCGACATGTGTTGGCTGAAAGCAACGTCATGTCTTCTGACATGTATGACATTTCAGTAAACATTTCAAACACCAAAGAACTCTGAACTACATGTAACCACCTTTATCCCAAAACAAGCGAGCTTTCTTTAAATCACTGATAATTTGCCCTATATACAACCTTCATAAAAGGTGGATAGATTTTTACCTTCAATTGCAGCGATTATCTTTGGATCGAGCTGTTGGTACTGGAACTTGCTTCTTGCTGACAGCGTAGACTTGGAAAGGGTGGCCTTGTCCCAGAAGGAATCCATGAGCTTCCTGGCCAGTTGAGTGCCTGTCTTGGAATCTCTTAAGGCCTCATCCAGTTTAGAGGAGGGGATATAAACACCAGAACTGATGACGAGTTCCACATACCCACTGGGGACAGTCTATACGCACACATGCAGAAAAGAAACAAAAATGCAGTCAAGCTGGGAATCCCAGGTGGACCAGCTGTCATCTATCTATCTGTCTATCTGTCTGTCTATCTATCTACCTATCTATCTATCTATCTATCTATCTATCACTTACTTGGTGTTGACGTAGTGGTGTTAGCACTGGTGTGATACCATTTTGTTCTGGCTTGGGCCTGCTTGTCAAGGTTTCTTCTGCTGCTGAATGAGTACTAGTGCCATTCTGTGCCATATAAAACAACATTAGTGTCAACCTAGTCTCAGTCCCATACTGGAAGCGATACACACGCTGGATAAACGGTCTGGGAACGAGACTATGTCAACCTGGAGGTACATCAGGTATACTGGGCAATGTAAAAATTACTTGTTTTATCATCCATCTTTCTAGAAAATAGGAGAGTGAGGAATTATTAATCGAGTGGACCACTTTCCAAGACAGATCCGCATCTTCAGGTCTTGCCGTCACCTCATGGATACCCCAGCAGACTATGATTGCATCCACCAGCACAAACACATGGCTAGCCTTGTTCCCTGGCTGCTTGTACAGGCAGCCAGCTTACGGATCGTTAATGCATACATTATGTTACATCATATACTGCCAACGGGAGTTGAAGTGAGCAATGGTGGTCAACGGAATAACTTGTTAGAGGGTAAAATATTGGGACCAGCAGGACGAAAAACAAGTAATTCTCTTTTACTACCAAAAGTAAAGCATATGTGGGCCTCACTTGAATCGGAACTCCTGCATGGGATTGTGGCGGAGTGTTGGTGTTGGCCACCTGTTCCTTCAGCAACTGGATTCTCCTCCGCAGAGTGTGGATCTCTGCATCTTTCACCTCACACTCCAGACACTGGGAAACTGCACCACCAGTGGTGGCCGTAGCAACAGGCAGCATTGTATGTGCAGAATTGCAGTGTCTCTTAGCTGGCGGTATGGTACTGTGCTCATTGGTGTGGTTGTAGCCATTGTGTGAAGATGAATTCATACCAGCATGCTGGGCCTGAGCACGAGAATTTGAAGTCTCCCTGCCTTGATCCCTAGGTTTATCACCAGGCAATGTTGAAGATTTCTGCTGCCCAGCTGCAGATCTAGCTCCTTTTTTGTCAGTGGCTTCCAAAATCTTCTGCAGGTATACGATGGCTTGCTCTGCCATTGATCCTGAATCATGAAAACAATATTAAACAACGACGACGACGACAACAACAATAACAACAACAACAACAATCGATAATTCAATTTTCATAACCTACCCAAGTTGGAAGGGTCGCAGTTTGAGGTATCCTCCTCCTCTGTACTTGTACCTGCGCTGTGTTCGCTTTCTTCGTCACACAAATTGATCGTGGGACTCCGTTCACTGTTCCTGATTGACGACTCTGCTGCGGCAGAGGAGTTCGTCGGCGCCCTCTCTTCCGGCCAGACAACGTAGAAGTAGCTCTGCTGGTCCGGTTCGTGTGGGGTTTGCATCTTATTTCCTTACTCTGAGAGATCGTGTTGCGCACAATGAGATCACTAACTTTGTTGGCCTTGCAAAGGGGACGGGTGAGTATATACGCGTGGGTTGATATATTATTATATAGGCGGTGCACGCCATCCAGCCACACCCACAGGTCAGGGCGCATCAAGACCGGTCCCCTGGTACTGGTCCCGGCCCCGGCCCCGGAAGCGATCAGCGGTTTGGGACCGAGACGATATCAAAGCTCAACCATGCTTGGTTCGTCAAGGGGGACCTTGATTCAGCGGATCAGTGAGGTAGCAAAGGCGGTAAACAGGACAGAGTTTAAAGCCATTAAACAAAAGGTTTGCAACATGAATGTACTGTATGCGCTAGCCTCGGGCCCAGGCGTGCGAGCATACTTAGTCTGGTAGTCTCGCGGGCCAGACGTTCGCGGCGCGCGGATGGGAGGGCGGCGCCGCCCTCCCCTCCGCGCGCCGCGAACGGCGAGATTACTAGTCTGGTTTCCAGACCCAACCCGCGAGTTGGGTCTGGGAACCAGACTCAGTTAGACATGGTCATAATGCATATCATCACCTGTTGGCAGAAATCGCTTTTACTTGTAATTTCAGCAGCAAGTGTGAACTGTTTGTAACAGTACCCAGTCTAGCTGCTAGCCTCTCTTTGCCCAACTAGTCCGACCAGCTCTTCATAATTGATGGGACATATTCCTGCTTCGAAATAAAATTATCTATCAAGTTGCGAAGAGGGTGTGGCATGCGAGGCTAAGCAGAGGCCAACAAGACTTGGAACGTGACTGGGAATGAGACTGGGAACAGCCTGGGAACGAGACTGGGAACAGCCTGGGAACAGCCTGGGAATGAGACTGGGAATGAGACTGGGAACAGCCTGGGAATGAGACTGGGAACAGCCTGAACTCAAATGTTTTAAAGGACCTGACCTTCCCCCATTCACTCACTCACCCCTGTCAAGTCTTTGCGGCCGGCTATTTATGCCACTGCTGTGGAAGCAACAGTACAGTTTGTGACCCGCTTCAAGTGGCCTGCCTGCTATACCCGACACACCATTGAGAGTACCTGTGCCACACTGGCTCATGCTCCTCTTCGCTCCTCCCATGAAGGTGTCGTCAGAAAGTAAGAGTACCTTGACTGTTTACCTGGAGCATGTACGTATTATGGATACAAGCGCCCCAACTTGACCAAACAGCTGTATGCAGTTGCACTCTGGTAGCACCCATTTCCATTCATCTTTCATCCAGTCTTCTACAGACAGTCACTTGTATCGGTGTATGTGTGTAGTTATTAATATTCTGAAAATGCCCCATTTAGTAATTGACATAACCTGCTCTCTCTCTCCCTCCCTCCCTCCCTCCCTCCCTCCCTCCCTCCCTCCCTCCCTCCCTCCCTCCCTCCCTCCCTCCCTCCCTCCCTCCCTCCCTCCCTCCCTCCCTCCCTCCTCTCAAGTTTCTGCCACTATCTGAATGGCAGTCAACCTCCCACAGTTCCCACAGCTGCCATAACTGCACAGTGCTATAACAACCTCCTGCTACTGGTAGCAAAATACGAGGGTCTTCACTCTGTCGGAAGGCGATGTGAGTCCAGCCAGAACTGTAATACATACACCTCAGTAGCTGACTAAATTAGTTGGCCATGCCCACCCGGCAGAACGTGTGACGAGGATGGAGTTTGCTCCCCTAGGTCCTATTGTAATTGAACTTGTGCACTCCAGTGGAGAAAGGGACCCTAAAGTAATACACCACAGCAACAAAAGTAAGGACAAGAGTCACAAAAGTTTAATCAGCCCATCACAGACTAAGTGCCCATATTGAAAATGGGCTGCTGCACAGACCCAAAGAGGTTGCACCCTGAATGTGTGGCTACTGGATGATGAAGTTTAATTCTTCACAGCACAGTGCACCTGTACACATGTATCCATGCAGTCTCATTCCTATAGGCACTCGAGTGCCTGGGAACGAGGCTAGGCACTGTCATACTGAAGAACAGTAACCCTCCCCTTCCCCTTCTTTGCAGTGGTAGAGCAGATGCTGGATCACCACATTCCAGTTTCACCGGCAGTGGAGCAGTCCCTCCCTGTCCTCTACGCTTCGGATCACACGGCACTCCTTGTCGTCATTGACAGAGCCAGGAAGGCTGGACACAAGCCGTCAAGGTGTGCTTCGGGGACACTCTCACTTCAGCAGTAGTTGTGACTCCTGACGAGATGATGTCTCCTGACGAGATGATGTCTCCTCCCCTGTCCTAGGAGTTTGTACAGAGAGGCGGTGAAGCTGTGCATGGGTGCCAGTGAGGGCTGGAGTGAGTGCCCTCCCGCTGTGAGATTGCTGGTGCAGCAGCTGAGTGAGGACTGGGGGACGGAGGAGGGGGAGGCGGTGGTGTATTCCAGCGCGTTCCAGACAGCCAGGTAGGAGTCGGATGTAGCTAACGTACGTATGGCAATGGTACTCCTGCACTGTATCCATTGGTTACCATGCACAGAGGTCAGATTTGCATATCAGTGCAGCTAACAAATTTGTGGCCCTTGATTGTGTAATGCTGTAATCAGATACCAATTACCTCAAACCTCAGTGGTAGGCAGTGGACATGGATAGAAGACTGAGAAATGTCATTGCCATAGCAACAGAGCTGAGGAAACTCATTCTTTGTGGGAAGGTTCTGATGTGCGTAACTTGGGTGTCTTAATTCCTACATTGCAGGAACACACCGGAGGTGGAGGCAATCCTGAGAGACATGTTGCGCTACGGACTGAAGATAAACAAAGAGTACGTTGCTCCCTAGGCCTAGCTCTCGCCATGGCCTATGAGCACATACCGGTATTCAAGTTCTTTTGCGTAGCCACCAATAAAGGAGCAAGGATCAAAGCACCATGAAGCTAATGTGAGCTTATACTTACAGCACCCAGTAGTGACCCGAACACTGTGTAGCAAGCTCTCTGCGCAATGAAGAGCACACTTTAAGTACAGGACAACAACAGAACCCTGGAGAAAAAAAGGTTCCATGCACGTTTAGACCATTAGGGTCAGGGTTAGGATTAGCATGTTTCCTGCACAAACTATGACATGTTCCATTCATGGTTATATTATGTGCAATACATTCACCTGTGTAACATCGTAACGTGCATGGAACATGCACAGGCTATGAATGTTTCATTCATGGTTATTGCTAAAACATGCACTCATATACAGAGCATGCATGTTATGAGTGATTGTGATGTCTCGATCTGCATGCCCATTCATGGAAACATTCATCATGAATGCATACATACATGTCCCATGACCCACAAAGGCAGCTGCTAATTGAAGCACAGCTGTTGTTCATTGATGTACTGTAGTGGAACTGCTGTGCCATGCTGAGTGCTGGAGCTTTTGGATTTTGGTTGCTGTTTCAGGCAAAACTAAACAGGCATGTTTATATATGGCAACATGCGTGTTTAATTCTACCTAAAAGGTTTCATGCCACCATGCAGCATTAATTGATGATATGAAAGCGGTGGTTCGTGGTCACCCTATGTACACTCCGCTCAAATGTTCTCTTCTCAGGGTGTCACAACAGCTGCTGAAAGCATGCGGAAGAGCTGTGCATGAGAGTCCATCAAACACGAAACGGATGGGAGCCAGTGTTCTGACACGCTACCTTGTCCCGCAGGGGGTGCCAGTGACTCTGAGAGGCTTCGAAGGTGTCTTAGAGGGATGCCAGCAGGGACTGAAATTGGCTAAGGCTGTGAACGTCTTCAGATGTATGACAAGAACGTACCAGATTGCTCCAAGTAGGAAGGTGAGGCCGTCAGGTGAAGGTGTGTGTAGGGGGGTGGATAGTAGCTTGTGGACCCATGCTCGGAGTGTATTGGTCTGGGACCCAAACTAACAGTATGTATGTAGTGGCTGTACTGATCTGTCGTTCTCTTCCTGTAGGCGTACAGGGCAGTCACTAACCTGCTCTGCTGGAGTGCACCCCACCCTGAGAGGAGGAAGAAGGTTACAACTCTCTGCTACCAGACCCTGCAAGGTCCACTGTCTGTGCATGCTGAACAAGTAGTGAAGAGGAAGTATGTATTTGCGACACATATTTGCTGTCGGTGTTCTCCAATGCCGAAGGTCTAATCTATAGATCCAAATCTGAGCAGTTGATATCTACTCCACAACCAATTGCAAAGTGGGTTGATAATAATTATTGTTTTGACAATATCCCCTCTCTCCCTTTCCCCGTCCATCGCTCCCTCCATTTCCTCCTCCTCTCTGCCTGCCTGCCTGCCTGCCTGCCTGCTCCCTCCCTCAATCCCTCCCTCCTTCCCTCCCTCCCTCCCTCCCTCCCTCCCTCCCTCTCTCCCGCCTTCCCTCACTCGATCCCTCCCTCCCTCCCCTCCCTCCCTGCCTCCCTCCCTGCCTCCCTCCCTCCCTCCCTCCCCCCACAGATGCTTCTGCTGCATATGGTGGTTGTCCTCCATTTTGGGTATATAGTGAAATGGCAGTTCCCCTTCTGATGGTGATGGGAATGGAAGGCTTCCATCAGATAGTAAGCATGCAATTATAGTCACATGACCTTGACCCAATCACAACCAGGCCATGTGACCATGGTGATGGGAAAGGACGGTTGCATATAACCAACCACATTCCAGCTTTGCTCCCTGGTTTCTCTCTTAGAAAGCCAATATGGTCTGAGGGTAGTTACCCTGTGCATGCATGCGCAGCAGGGATAAAGTGTATGTGTTAATTGTCTGTCCATTGGCAGTAAATAGGTTAGCTAATGCCAATTCATTTGACTTATTACCTGCCGGTATCAGTTCGTTGGTTCCACCCATTTGAAATCGCGTGTGACCGATCTGATATCGACGCGCCCATACCTTGTCTCAACCTCTGCACTGAATGGTCTTGCAGAGCTTTACGCAGACTTTATTAGTTTAGCAGTATAAATTATATGATTGCAAACCGATAATTAGTTAACACATACGTTGTGAGAACTTAAACACTAGCGCAGCAGTCAGTGCACCGTTGGTTAATCTAACCAAAAAGCAGCTTGTTTGTTTCCATTAAAGATCCTGCTGAACATTGCTAGACCACTCTTTCAGGGGCAGGTGCTGGGCACGAGACTTCAGGCGCCAAGGCTCAACCAATGGTGCACGGAGTGAGTACTCTGAGTGCACTCTAGTCGTCACTGTTCCTCCTGCTCCTCTCTCTCTCCAGTATGAACTCCGTGAGGAGGCAGCTGGCGTGGCACACCACTATACAGGCTCCCCCGGTATGTGGTTCCTGTTACGGTCATACAAACCCAGCCCACTTCATACTGAATGCAAGCATTCAGAGGAGGTTGCATGTGCATTATCAACGACTTCATAAAAGTGACTGCTATGATGGTGAAGAAGCTGGTGAAGAAGCTGATTCCAACACACCTTTGTGTAAAGTTTGTTCAGTGGATACCTCTGTGAAATACCACTACCCTTGTTCCTAGGCCCCTCTCCCCCCTCCCCCCCTCCCCGCCTTCCTCCCCCCCTCCCTCTCTTCCCCCTCCCCTCCCTCCCCCCCTCCCCCCCCTCCCCCCTCCCCCCCCCTCCCCCATCCCCCCTTCCACCCTCCCCCTGGCCCCGTCCAGCCTTTTGTTGCTTTTGATCACCCATAGAATCAGTATTTGGCCAGTATAGACAGGTCAGGACAAGGATTAGTGCTGCTAAGACCAGTAGTAGGGCTGGTATAATTCAGAGGCAGAGACAGTAACTAAGACAACACTAGTATGCTAACACAGTTATGTAGCCTGTGAGGTGTCAGGTGCCTCCAGCACTAGGCACCACCTGAAGTGTCCGTTAACCACAATGTCCTTGGTTTGCTAAGCTGAGGTGTGCAGGATCCACCCCCCGCCCCCCTGCCCAGTTTTTTATCACTTGCAAATACCGCAAGCGACGGAAAGCTGGAAGGGGCCTGGGAATGAGGCTACAGGATGGAAATTTTGGCCAGTATCTGACCCAATCAGCACCACAGGGGTGACCAGGAGATGCACAGATTGATGGCCTGTTTCGGCAAACACAAATTTTGAC
>OZ007515.1:3764191-3883500 GCA_963931865.1 Axinella damicornis | reverse complement strand
CAAACACAAATTTTGACTGTTCTATGTTGCCCACTGGAATTCTAGCTCAGCAATGTGGGTGTGTCAGGCCCAACTGTACCAGTATTATAACGACATGCTGGTCACGAGACTATAGTACTCCTCACATACTCACATGGTTGTTTAAGCCTCTATGTGGCTTCGATTAACACCCTGATTACGTTCCACGCTTCACCGCTATAGTGCCAAATGTTTCCAGATGGAGTTCCGTAGGTGCTTCAGCTAGGCATGAGACTATACCCAAAGGCCTATCAGCGAAACCAAGCAAAGGCCATTGGAAGATTAGCCATGGTCCTCAGTGACCACACCCATACGGTGCATGTTTTACTCTCTACGTTCTGTCCATCACACTATCCGTCCTTCTTGCATTAGCCACACCAGAGGTGGTGTGGGGGAGACCAGTGTATCACCGCTTACTGAAGGTCGCCAGCAAGGACATCATGCTCAAGCGTCACAGGAACCTCGGTCTCAGTCTCTTTGAGGATATGAAGAGCAAGGTGGGGCAGATTTGGCATACCATAACTGTATCAGTAGGGTAACTCATAGCCTCATTCCCAGGCCATGTGGGAGGAGAGAAAGCGGCCTGGGAACAAGGCTAGGTAACCCAGTTCACTGGTAAGAGTTCCCAAGCAGTTGAACTATAGTGATTAACACCTCTCAATTCAGCCCATTACACTCAGTCTGACTTACACATGTATACATGGCCTAGTTGATGTGTTTAACTAGCAGAATGTACAACATTGTGGGGCGAGCCTGAGCGAGTGCATGCATATGCAGCATGCATTCGAATGTAACTCAACCTCAGGCTGTAGAATTGCAGCACAAGAACTGTTTGGACAGTACATGATGATCTTGTATAGCTACATGCGGCACAAGCAACAGTGAAAGCACTCTCGCTGTCTTCTTTCGCTATGCAGTAGCTCCCATGACCATGTAGCCTTTGAAGAGCAGAGGTCTACGAGTCAGTGACTTCAACACAGTGAGCAACCGTGCAGCCGCGAGTCGCGATCGGTGAACTTGTAGCTAGCTAGCTACCTATATAGCTCAGTCAGAAGTCGCACTTTCACAGTCTTTGTTGCCAGTTGATGTGCTTAATCAATACACTATGGAATGGGATCTGGGATCGAGGCTGGGGGGGGGGGGGGGGGGGGGGGGGGGGGGGATCTGGGATCGAGGCTAGAATTACAACCAGAATCTAAAAGCTAAACACAACAGATGCACACAAATCCTGACCTAAAGCACGTACTACAAGAATGCTCCCACCTCAGTGACTGAAACCATCACTGTTGACAAGAGAGAACCTTCAAACAGTGGAGGATTGCTCCCATAGGCACTGTGCTTAGAGCTGTAGCTTGGGTCACTATAGCCTCGTACCCAGGTCGGGCCTGGGTACGAGGCTTGGGTCACTACTGACTGTTCATGTAACAAAAAAAACTTCTCACAACCAGCGACTCCAACAAAATCAGCACCTACATTTCCGTGTAAACCACAACTAGTGAAGAGGGTTTTATTGCAATACCAGTCATGGCGGCAGCCATATCTTAACACTTGAAGGTATACAAGCTCGTGCAGTAATTCACAGTGTCTGAATATGCAGGGAATTAAACCAGACGGGAACACCTTTATCCATTTGTTCCCTTGTGCCCAAGAGGAAGACCTCATGGTAAGATGGCATGTGTTTCCACGCACCACTTGGCCTCATTTCCCATGCTACTCCACCTTAATGAGTTACATGTACGTGCAAGCACCAGCATGAACTTGGAGGTAGGAATGAAAGAGCCTCATTCCATGCACACCCACTGGAATGGAATAAAAAAACGGAACTGGAAATGAGACTAGCTTGCTACGTCTGAGCTATCCCCTATTGTCACGTGTATGGGGAATCCCAAATTGCTAGATCAGACTCCAGTAATAGCATGTGTAGTGTGTAATGATTTGGTTTCTTCCTTGCTTTTCAGTATGTGTTCTCCCAGATGGTACATCTGCCCAAGAGATATCTCAAAGCTAAATTCTGGGATGACCAACTGCCCAAAACCGTCAAGCGTATCTACTATAAACACCACACCAACTGGTATGATCCTGTCCATGATCTGGTCTAGCCGCTTGCACCTCTCCACCCAGCCAGTCACACACACACACGTGACTGGCCAGGCGGAGAGGTGCTAGTGGATAGACTGGATATGATCCTGTCTGGGTACTTACTGTTACAATAGTACAGTTGTAGCCCACACAGGTACTTATTGACATCATGGAACTGTGCAGATAACTTTGTGGGCCTGTGTTTACAGGCTGTGTTCCTGGCGTGCTAGGCCTAGTCTCGTTCCCAGACCTTCCCCGAAAAGCTGAAGAGGGTCTGGGTTTCTGAGCGACATTTCTTGTCACATGGGGCAGGGCCATGCAGCATACCCAGACCCTCCTGCACATGTGAAAAAGAGGGTCTACATGGTGTTCTGAGCTACATTTCTTGTCACATGGGGCAGGGCCGCTCATGGATTGAGATCTCAAATCAGATGTGAATGACGTCTACAGGCAATCAAGCAGACGGCCTCACAGATAATATAGCAGCTATATTATCTATGACGGCCTTGAGTAATGTATAGTCTTGGATGTAATGAAAGCTTGCCTTGCAGCCTATTTTTGGCTGTCCCAATGGACTTTGCGGCCAACTTGAACTTTTGTCAATCATGCTGCGTAGTAGTCTGTGCAGAAACTCTGACTTCTGAAGCTTTATGATTGTGCTCTTGAGTGTACACAGGCATAGCATGTATGTGGTGTAGTATCGTGATAATTAGTGGCTAATTTACACTGCTACTTTGATTCTGCCCTGGCCCCACATGCTTTGTTCTGTCCTCTTTTGTGCTTTGTTATACTGTGAATGTGTCCGTATCTTTGTGTCCAGCCTTAGTTGCTATATATTGTAAGGTGCATGTATTGTGAATCAGAGTTTGCTCGGACTTCAATATTCACTTCATACTACATCGCGGCAAGCACTAACCACTCCCTCGGCCCAAGATATTACATGCGGGCGGGTCTTGTGTTCAGATTTTCTGTGCTAATAGCTGCCCATTTCTTCATTCCAGGTCTGACCACGGAAAGCTAGTTCGAACTGCAGTACAAACTTTGATAGGTGTACTGGACCAGTCATCACCCCTTATATGCATCAAGAGGATGGCACTACACAGTGATACAGCTAGCAAAGCAGCCAGGCAGGCAGTGCTGGCAGCAGCACTGTAGCCAGGACTGTGAAGAAACATATTCACTTTTATAACACATTCAGCATGTATTCTGATTCATGTGAAAAAATTGCATGGGCAGTACCTTGTTGCAGGTCTTAATGCATTGGAGGGCAGTACCTTGCAAAGTCAAAAGCCTGAACCGTAAAGCGTGAACTGTGGCTAAATGAGATGTTGAAGTGCTAGCTGAATAGATAATTGCAATTGCTGGCTGTTCACACCTGCAATTATCTATTCAGCTAGTACTTCAACATCTCATTTAGCCACAGTTCACGCTTTACGGTTCAGGCTTTTGACTTTGCAAGGAGTCATAAAACCTCTGTACCTTGTTGCAGGTCTTAATGCATTGGAGGGCAGTACCTTGTTGCAGGTCTTAATGCATTGGAGGGCAGTACCTTGTTGCAGGTCTTAATGCATTGGAGGGCAGTACCTTGTTGCAGGTCTTAATGCATTGGAGGGCAGTACCTTGTTGCAGGTCTTAATGCATTGGAGGGCAGTACCTTGTTGCAGGTCTTAATGCATTGGAAATGTGGATGCTTCCTACTCACTGATCTATCAAATTGTCAACTTCACTTACCCTAACCCTGTTCCAGGCACACACCTGGGAACAAGGCCACATTTACCCATGATGGTATTAATATACCAAGGCCAACACAGATTTACTACCAAATCAGCTACTCTGGCTGGAGAACAAAATTAATAGTATGGCTGCTTCAATTCCTTGCCACTCCTTTGCTCTTGTAGCATCTTGGCCGCGATGAATTGCAGGTAACAATGTATTGAATAGGACAATTAGCTTCCTCAGTAGCAACCACCCACAGTAGCAACTAGCTAGCTTAGCCTCGTACCCAGGCCTTCAATCGCGTATGAGGCTACTAGCTAGCTAGCTGTGCACACAGCTACAGATGCATGGTGTCTGCGAGTGACCTTGCGCACGATCTTGCAAGGGGTTAACGTAACTAATTGCACGTGTTCAGCCCCACCCCTAATCACCGCCTCTAGTTCTCTAGAGCAAGGTCAATATCATGGCGCTGTACAGACTCGGCAGACTGCCTTCTCTCGCCAGACAGTGGTTTCCTGCAGCAGCTAGGGCCAGGTAGGTACGAACTGTTTGCTGTTGTTTCCTGTAACTCCCCTCCCCTTCTTTCTTCCAATGGTTCAAATCCTCCCCAGTTTGCTGTTTATTCCTTCAGCTCCTCGTGATCATTGCTGCAAGTATGCCTGGCAAGATCTTCTGTCTCCCCCTCACACACACACACACACCTACACACTCACCCCTCACACACACCCTCACACACCCCATCACACCCTCACACAGCTCCTGGTGGTCACAGGTCGAGGAGGGCCCCCCTGATGCCATCTTTGGTCTGGTGGAGGCACACAAGAAGGACACACGGCCAAACAAAGTCAGCCTTGCCATTGGGGCATACAGAGATCATGAAGGGAATCCGTTTGTGTTGCCAACTGTCAAAAAGGTAACTTGATACAATTTTTCCCGAGTTTTTCACCCGTCTTGTTTTCAAGCTCAAAGTTTTGAGTTCAAACTACATCACCCCTACACGTGCACATGCACACACACACACATACACACACATACACACACATGTACACACACGCACACGCACAAACACACACACACACGCACACACACACACACACATGCACAAACACGCACGCACACACACACACACACGCACGTACACACACGCACACGCACACACACACACACACACAAGGTTGAGAAGCAGCTGCTGGAGCGAGGACTGGACAAAGAGTATGCAGGCATCATGGGGTATGAGTCGTTCAGGAAAGAAGCAGCCAAGCTGGCATTTGGCAAAGATGATGAAAACCTCAAGAACAAGCTTGTGAGTTTCCAGCTAAGCCACGGGATGAGACGACTAGGTGTCGTTTGTGTGAGCCACTGGTTTGAGGCTATAGAGCCACTGGTTCAAGGCTAGAGCCACTGGTTCGAGGCTAGAGCCACTGACTGGAGCCACTGGTTCGAGGCTAGAGCCACTGACTGGAGCCACTGGTTCGAGGCTAGAGTGACTGGTTCGAGGCTAGAGCCACTGGTTTGAGGCTAGAGCTGCTGGTTCAAGGCTCGAGCCACTGGTTCGAGGCTAGAGCCACTGGTTCAAGGCTCGAGCCACTAGTTTGAGGCTCAAGCCACTGGTTCGAGGCTAGAGCCACTGGTTCGAGGCTAGAGCCACTTGTTTGAGGCTAGAGCCACTGGTTCGAAGCTCGAGCCACTGGTTCGAGGCTCGAGCCACTGGTTCAAGACTAGAGCCACTGGTAGATTCACTATTAGATTGACCAACTCTACAGCTGCTTGACACAATCATGTTGTTGTTTACTTTGTACTGCTGGGAACTTGATATACTCAGGTAGCAGCAGTATTCTCACCAAGCCTATAGCCAAATTGCACTGCACCATTGGGCTTCTACTATGCCCTTTGTGGTCTCATCTACAAGCCAAATGTACCCTTTGCCCTTATATAGCAACCTCCCCAGTGCCTAGTATCCATCCATCTAGGCCTTCTGTCCCAGATATTGTCTTGCAGTTTTGGAGAAACTAGGAATGAAGGCCTTGGAGGATTTCATGTGATACTGTGCCACCATGATGTTATATCTACTGCACCATGACGTTCATGTTATTGTCAGTATGCGAATTGGGATACCCGGAAGACCACAGCAATTAGTAATCCAGTAATACACACAGAGTTTCCGAAACTTCCAGTGATGTCACCATAGCAACATATCACCTCCCATGCAGGCTCTGAGTTTTCTCTAGGCATAATCTGTGACAGAAAGCTAGCCTGCATGGGAATGAGGCTAGATGCATATAGTTGCTAGGCAAGTGGGCCTGGGAATGAGCCTACTGATCTTTTAGCGTAAGACTCTATCACAGCTGCAGTAACACTATAGCCTCATTCCCAGGCCTCCCATGCGGCCTGGGAATGAGGCTACAGTAACACTACTGTAACACGTGCATGTTGCAACTTTGGTAGTGCATGCAATGCATTGATGTGGCCTTCAGTCCACAGATTGGTAATAACATGTATGCATGATCTGTCAGTGAACATGATAGATCTGTATCCAGACATGCTGTGTGTGTGGTATATATTGCTTATTGCATCTTATTATGCATGTACTTGCACGCAGTATGTGACAGCACAGGCCATTTCAGGGACTGGAGCACTTCGCTTAGCAGGCATGTTCCTGGTGAGCCACAGTACATCCTTAGAATCAACTTCTTACCCACTCTTCTGACCACCTTCGCTTAATTGCTCCACAGCAAAAGTTCTACCCTTATTCGAAGACCATCTACCTCACTAACCCTTCATGGCCAAACCACGCCCCTGTCTTCAGGTATGTGCATGTGCCTAGTTTGGTGTCTCCAGATTCTGGACAAAGAATGTATGCATTTATGCCTTAGATAAGCTGCATGGTGAATGTAGCCTCATTCAAAGTGCCTCATGCAGAGTGATATCACAGTTAAATTACCCTGTGTATATGTGATGTAATTATGGGATGCGTGTAGAGCTGGGACCAATAATCAATAGTTGATCAATATCAAGATCTTAGACCAATTATTGGTGGTAAAATTAAGATAAAATCTGCTTGTGAGTATGTTAGCGAGCACAATAAATGGAACAGAAAATGCAATACTGTAAACTTGTAGCAAACTATACTACAGCAGCTATTGTGGATTCATACACTAGTGTATTCATGGTGTATCGTAGGAAACTCACATCGTAGCTTAAACGTACGTATGTGTATGTTTGTAATACTTGGTGGTATGTACATATTTTGAGCTCAATGAAGCATCATGCACTACATACATCATATGCCTCCACAAATTTTGACCAATAATTGGATAATCGGCAATTATTCAACCCCCAATAATCAATAATGATTCAAGGAGCAATATCACAGCTCTAGATGCATGGTCCTCCTAATTATAGGAACTCGGGCTTGGAGGTGAAATCCTACCGCCACTATGATTCCAAAACGTGTGGGTTTGACGCAGCTGGAGCATACGCAGATTTGAAAGTGAGTAACGTTAATTTGACTGTTCATTGGTAATCATGCATCCATGCAGGCCCGTAGCAAGCTATTTACAGTGGTATGGCCACTGCCAAGGGCAGTGCGTAGAGGTGTGCAGCGCCGATCCAATCTGCGCGAAGTGCGGAAAAATTTCACCTACGCTCTGGATTGACTCTCGTACAATCGTAGCACCTTTGTGCTTTGCCATGTCTAACTTTTCTGGTTTTTCAATTCCGTGACTGCCTCACTCTCAGTGTGGAAGGAAATGTGAGTTGGCTGAAAAGGCTGGTACACCGTCACCATCAATACTCTGATCCGTGAGTAAGGCGGCACGTGTTAGTCCTGTCTCCATTCCATGTGTGTTGGTCTCGTCTCTAGCCCCTGAATATCGAGTTTCGAGTCGTGTCAAACCAGCACTGTTGAAAGCATGGAAAAAATCAGTACTGCACTTCGATGACTTTCTCTGCCATGCTGTAAAGCACTGATGGAAGCCTATATACAAGGAACTTTTTTTCTTGCTCGAGTGAAAAACTGGTCCAGCCAAAACCGGACCAGCCGGACCACTTGCTACGGCCATGCCATGCACCTACATGTTACCTCCCTCTAAAGCTGTGTACGTACAACTGTGAATTATTCTTTTCACTCCTCTGTCTGTGTAGAGTCTTCCTGAAAGGTCTATTGTCCTCTTCCACGGCTGCGGGCACAACCCAACGGGAATTGACCTCAAGGTATTTGTAAAACTGACCAGCTAACTAGCCTCGTTTTCAGGCCGCACCATTCTCTGTACGAAGAATGGCAGTGTTCTTCATTAAACGGTGCAGGCCTGGGAATGAGGCTACCGGCTAACTGTTTTTCTGCTGACTTCTCTCTCTTCAAAACATACTTGTGCCTACAGTAGGATTGTGTACTTTTGTCATCTTCACAATATCTGTGTGCAATGCTATTTAGCTGGTTTTCTGAACCTGTCTTGTTTCAGCTGTCTGAATGGGCAGAAGTTTCTAAGATCTGCAAGGTGAGCTACGGCTGGAGCTAGTGCTGCAGGGGATACTAGCTCTTGTGGTGTTTTTCACTATTACAGTAATTCTTATTCTGCTCTGCGCTCTCACCCTCCATTCCCCGCCCCCATCTCACTGCCTCCATCCCCCACCTCACTACCTCCATCCCCCCCACCTCACTGCCTCCATCCCCACCCCCACCTCACTGCCTCCACCCCCCACCCTCACCTCACTGCCTCCATCCCCCATCCCCACCTCACTACCTCCATCCCCCACCCCCACCTCACTACCTCCATCCCCCCCACCTCACTGCCTCCATCCCCCACCCCCACCTCACTGCCTCCACCCCCCACCCCCACCCTCACCTCACTGCCTCCACCCCCCACCCCCACCCTCACCTCACTGCCTCCATCCCCCACCCCCACCTCACTACCTCCATCCCCCCACCTCACTGCCTCCATCCCCCACCCCCACCTCACTGCCTCCACCCCCCACCCCCACCTCACTGCATGCCTCCATCCCCCTGGCCCACCCCCACCTCACTACCTCCATCCCCCCCACCTCACTGCCTCCACCCCCCACCCCCACCCTCACCTCACTGCCTCCATCCCCCACCCCACCTCACTACCTCCATCCCCCCACCTCACTGCCTCCATCCCCCACCCCCACCCTCACCTCACTGCCTCCATCCCCCACACCCACCTCACTGCCTCCATCCCCCTCCCCCACCCTCACCTCACTGCCTCCATCCCCCACACCCACCTCACTGCCTCCATCCCCCACCCCCACCCTCACCTCACTGCCTCCATCCCCCACATCCACCCCACTGCCTCCACTCCCCACCTGCACCTCACTGCCTCCATCCCCCACCTCAGGAGAAGAACCACTTTATCCTTGTGGACATGGCCTACCAAGGGTTTGCCACGGGAGACTTGGACAGGGATGCAGCTGGACTGAGACTGTTGTCAAAGGATGGGCATAAGGTGGCACTCTGCCAATCTTTCTCAAAGAACATGGGTCTCTACGGTGAGAGGAGGTGCTAGAGGTGCATGATGTGTGATGAGGGAGTGAGAGGTATGTGAGGGGGTGGTGTGTATGAAAGGAGCTGTAGTCTCGTATCCAGCCCCGTCTATGCATGCCGGTGGGCATGGACGTCTGGGCACAAGACTAGGGAGCTAGTGTAGCCACTCTTCAGCAAGACATACTGTAAATGTGAAGGTTAGTGGTTACCATATAGCGCCAAATTTCTTGGCGCATACTTTTTACGTTATTTGTGGATGAGCAGAAGGGCATGGTTGAGCAGCAGAGCGAGTGAGAATTGGATAGCTATGACAAGCCTCTTTGCCTGCATGTGAGTGGGCTGGCTGGTTACCCGGGTTGTGGATGCGTGAAGAGTATTTTGGTGAAAATTTTGTAATTGGCCAATCCTTTAATTGGCCAATCCTGTAATTTTGTAATTGGCCAATCCTTTTGTAATTGGTTCCTCAAAAATGTGGCACTGTACGATACCCTGCAGATCCTCCATTGTACATGCATCCTTCCTCCATTGAAGATGACATTTTAGCCACGTGAGAGCAGGATTGGTACAGTAAGTTTTTTCTCTCTCTCCCCAGGTGAGCGTGTTGGTGCCCTCACGTTCCTCTGCAACAGTGAGCAGGAGGTGAGGGCAGTAGAGTCCCAGCTAAAGATCATTGTTCGACCTTTGTACTCCAACCCGCCCATCAACGGGGCCAGGATCGCCACGGAGATCATGACACAGCCTGAGATCTACACAGAATGGTAAGCATTTTACACAGCTAGTTAATAAGTGTATATACTGGTGGTCGGGTGACTGGCTGGATTCCCATCCTCCCCTCTCAGGCTTGGAGAGCTAAAGCTGATGGCCAACAGGATCATGGAAATGAGAAAGTTGCTGCAAGAAGGCCTCACCCGTGAAGGTATACACATATCCACAAACCACATGCAGCATCAACATTCTTTGATTCTTCCCTCGACCCCCTCTCTCCAGGTTCCACTCGCAACTGGTCGCACATCACAGAACAGATTGGCATGTTCTGCTATACTGGGCTGAACACCGACCAGGTGGAGGTGCTCAAGAAAGACCATGGCATCTACATGACTAAAGACGGTCGTCTCTCTGTCGTCTCTCTCACTGCCAAGAATGTGGACTATGTTGCCAAGGCGATTCACGAGATCACCAAGTGATAATGACCAGCACACTTGACTGATGATATAGTAGTAGTTTTGCTGATGAATTTAATGCATCTGGATGTCTAATAGGTAATTTAAAACTTGTAGTTGCATGCATCCATTCCCATTCTCTTATGAGTAGAACCGGCAGCTGTCAGCTACATGGAAACCAGATGGGTTCAACACTGTAATTATGGTAAGCCTCGATACCTGACAGGACAGCTCCTGCGCACAACTATGCCATACAGCTTTGTGCACGACTATAGCCATACAGCTTCGTGGAGGACTTGCATGATGAAGTGGGTCAGTTCCATGCAGTCTGAGTCAAGTTCCTGTTTGTAGCGATGAGAAGTGTCATGCAGTGCCTGTTATAACTACTGCCAGGAGCGCATGAGCCGCCGAAGCTCCTGCTACTGCACATGCATTCTATGTCAACCTAGCTGCAGGATTCTATAGGTGTCTTTTCTTTTTGATTTGTACTCCTTGCAGTGAAATCTTCATGCAAACAGTCAGGAGCGTTTGGACAGCCCAAACTGCAGGACTCCCTGGAGGACCAGCCAGGTGGCTGAAGGGACATTTCCTGTCTAAAATTAAAATTTATCTATCTATCTATCTAACTAGAATCAAAGTTTCATGCTTTGCTGTGGTCTGGGCTGCAGTGATGTGCACATTTGCATACACAACATACAAATGCTACACTAGAATGAGCTGTTTGTAGAATGTCCTGAGGAACCGCCTTCTCCTGACCTGCACAGCCCGAGACAGCACCTCACTGCTATTGTTTGTGTTCAGCTCTGGCTGACTGGCAACCTGTGTCTGGAGACACCATGGCAACATCATAGCGTCATTCAAAGTTCACCTCCCAGCCTAATTCCGAGATCACCCCCAGCCTCATTCCCAGGTCACCTCCCACAGCTTTAGTTTTCAAAAGTATGGAAAAAGGCATGGTACATGAGTAATGCAGAGTAGCCTCGTTCCCAGGCGCTCGGTAATTTGAGCGCCTGGGAACGAGGCTAGATGCAGAGCGGCTCAACAATAATGATATTGTGCACGTGAACGTGGTGATCAGAATGTAGCAGGGAGACCGAGGCGGCTGGGTTAGCCTGGGTGGTGACACCACACAAGCAACTTACAGCTACACTCTGCTTGTGTGTATCTCCTCGCTTGGAGTGAATGTCTTCAGTTAAGTCAAGGCAAAACCCAACCAAGTCTCATTTCCAGACTATCTTCTTGTGTACACATGACAGGCTGTGGGTGGCATGGGTTGGTCTGGGAATGAAACTAAGGACACATCATTTAACACTTGAATTTGCGATCACCCACAGCCTAGCAGTATATACAGCAGTGGAGCAGACTGCTGGACTGAGTATTCCAGCAGGCAGAGCATATTAGGATGTGTATGCATGTGCATGACCAGTAGCAACATGGTGCTGTCCCTGACATGCCAACAGCTACGCTAGAACTCCGACATCATTGGGTGGCATGGGTTGGTTAAACCATAGATATTAGAGTCCACGCACGGGATTGGAAACGCAATATCTGCTTCCGGTTTCAAGCGCGTTTCGCGTATAACCCCGTACGCACGGATGACGTCACCAATGGCGGGTTGGCCATGCGCGCGCGCCAGCTGGTTACGAGTACTTAGTACTTGGAGTTACGATATACGATGGCTGAAAGCAGTTCATTTCTACGGCCTGAAAAGGCTATTCTCAACCCCGAAAATGCTGGCAAAGGTAAATATTATTATTATTATTATTATTAATATTATTATTAGAGCTTTACATGACATTTGAACAAAAAGAATAATGGAATAGCTAGCTAGCTAGCTACAGATAATTTGTGCATGTGACGGACAGCTATTAGCTACAAGACAAAGAAAGTGAGAGCTAAAATTAATGCATACATTCTCAGAAAGCTAGTGGAGCCATAGGTGAGAAACTATTCCGCTTAATGCTGTAAATAGGTTGGTTGAGGTTGACGGTAGGGAGAGAGTTCCATAGCTTGACAATACGATTAAAATAAAAGTGGCGTGACTGTGAGTACCTTGTATAGTTATGAACTATAGCTATAGTTTTCCTGATCAGGTGTTCCCAGACACAAGAGTGACATAATCGAGGATCGTCATGCTATCGTGTTATAGTGGCAAATAAAGTGGGTGGGTAAATATGTCTCTTTGTGGACTCTGATACAGCATGCTGATTCATGCCTTGTACAAAATTTTATTTTTATGCAGACCTTCCAAAAGAACTGAGAGACACCTTGTACACCAGTGGTCCAGTGCTTTTGGAGGGAGCTATTAAGTCGGTGTCAGAGAGTGAGCAGTTCCAAATTTCCACTCCCAGGAATGCTGCTTGTCGAGCAGCAGCGCTACACATCACAGAGTGGCTTCGAGCTGGAAACTCAGCTGCTTTTGAAGGCTTCTGTAGGCTACTGATATGCCTTCTCATGACATGCTTTGGGAAGTCCTCCAAAGTTCTGTCCAATGCACGAAAGACCGTTTGGAGCAACTTTCATACTGTTCGCATTTCTCCTGAATTGAAGCATTTATGGACATCCAACTTTGAACATGTAATCCAGAAACCACTAGACCCAATATTCATTCAGTATGTAACCCAACAAGTAATGGAAGGACTTTTGAAGATACGCTACCCAGTCTCCCAACCTATCACTTCCAGTTGCAGCACTACATCCCTCACACATGAAGAGGAGAATGCACTTCGATATGCAGCAGGGTATATACCCTTTGCATTACGGCGCAAGTTGCAGCGATCACAACATCCTCTCAAGGAGGACTTCATCATTTGTTTAACTGAGTTCTGTGATGAGGAGCTTGATTGCACTGATATTTCTACATACAGTGCCCAATGGGTAAAGCAAGTTAACAGAGGTGGACTTCAGCAAGTTAACGACATGGCTTACCTCCTTTGTAGAGAGATCGAGTTAGAAGTGCGCAAGTATTTTGTCAAGGACTCTATCCGTGAACTTAAGGCTGGGTCAAAGGAGAAAATTGTTGATGCTATCCTAGTCAATGAGTCTGTACAATTTCAATGGTGCAGGCTATCGTTCGACCTGCAAGACAGTGGTGCACAAGAATTACTAAAGATGATAGCAGACCTTTGGGTGACTATACGAGGCTTTTCTTTTGTCAAGTCATGGCTAGAGTCTTACAAGCAGGCTAAAGGGAAAGGCACTGCAAAGAGCAAATCACTTCGGACTAAACTACAATCTGAACATCACGAGTAACAATTTGACTTTTATCATTTATACATAGCTACTGTGTATTGTTACATAATTAACATCTTACCTGTTCCTCCCCACAACTTACCAACTTTGTCTTCTCCGATCCCGGGAACAAGCACCATAGGCCAAGCCCAGATTATGTGGTGAAAGTGGGCGGTGGGGGGGGGGGGGGGGGGGGGGGGGGGGGGGGGGGGGACTGGCAACCCCACTCCCCAGAGGCTGAAGGGAATGCAGCGGTGGGGGGCAGAGCTTGGAGGCAGAGCCTCATAACCAGCCCCCGTCACTGGGCTGGGTGGGCGGGAATATGTGTCGTCGCTTGTGAACGTGCTGAATACTGCGCATGCGTCCTACCACTCCTGCAAATGTATACTGTTGGGTAAAGAATTCAGGGTTAAAAAAATAACTGTTAAGAGTCATGCAATCCCAAATGGTGATCTCGAGTGACAAGGTGCAGAGTTCTCTGTGTTTGCTGATGGTAAACATGAAGTGCGTTTCTTCTTCGGAAGAGGACTATTGTCTACCACTAACGGTGGTCTTTTCTGTGCCTTGCTATGATCACAGTTTCCACGGACAGAGTTGAGGGTGACAGACTTCAATGCACGTAAGGCAGAAGCACTGTGTACCATCTGCTGCACATTGGGGTTTTCATTACTCCCACCATGTTGTCTCTGGTTTCCAAAATATTTCTCCAACGGGTCCTGAGAGAAGCGCCCACTCAGCACAAACTTGACTCCAGGAATGCTGAACAAGTATCGCACCACTTCAACAAATGAGTGCACTGAAATCAAAGGATTAAACATTGTATCTCACTTGTATGTAACAGTTATAGTACAGTCGTCAGGGATTTATGGCAGTAAACCAACCGAGTTCGAGGGCGACAGCCCGTGGACGAGCTTTGTTACGTTGCCATAAATCCCAGACAACTGTACTAAGTGTGTTATAGATAATACAATAATACAACGTTCAGTCATGTGATTGATTCTGAGGCATCTGATTCGTTGAGGGTCACGTGAGTAGCACTAAGATAATACAATGCCATCCACAGTCATATTAGTTTTCTGATATGGTAGAGTGGGCATTAATTAGAACTGAATCCATACATGTACACAGTACCATGCACATGAACACTTCACTTACATGTAGGCTACCTGACTAGGACAAACCTTTGTGGATAAGGCATAGGCTCGTTCCCAGGCTCTGAGAAAGGGCATGTTACTAAACTAAATGGTATGGCCATGTGTACCTGTCATCTGCAGTCCTTCAAGTGTCTCCTTGCTGAGGCACATCATATTCAATTCAGACTTTGTGAATCCTTCTTTCTCTCGTCCGTCCACACTTGCCTTCCAGTCTGCCAAGTATTCGAGGAAGTCCTTCTCGAGCCACTATAATATGCACACATGCATATCATAATAAATTTACAGGGGCACAAGTGGATATTGCATACCGACTTCCTGAGCGTGATCAACTATTGTCACATAATACATCCCGAAAGTCCTTGAACAAAAGACGCGTCCAGACACAGAGATCCATCCGCGTCTAAACGTGTGCAGACGTTCAATCAGCTGCATGCAGCCGAACGCAGACGTATGCACGCACGCAGACGCAAACGTGTCAAACGCAACAGTGAACACAGACGCAAACGTGCACACGCAAACGGACGCACGTAGACAAAAAACAGACTTTAATGGCCGCTGCTGGATGAACGTATGGCACACTGCGTCCAGTGTGCGGGCGGACACAACCTCAAGACGCGTCCGGACATTAGACATTTGTTCAAGGACTTTCGGGATGTACTATATAAACACCCGCATGCAAGGGTGTCTATATATAGGTTTCCAAGTCCCGTAGGGCCCGAGGGTTTCAGGTATTTATACTAACAACTCCGGGGTCTTACTCGTGCATTGTGTTTGGGACAGTGACTCCAAAGCGGAACCAGACTCAAAGATCACACCAAATACACATATAAATGGATATAAACCAATACTTACATTGAGCCGAAAATCTTGACCACTGAAGTAGGGTCTAAGGAAGATTTTTCGCTTCTGCTTTGCTGTCACGCAGTTCCTGGAATTTAGACTGTCAAAAAATTTGTCAAATGTGGAGGCAAACTTGGCCGTTTCCTCAGCCTCAGGGCCACCAAACAGCGACAAGGCATGGCCAACAGATTCACTCAGTACCTGCAATGTGGATTGTATAGCAGTCAAGGCCTACATAAAAGAAAATGAACAAAGAATACTTACCTGGGCAGCTAAATCGACCCTCATCTTTGAAAAAGAAGTCAAGTAGAGGTGCTCATACTTGAGCTTTGGTATCAAAGAGAGACCACCAGCGTTCCTCTTTGCACCAAGCCCCCCATGATACAGCTGCATCAAATGTTGCCAGCTGATGTTCTTTCCTCGAACCTGCAAGTGTACGTATTGTATAATTATACTAGATGAATGCATGAAGCACATGAATGTCATATAGGTACAAGTGTTAACCACTGAAACAAAACCACAACTTACCCACAAGTGCCGCTTCTCATTGGCCCAACAATTGCGGGTCGTCTTGATGAGGTGGGGCACATCAGATACAAAATATATCCACCGTTCTTCTTCACTGTAGGGATTTAGTGTCTTGTAGTTGACAGTTGGAGTTTGCTGTACTTTTTCACCCTCTCGCTTCTCTTCTCTGCAACCATCTTGTTGCACTTTTCCTCGGCCCTTTCGCTGTGCCTTGTGTCGTACATCTTTGTCCTTGTGTAGTCGAAAGAACTTGCGGTTTGGTCCTGCTCCATCACATGTGAGGACAAGCACCTTGAGTTCAAGTGCCTCAACACGTTGAATGGCATCCCATACAATGGGATACAGGAATTCGGCTGATAAGCTTGCACAGGGAAAGTGGGCATAGGGGAATTCCAACTTGGTAAAAATTCCCTTCACCATAAACACAAGCATGGATGATGCTAGGTTAGGTTGGTCAGAGACATCATTTGAGATAATTTGTTCAAAATGTTGCAGATGCTCATTGATGTCACCTAGGTTGACAAATCCAGTTAGCTCACCTGTTCTCTTGTCATACACAAGATCTTCTCTTATCTTCATCTCATCGAACATGAGAACAACATACTTCTGCCAATCTTCGAGGTTGTTGACATCTGACTCCCTGAGGAGTTGCTCATCCAGTTTAGCCTGAAAACCCACGCTGCCCTTGAAATAGTGGGTGTAGTCTCTTAAAGTTCTCTCAGTAGGCAATGTGAGGCACCCTGATGATCTGAGGGCATGATAGGTAGAGGACGAGCGCAGCTTCAGGTAGAGGCACCACTTTATCATCATTGGATGCCATCGCATCTGACGAGCATCGGTCTTTGATGCAGCTTCAAACTGTTGCCGCCAAAACAGCTGCCTGAACGATCCCTCTGGAAATGCTTTCTCAATTTTAGGTGCATTCTCCTTCATTACTCCAAACAGAGTATTGTGGACATCACTAGAGAGGCTTACACCATCCCTCTGTGTTGTATTCTCAAGTAGTTTCTGTAGTCTAATCACTTCCTTGTTGGCTACTTTAGCTTCTTGACGGGAAAGATTGTATCTCTCACTCTTCTCTGGTGATTTCAAGTAGCGAAAGTTCACTCGACTGCTAGTGCTCACTCTAGCACTTCTGTTGGTAGACTTCAGGCTTATGTGGCGACTGGCCATGGACCGTAAGGAGTCACGATAAGATGCACATTTGATACACCTGGATTTTGCAGCCAATAGCTCGCAACAATTGTGTCGGATTGTCTCACTGTAAGACTGGGAACCATCCAAAACACTGGCTTTGGTGTCCACATAGGCAACTACCCTGTCTCCATTTGCATTCTTGAATACGCCCTTTCGCTCCACCTTCAAAGGCTCAAACCGTTCGTCAGGGTTTCCAATGCATACATTGCTGTCACACACAGCAGCAAAGAGGGAATTAAAGTCCTCTTTACACTGTAGCCTCTCTGGAACGTCTGAAAGGAGACTACATTGGCCTCTTTGGGCCAGGTGGCCATGGACGTACACATTCCAGGTAAAATCTGAATTGATCTGAAGTGTGTGGCTGGACTGAACTGGTTTCCCTGGGTAGTGCTGCAGCTTTGAAAGTGTGACCAATTGTTCACCTCCACTTGTTAGGTCAACCCATCCATCTGGAAGGGACATGCTGGCGATCACTGTAGAGCGGAAATGAGAAACCGAGGTAAAGGGCTGCTGCTGAGGCTGAAGAGATTGCTCACTAGGGGTAGTGCTGCCGGCGTGAGGAGAGAGACAGAGAGATGAGGGGAAAGGCTGCTTTTCTGGTGGCAGAGGCAGGCTGACTATGAAGGAGTCCAGCTCCCTAGTTTCAATTTCAGAGGACACCGAACATGGCTGACATATAGGCTGGCACTTCTTTCTACATGAGCCGCAACTGATCTGATCCAGTGGGAGAGACACAATCAAAGATAGTTTTCTCTTCTTCCTTCTCTCCTCATTTTTGCGATGGACACTCAGCCTGAACTTTCTGTATCCCATCGTCCCTATCAGAACCATGTAAGCGGATGTGAATAAAATGAAAATTCATTGGCATGGCACACAAGAACAGAATTTCCAAATGGTGAGCACCATGCAACAGTACAGGCATTTTACTACAAACTTCTTTGGTTCAAGACACCAAAAGGTAAGGCAGTGCACAGACTTGCTCCACAACACAAACACACACCCCTAGCTCTAATACATGCAATTTAAGAGCTATCTGAAATATTCTGGGACAACCAGCCCAAATTTGTGTATACTATGCACAACTTGGGCCAATGTACTCCATTGGATGTAAGTCTATACTCAAATTAAACAGCTTGCAGCTCCAAAACGGCTCCACAAAATACAACCTCTCTCTAGTAAGCGTTAAATTCTAGTGTCAGGTACCCAGACAGTTATTATCCCCGGCTAAATTCATAGCGCCGAATCGCGCATGTTATATGTTATACCTTTGCCTACCTGGGACCTTAGTAAGTCGCTGATATCACGCTCCTGCTGGCCTCCTCCGTTGCGACAGCTGCGGTGAATGGAACTCGTGCGGTGAAACACGGTTGCGTGCAAATCATATCACGTGAGTATGGGCGTTTCCAATCCCGTGCGTGGACTCTAATATCTATGGTTAAACTACCTTCAGTGAGAGGTAGGATCATCTTGGCTGGTTTCTGACAACTAGTTAGTTGCCTAGGCACTGCCTGAGGCTCAGCCCAACGAGTATGCCAGCATGACTGAAAGAAGGTAGGTGAACATGGTACGGAAGAGTGGGGACTGTTCGTAATAGAACGTGTTGTCGTGGTAAACCCCGTATCGAGATCACTTCAAACCTCTGTGCATGAGTATAGTTTTGGAGGAGTGCAAGGATACATATGAGGTACTCAATGATGCCCATGTCCCACAAGTAATCGAAAAGTGACTCCATTGCAGCACTGCAGAGGTTGAAGAGGGGGGTGACTGTCACATGACTGTCACATGGCTGCAATGTGACTGCACTGGTCTCACCTGCTGTGGTTCTTGAGAATGCTAAAGGCAAGCTCATAGTCAACAGGTTGGAGAAATTGACAGAACACAACAGCCTGCAGGGCATAAGAACAGCATGCAGACATACAAATTACCCAGGAGCATTCAGGGTTCAAATCCAGCTAGCCTCGTTCCCAGGCCATATGGGAATGAGGTTAGATTCCAGCTGGGTCCCAGGTTTTTCCTTGTGCTCACTCTCTCAGCCTTCATACCAAAGGCCACAACAGTTTACGTTCACACGCCAAAACTGGCGAAACCATTTTCTACCAATTATGGCACAATTCGACAAAATTGGCAGAAACAGCACTCTTGGTGAGCGACAGCACACAAAGGATACACGGTGAAGCCAGGTCTTGTCTTGTTTGCTACACATACACTAGCTGCCACTTGTTGTTGTGGAGGGCGTCCTGCATGCATAGCCTCATTCCAGGCCTTCTACACCTGCTAAATACTGTAAGAGAACAAAAACTGGTGGTGTAGAAGGCCTGGGACGCACACAGTTATAGCAGACTAATATGCTAGGTATCTTGGGCTAGGAATGAGATATGAAGCTGGGATTTTCACCATTGTGATCAGCATGAATGGAGCATTCCAATTATGTCCATTTTTATGTCAGTTGAATTTTGACCCAAATCATGAAAAAACCCATGGATTATAGCCTTTGGTCGAGTGCGATTTTTGTCAAAAATGTGACTAAGGTTAAAAAATCATTTTAAGGACATCATTTGAAAGCTCCTTTTATGCTGACCACAATGGCACAATTCCCACCTTCATATCTCATTCACATACCTAGTGCAACAATCTCTTCCAAGTCTATTCCCAATACAGGGGCGTCGGAAGCAATTTAGTGTTGGTGTGGTGATGGTTTGCGCGCAAATTTTTTTTACGTAATATTAATTATTCATGAACAGTCGCGCACGTATTACGGGGTATAGCTGGGATTCGTAGACTAGTGGGAGAATTGTTGCTGTAGTCTGCGCTCGCAGAGTATGATGCCTCACAATTATTATGAACGTGTAAAGGCCATTGCTTATTCAGGCCAGAAAATTAAGAGTTCGGTTTGTGGTTCTGCGATCGCGCGACTACTGTACACTATGAATTTTAAATAAGCACTTGGTCAAGCATTGGTCCGGCAGCCGCGGGACCTGCGGGACTGGCTCTGGCGCCCCTGCAATACCAATTTTGGTCATTGGTCCATGGCATTTTGGAGTGTTCTTTCTGCCAATTTAGGTTTATTGTGCCATAATTGGCATAAAAAGTTTTCCAAATGTGCCAATTTTGGCACAGAACATACCTCAGAGTTTACCATCTCCGTTGTAAGAACATCTTACTTTATTTCAATACAATGATTGCCAATCAGCACACCATCTAAACACAATCAGCACTAGTCTCGTTCCCAGACGTTCACGCCCGCGGGACGGGTCTAGGCACGAGACTAAATCAGCACATAGTAGTGTTGTGAACCTTGTCCTTTTTACACTAACATTATTGGAAGCCTCATATTGGATATTGACCAGTTAATTGACAATGTGGTATGCTATGTCAACTCATCAATAGTAAACTTGTCCTTTGCAGGTTGGTCTCTGAAGGAGGTGATTGGCATGGAGAGAGTGTCCTAATTCAATCACATCCTTGAGAGACCCCCCACCTGCATGTAACCATGACAATCATGGTTCGAAATTAGTCTGGTTATGTGCAGGGATCCGGTGTCCTTTGACCTCTCCGAGGCTTGCGTTAGGGCCGCTATACGGAATGTGTCCGTGTTCTCCAGGATCTCCTCGTTCTCTGTGTTCTCGAGCTCTCTGTTCTCTGTGTTCTCTCTGTTCTCTCTGTTCTCCACGTTCTCTGAGTTCTCTCTGTTCTCCACGTTCTCTGAGTTCAGTCTCTGTTCTCTGAGTTCTCTCTGTTCTCCAGGTTCTCTGAGTTCTCTCTGTTCTCTGAGTTCTCTCTGTTCTCCAGGTTCTCTGAGTTCTCTCTGTTCTCTGTGTTCTCTCAGTTCTCTGAGTTCTCTCTGTTCTCTGAGTTCTCTCTGTTCTCCTGGTTCTCTGAGTTCTCTCTGTTCTCCACGTTCTCTGCGTTCTCTCTGTTTTCTGTGTTCTCTCTGAGTTCTCTGAGATCTCTGTGTTCTCTGTGTTCGTCTGTGTTCTCTCCGTTCTCCAGGTTCTCTGAGTTCTCTCTGTTCTCTGAGTTCTCTCTGTTCTCTGAGTTGTCTCTGTTCTCCATGTTCTCTGTGTTCTCTCTGTTCTCCAGGTTCTCTGAGTTCTCCACGTTCTCTGAGTTTTCTCTGTTCTCCACATTCTCTCTGTTCTCCACGTTCTCTCTGTTGGTGCTAGTTCTGGTGCTGGTGCAGTTGATGTCATCAACAGCTTCCTGGCTGACGTTGTGACTACTGTACCACTGTGACAGTGTCTCAGGTGAATACTCACATGTGGAGTAAGCATTTATTCTGGGTGATACATATTGGTACGAGGACAATAAAATGGATGTGAAGTGCTTTTTGGACTAGTATTGCATTACCATTCAACATAAGAGAGTGCAAGCATTCCAAACTTCCAGGTAAATAGTGTGTGTACATTACTCTGTAGGTCCTGCAAGTGATAAACCCGGAAGTGGCCAAAGCGGACAAGTCCATGCGCTATGTGGCTATCATCCTGGACGACTTGAGGAAGCTGGGAATACCGTGCCAGCGCAAAGTCATTGACAAAGCCATTCGAGATGGTTCACGCGGCAACACATGTGACGGCCGCTACTTTCTGAAGGAGGGCAGTACTGCATGCAGCATCCAAGGCCAGCCAAAGAGTACCTTGCACAACGCCCGGTGCTACACAATCAACAAAGCCGTTTTGAATCCAGAAACACTCAGGAGGCTAGATCAAGGTTAGTGCTCTATGTAGCCATCAGAACCGTGGCAGGGAGGTGTTTTTAGTTCACTACTAACAGGGTTCTGACGGCGCATGTAAGTATATCGTGGCTGACTGTTGTATTTTGGGCACGTTGCATAGTACAGTCAGGTTGGTGCCAAGAATTGTGACCTACGTGTGTGTGATTACGGTACTCGTGGCTCAAGTGAGTGGCCCGATCGAGTTCAATTCCCAGAGCCTCCAAATTTCTCACTTCCTTTCTCTTTCCTAGCCCGTGTACATGTAAGCTAACAATTGCCAGTCCTAGTTGGACCTCAGATCATTGCAGGCCACATAAGGTTATGCCGTATATAACGAATCTGGTTTTTAAACCACAACATCCCTCCAGTCATAGGTTCAGCTGCTATCAATCCTGAGGAGATGGCCCCAACGCCCCCGGTTCCAACACCAACTGTTACCCTGGAGAAGACCTCAGATGATAAGGAAACGGTAACTCCACCTGTTTTCCATGAGCAGGATACCCCAGAGGACGAGGACATGGCAACCCCATGCACATGTTGTCCAGGAGGATACACCAGACGATGAGGACATAGATACTCCACCTGTTGTCAAGCAGAAGGATACCCCAGACAATGAGGACACAGCCACCAGACCTGTTGTCCAGGAGGATACCCCTGATGATACAACACCCACTGACATCCCTGGGAAGAGGATGAGACTTGCTGACAATCTTAGTGAGTACTTTCGTCCGACGAGCAGAAAGAGACCACGAAAGGCACCAGTAAAGTACATTTGAGCATAGACAGAGCTACATACACTCTGTACTGTCATCCCCAGTTAATGTGCATGTCCATACATGTGTCATGTACTCTTGTTTTGTTGCTAACATTTTACAGTTCATGCAACAAGCTTAAGGGTGCTCTAAACAACACAGGGGCGGATCCAGGGGGGGGGGGGGGGGGGGGGGGGGCTACAGGGGGCTGTAGCCCCCCCCCCCCCTTTCCAGTTCCGACCACACCCCTTATTTACACGAGTACCCGACTTGCAGTGGAATCAGCAACAAAGAAGTTGAAAGAAGCTCAGTGCTGGACTTTTTCCAACGGAAACAGCTTGTGACAGTCAGAATGAATCAGATGCAGAGTCAACTCGTGCTGGGGACGAAAACGGTTCTCAGTTCAGACCACGTGCACGGCGAATCTTCGTCGGACTTGACATAATTGGTGATTCATGACTAGTCACATTTAGAACAACAGAGAGAACACAGAGAGAACACAGAGAGAACACAGAGAACAGAGAGAACTCAGAGAATGTGGAGAACAGAGAGAACTCAGAGAACCTGGAGAACAGAAAGAACTCAGAGAACATGGAGAACAGAGAGAACTCAGAGAACCTGGAGAACAGAAAGAACTCTGGAGAACAGAGAGAACTCAGAGAACAGAGAGAACGTGGAGAACAGAGAGAACTCAGAGAACGTGGAGAACAGAGAGAACACAGAGTACGTGGAGAACTCAGAGAACAGAGAGAACTCAGAGAACCTAGAGAACAGAGAGAACACAGAGAACAGAGAGAACACAGAGAACAGAGAGAACACAGAGAACAGAGAGAACACAGAGAACTCAGAGAACCTGGAGAACAGAGAGAACAACACAGAGAACAGAGAGAACACAGAGAACAGAGAGAACACAGAGAACAGAGAGAACTCAGAGAACGTGGAGAACACATTCCGTTATTCGTATAGCGGCCCTACCGCAAGCCTCGGAGAGGTCAAAGGACACCGGATCTCTGCACATAACGAGACTCGTTCAAAACAGACCATGTTCCAGTACTGGTTATTAAAATAGTAAGCCAATAATTGAGTGCAAATAACTGGTCAATAACCAATTATTGGCTACAGGTTCACAACACTAGCACATAGTGTGTATCTCAACTGACTTCAATACAATCAGCACACAGAACATACGTGTGTGTGGTAGCCTAGTCTTGAGCAGCAGCCAATGATTCTTCTGTACACCTGAGAGAGTAACAAGACAAGACACGTAACATCAGTGATCCACAAAGTCACTCACACACTGAGTGTACCCCTGGTGTCTGTCATATACATGTACATAACCTGGAAACTCACAACAAAAGAAGGACCTAGTATAGGGAGCACTAGTTAGAGTTCCTAATCTCAGGAGAAACATCACCTCAACAAAGAATCTCATGAGTAACCTAACACATACTAAAACATGGGTGATCCAATGTCGTCCTCACCATGCATAGCAACCAAATCAGGCAGTTTCAGTATGTTTGTAGCCCCAAGGAGTGAGGCCCATATACTTGATACCATGCATGGCTATGATGTCATTCAAGTGCGACATGTGAGTATGCAGTCAAGTCATGTTGTCTACCCTCAGGTGAACATCACAAAACAAACTCCACCTAATGCTCTCACCTCAGGTTTTCAAGGTTATCGTAGACTATACACGTAGGTCAGGAGTGCATCTTTGGTGGCTCATGCCTCCTGACCATGTGCATAGCTGACTGTCCCTCACCTCCTGTGACCACACCTGCGGGGGTACCTCCTCCTCAAAGTGGGTGGACTCCAGTGCCCCGCCCTCCAGGTAGCTCTCCAGGGCTGCTCCATACCTGCATGTTGCTGGAGCAGGGAGGTGATGGGGGACACAGGACATCACTGGACAGTGTGCACACACAAGTGTATCGCATGCACACATACACACACACAAATGTGAGGTCAGATCATCTGGTCCACTGGCATTTGGTTTTATTGCCTACTCTAAGTCTGTTTCTCTGTCCAGACTCCATAGCTATGCTCTGTACATCAGAGATCCTAAGTCAGAGAGTCCAGTGAGTAAAAAAGTTGAAGGGCACAACCCTTCAGGGGTCGCAACCCTTCGGGGGTTGTGACTGCCATGGCTACCGCAATCATGGATGATCACTAGTATATTACATTTCCATACCCAGCTGCGTGCTGTGCTTTCCCAGCCGCCAGCTGAGACAGTCACTTAGGCTAGGGGTTTTCCCGACAGCGAGGAGCGAGAGCTTGTCATGCATGGATGCAATCAGGGAGCAGTAACTGAAGTGAGCGGAGCTACTTGTAATTAAAGGGGTGGTTATAGTAACGAATTTGTGTGTGTACACGACTGTGTGCCTCACCATTGTTGACGTCTGCCCTCATGATAACCCAGGAAGACTTGTTTGGCTTCAGCGTCAGAGCATGGGTGAGGGTGGAGCTCAGAGACCGGAATACATGGCTGGTGTCTATACTGCCAGGACTGAGGGTGTGTGAGGGGAGAGGGTAACAGGGGGAGAAGAGGAGGAGGAAGAGGAGGAGGAGGAGCAAGAGGAGGAGGAGGGGGAGGAGAAAGAGGGGGAGGAGGAGAAAGAGGAGGAGGACGGGGAGGAGGAGGTGGAGGGGGAGGAGGAGGGGGGGAGGAGGAGGAGGAGGGGGAGGAGGAGGGGGAGGAGGAGGAGGAGGAGGAGGAGGAGGAGGAGGAGGAGGAGGAGGAGGAGGAGGAGGAGGGGGAGGAGGAGGAAGAGGGGGAGGAGGAGGTGGAGGGGGAGGAGGAGGAGGAGGGGGAGGAGGAGGAGGAGGGGGAGGAGGAGGAGGAGGAGGGGGAGGAGGGAGGAGGAGGGGGAGGAGGAGGAGGAAGAGAAGAGAGAAAACAAAGTGTGTGACTTACTTGCCGATGGCTGTTGGCCAATAAGTGCTGAATTCACTGAGAATCTCGTCCTCTGGTTTCTGGAAAGATAGAGATAGATTGAAAGTAGGAATGGGAAATGAAGTCATGGGAATCGGAACGCATACCTTGAGCAGGTTCCATATTCTTGCCAGTGCAGCAAGAAGAAAGGATAAGCTAGTGGCATCCTGAGGGACAGATGTCCAGTATTAGTCCACAGTCTTGTCTACCCAAACACAGGGTCTCATTCCCAGACCATCCCCAATTGCATTGTCTTATCCCCCACCCTCAGTCTGGGAACGAGACCTGGAAAACATACCATGAGGTTTTCAACAAATACGTCCAGGTAAGCCCTACACGGAGAGGACAAACAGTGGTCAGTAACCAGCAAGGACCTCATCCACAAACAGCAAGAATGAAGGTGGCGGACAACACAAGAGCACATAGGGCAGGCAACAAAGAGACAAGACAAGGACCACTTGTGCTGTCAGTAGCTCTCACAGGTGTGGTCATGGTGTCAATCAACCACATCTCCTTCTGTTCACCATTGAATGCGAACTAACTTTAACATTGCTCCCGGTTACCTTCAGTTTTTTATGGCATGCAGTATGCAAAAAGGGGGGAGAAAGCCAGGGAATGAGGCTAGCTTTTCAGTCACAATGTGAAACGTTCACTGCGTGTGTTACCCCGTAAGCCACACCCATTTCTGCAGTACACAGGTACACAGCTTCAAAATCAAGTAAATTCCCAGGACAGGAATCAGTACACCATTGTAAAGTGCACAGTGAAGACCTAGCTGCTCACCTGAGTTTGGACTGTTTCTCACTCTGTTCCACCCTTCGTTCACTGGCGCTCAGTGGAGGAGAGAACACGCTGAGCACTATAGGAGGAGAAAAAGAGAAAAAGGTTCAAAGTTCAATGAGAACGTTGAAATTAGCACAACAGTGTTACCAGCTTCAAAGAGCAGCCTGGTAGGTCTTCTCAAGTCTCCCCCTTCCTTCACGTTCAGGACTGCAGCTGCCAGTCTGGGAGCAACCTGCATGCAGCATACGCTCACATGACACACATCACTCAGTCAAATACCTCAGTCACATGCTGATCTACTTCAGTCACATGACACACATTCATCAGTCACATGACTAGCTACACATGATGCCCACATCAGTCACATGACACCCACATCAGTCACATGACACATCAATAACATTATGCATACCACAGTCACGACACACTAGGAGTATGAATGTATCACATTGTGGGGGGAAGACTAATATTTATCCATGAATGTTTGATGTGTGTCCCAGAGGCCGAGGAAAAGTTATAAGATCTGCTGACCTTTCCTGGTTCAGCCGGCTGATCCTGGGTGGCCAGGTAGGAATACTGCTGGGTGTTCAGCAAAAAAGAACTTGCAATCTGCACGGCCAGTGGGTCCAGGGAAGTGTCTGAAGTATGATACACATTGCCAATCACTAACCCTGGTCCTCACAAGATTAGTTGCCTCACTTCTTACTCGACACACCATCATGGCACAAATCACTCATATTCTATACTCCATCATCATTACATCATCACTGTACAGATCCATATACTCGCACATCATCATTACATCATCACTGTACAGATCCATATACTCGTACATCATCATCATTACATCATCACTCACCTCGCTGGCTTTGCTTGTAGTACATCTTCACCCTCTCTACCAGTGGGGAGTGCTTTGATGTCACCCTGCAGGGGAGGTCGCGACACACCCATAAAATTAAAAGGTGATATTTATGAAGGAGCTCAGTACAGTACCCTCTCACCTGTCTGGAGTCACGCCTCCCTTCAGCCCCTCCCCCAGTTCCTCTGCCACTACCTTCAGCTCCAGGATCAAGATCTGCTCGTGCAGGGGGAGCTCCAGCTGCTGGCGCACCTTGGCGGGGATGGATGGAGGCGAAAGCAGCTTTGCAGTCGCATAGTAGAACTCCACAGATGCTGAGTGGCACTATAGAAACATTGCACGATTAACAAACTAGTATGCTTGGTTTGTATACTAGGCTGAATCATGTCAAATGATGATGTACATGTATACAAATGTACAACTGTACTTAGATGCATCCCTTGCATACTAGGATTTATCGCTTGTATACTAGGATATACTTTGTATACTAGAATGTATATCTCTTGTATATCTCTGGTGTACTCATGGGTGCAAATTATGTGCGTTTGTTCAATCATTGGTGTCATTCGCAATGCATGAATAGCATGATACATACAGCTGCTAGACCCTGTACCGATCGACCCAATTTCAATGAGCTAGGATATCATTACCTCTGCCTTTCCGAGCATCTGTGCCCGGTGTAGGAGGGCGTTGTATTTGGTCAGCAGTAGTGGGTCTGATATGGAGTCCAAGGTTGCAAAGCCACGCCCCTGCCCCACCCACTGTGAAAGAAAGAGAGGAGAGAAAACTTGAGTACATTATTTCTAAGCGCCTCACTATCTGAACCTACTGTTCCACTCATTCACACTCACACGCACGCACACACACACACACACACACACACACACACACACACACACACACACACACACACACACACACACACACACCCACACACCCACACCCACACACACACACACACACACCACACATACACCAACCTTAGCAGCAGCTGTCCTGTGTTCCGATGGGGGGATTCCCTTGAAAAGCTGTTCTACTGTATTCACAAGCTCTGTGGTGGACACACACTGTGAAATCTGTCTCTCAAGATGGGTCATTCCCTTCGTATCTGCCCACTGGAAATTGATAGCCATCGCTGATGAGGCACCCGGGTCCTGTCCACGCTTCTGAAAACCCTGAAGGAGGGGACAAAAACGTTGGTTGAGGTAATTGTGCAAAGAAATTCTCAAAGCTAGGAGGGTTAACCCACCACTAGTACTGGGATGCCATATGTACCTGCGGAATAACTAGGTCTTCTAGGCCAGAGCTCTCGAACTCATGAAGAGCATTTGGAACAGTGCCATAGATAGTCCTGTATGTTGAAAGTTGGAGGTGTGGTGCGGGGTGAGGGAGGGAGGGAAGGGAGGGGAGGAAGGGGAGGGAGGGAGGGAGGGAGGGAGGAAGGGAGGGAGGGAGGGAGGGAGGGAGGGAGGGAGGGAGGGAGGGAGGGAGGGAGGGAGGGAGGGAGGGAGGGAGGGAGGGAGGGAGGGGGGGATGGATAGGGAAGAGTGACAGATAGGTTCATGTAAGGGAGACTTGAACGATGATGTTTCACAGCACACACACTCCCTAGTGATGTGCACTTGCCTGACAAATGTTTGGAGGCACTGTAACTGGTGCTCCCCAATTCTGGGTCTCTGATGCAGCACTTTACTACACAACTGAGGACAGGGAGGGAAAAACAATCAATCTTCTTTGTAAGCAAGCAGGAAGAGTCCAACTCACATGGAGAGTAAACTGCAGGTGTTGTCTGGGGTCTTCCTGAGAGAGCAGCTGCCAAAAGTGAGGGTTAACGTTCTTTCCCTCCAGAACACTCCTCACTGCATTGCACAAACACAGCCTGTCCTGTACAGGAATTTCAGGCAAGTCTGGGTGTTCTAGTCTCGGCCTTTTGGCAGCTGGTTCTTCTGTTTCCATGGATACTAGTGAGTTTGACCAATTAGATGCCTGGATTTCAAGGACAGTTCTGGATGGAGCAGAGAGTTCCAGCTCTGTGCTGTCTGTCAGAACAACATCTATCAGAGACTGCCAACAGAGAGATATGACAGTGCTTTATGCATATAGTCCAGTAGCCATGTACACACACATGTATGCATGCACGCACGCAAGCACGTACGCACGCACATAAGCATGTACGCACACACGCATGCACAGTGCACACACAAATGCATGCACACACACACACACACACACACACACACACACACACACACACACACACACACACACACACACACACACACACACACACACACACACACACACACACACACCTCACGATCACCAATTCTTAGCTCTTCCACTCTTTCCAACAGAGTCTTCTCTCCTTCCTCCCTCTCCTCTTTCTCCTCCTCCTCCCCTCCTTCCCTCCTCCTCACGACACACTCGCAAGCAGTGATGTAGCCCCTCAGCTTCGGCAGCTGCAGCAGAGAAGGGGGACTGGCAAGGCGGGAGAGAAGTTCCCTGGCTTTAGAGAAGGCAGAGAGAGCCTTGGGGAGGTCCCCATTCTTGAAGTGGAGGGACCCCAAGTCATACCACAGCTGAGGAAGACAGAGGCAAATGAAACAACTGTTGCAGAATAGTGGTTGATATGCAAGGCAGTCTGTGGTAGAGACGGCATAGGCTCCTGCTGCTTGCATTACAAGTGCTCAGTGGAAGCTTCCAAACACGTCCAGCAAAGTGCTGACCTGACAAAATTGCTGGTCAGATGAGAGCTCCCTTGGCAGCTCCAAATGGATCAATCCTACTTCTCCTCCTCCTGTTCCTCTGCCAGCCAGCACGGGGAGGCGCAAGGAGACACAAGGCAGCTGGAAGCGACCTCCGAGGCTGTCGCTCTGGCTGCATACCTCTGTCAGGAACGCAACAGACTGTGACACCTTCGGCTCAACCTACGACAGAAAGAAAGATAGTATTGTGCAGAATGGTAATTAGTATCCTCTCCTACCAGGTTCCTGATTTGATCCGGCGTTGCACAGGTGACTTCCCAAGTATTTCCTTGTGGGGGATTCCCCAGTTGGTTACTGCTGTGCACCATAAAGCGGAGTAGCCATTGGTTGTAGATCACATGAGCTGTCAGGTTGGGGGGGTCCTCCAATGTGAGGGGGGCATCAGAGTCTGTGTGTCTCTTCAAGGGGAATGTGTTTGAGAGGAGGTGCACAAGGGTACACTGAACCGCGACAGGCAGACTGTAAAATATCAGAACAGAGATTGGGAGATTGAAGACAAAAATGGAATGACCTTCAGCTAAGGTTCGGCCAATCAGAGGGCTGCATTCATCTAGACAGGAAGTGCAAGTATGTAAATTGCCAGATTGTCACTTAATACTGTTATTACTGTCTAGCCTCGTTCCCACACAGCCTGGGAATGAGGCCATGATACTGTGGGGGGGGGGGGGGGGGGGGGGGGGGGGGGGTCACTCTGCGACCATGGGTCAAAACTTTGACACACTCTTTTCAATGTTCACTATGCTTTGACCATTGACTGCACTATATTTCAGTCATAGACGTTTACAACATGCACATTTTGCCCTTTGACATGGAATATGTAGTAATTCCATGTACGAGGTCCAGATGGACAGTCACAGATGTGACTGTGGTGCATATTGGAGGGACCCCCCTCCAACATACAAGAGGAACTATAATTGAAGTAGCTGACGTACCTCTTGAGAGTTGCTAGGTTCCATTGAAGGTGGGCCGCAATGAACAGGGCACAGTCCACGAGAGTCTTCTTCTTGTCTTTAGCAATACCGGAGTTCTCTGCAGGAGTGGGCTGCACAAAGGAGGGAAGGTTCCACAAATATGAGGAAGAATACCCTACATGAACCGCAAGATGTCAACCACACCTGACCCTCTATGCAGCCAGCCTTCTCCAGGAAAGTCACAATCAGCTGCAAGGCAGTCGGATCCACTGCAACAACAGAAACAGGACCAAGAAATTGTACACTTCCGGTATCCAGGCAACGGAATGTGGAACTGGAGGTACGTCATTCACATATTTAGGAAGGTAACTTTCATGTCCTTTGAATGGGAGCTGTCAGTGCTAGGGGACCTGGTTTAAACAGGCTCTGCTTTCCTCCTGGCAAGGGTGGTCATCCTAATCCAAACAAGTGTTGTACTTACGGCTGCGACCGAGGTCATGTGACCGTATGACTACGCTGCTAAACTGCCAGTGACCCTGTGGCCTTGGCAAAATCCACGTGACTGTGTGGTGTACACAGTAGTACACCCTACAGCCGGATTGTGACCCTGGTTGCAGCCACAAGTAGCGCAAGTAGTGACCCCCGTTGTCGTAATGTCCAGGCAGTCAGCCACAACTGTGGCAAAATCCTCTGATGTATCAAAACGCTTATACATGTTTATATGTCAGCTAAGCATGTTAAGGGTTCTAGCGTACCATTTGGGTTTGTCTCAAGTGTTTTGAGGTGCTTCCTGAACTTTTCCGGGCACAGAACCAGCTCAAACCAGGAGAGAGGAAGATCCTTAGACTTGGCTATCTTGAACTGGAACTCCTCCACAGCCATCTCTCCGCAATTCCTGCAGTGAAACTTACGAATTGTATCATTCAATTTTACTTCTCGACATGTGTGTGAACGGGTAATAAGAGCACAGCTGATTAGGGATTTCCCCTCGCCGCTCTAGTACGCATGCGTTGTCTTTTCGCGGCTGGAGGAGGGCGTTGTGCTGCAGCGCTGTGCTGTGAACCGAGCCATGGACTCCGAAGAAAAAGGTGAACCACCAATACTGAAATTGTCTGGACCACATGTTCAACTGTAGAAACTATGCTCAACTTTGTATAATTTCTGGACCAGAATTCCCGGTCAGTGACCCGGGACACAATTATTTTGCCAGGGCATATCCCGGGACATAAATTTGCCAGGGCATTTCCAGGGACAAATATATTACCTGGTATGGTTGCCGGGGCAATACCGAGGATTGGGACATTTTGTCAAAGCAAATCCAAGCTGACACATTTGCCAGCGCACCTCAGATTTTATCAGATGGAGTAAAGCACTAATGTTCAGCCATCGCCAATAGTCAGCTGCTCACCACAGAAAACAGGAAGTAGCAGCCCCTCCCATTCCTGCACTGGGGGAAATTTATAGCTAGCAGAGCTGTACTTGTAGCAATGTGCCTGGGAACCTCATGGTCCGAATAAATCAGTGAATTAAAGCAATGCATGGACATACTGCTGTAACTGTACACGTTACGAGCATGTAGCAAAAAGCGGCAGACAGCCCAGGCCATTCACGGTGTGCTCAGAGAATGTGATCGTCTTTGGTGGTAAAACATTTGCTGTATACATCGAAATGTCGAGTGCTTTCAGCCCATCAATGATCGGACATTGAGGTTTTGGTGTGGACACACCCAATCAAAACCCAGACCTGACGGATACTGGAATCGATGGAATGTACAGGCCCTCACCAACATAACGGTACAAGTCGATCTTGTGTCTGTGCGTTGTGTGGTTCTCGAGATACAGCTGCTCTTCATGATTCTCTTTGGTAAAGTGTTAGCAGTGTGTAGTCTCGGAACCAGACCCTTCGTGCGGGGGAGGAGGAAAGGGTCTGGGCACCATCTTACATTCGAGTTGTCCCCAGGTCGGAATGTTGACCTAACGAATCAGAAGCGTTGATCGCGAATGACGTCAGGGAAATGATTTTTCTCCAGGCTTTCTGTGTCGCCAGTGACTAGACATGGCGAATCACTGTGCCCTACTGCGTTACCCGCGAGCGACTGACAAAAAGTCGAGGAGAGCAACGAGCAGGTCGACTGTGATTGTGCGCGTGGTATCGCAGTTGATCGCTAATTACCACGCATAATTACGTTCCGTGAGGACAACTCGAATGTAGGAACGTGCCCAGACCCTTTCCTCCTCCCCCACCTGAAGGGTCTGGTTCCGAGACTAAGCAGTGTGTACTCTGCAGCTCTTCTGTTTGCAAGGACCTGTACGTTCTAGTGATATCAACATTGTAGGCCTAGTGATTAGCTGGAGTCCATCCCACACCAAAACGCTACGCAAATTCAGTGTCCGATCATCGATGGGCTTGAAGCACTCAATATTTTGATGTATAATGATTTACCTTCAAAGACATTCCCGTTTGCTGAGCATACACTAAGAAGGGTCTGGGCTGTCTGCTGCGTTTTATTTCATGATTGTAGCATATACGGAAAGTTACAGCAGCATGTCCATGCATTGGTTAAGTTCGCCGATTTATGCAATATTCGGATGACGGGATTTCCAGGCACATTGCTGCCAGACTAAAGTACAGCTACTCCATTCCCAAACTACCACAGAGAGGCAATATCTTCCAGTTCAGGGCTGCTACTTGTTTCTGTGGTGAGTGGCCGATTATTGGTTGTGGCTGAACATTGGTGCTTTACTCTATTTGCTGGGGCAATATCCCAGCCAAGACATTTGCCAGGACAAATTGCTGTGATATTGCCTTGGCAAATGTCTCACAAATGTCCTGTAGGTATGCTGATTGAAATACTGCACCCCAGTTATTGCAGGTCACATAATTCAATACATTGTGTCCTCAGTGAGGAAAAGGCAGCTGCAGCTGCTGAAGAAGGAACTGAAATGTTGGGAGAGTATGTTTGAGAGAAAGCATGGACGAAAACCCACAAAGGTACATGTAATATCAAGAGCGCATAAGTAGATCGCCCGCCCGGAGTAACTCCGGGCGGGCGATCTACTTATGCGCTCTTGGTAATATACAATCATGTGTATCTTACTCTCATCTGTGGTTACTTGCAGTACAGCCATAATCTCATCGTTCCCAAACTTGTTTCTCGGAAGCGGAAAAGAGTCTGGTGGGAGAATAGTACTATAGTACAAGTGATCAAAATCCTGTAGTGAGAATGGCATGGGAACAAGGCTGACCAAGACCAGGAGCCTTCTTCAGAGGATAGTCTGGTTCCTAGAGCCTTCTTTGCAGAGGGCCTGGGAACCAGTCTGGATTGACTCCGATGGAGTCTCTCAGTGATATTACTCTGCACTTTATACCATCTACACTTACATGTACACTAGTAGTAAGTCGGATAATCAGTGTAAGTATTTGTTATTTCAGGTTGACATTGATGACAGTCCTCTGGAGATAAGAGGTACCTCATTAGTACAAATGTAGTCTCGGCCCCAGACCCAAACCAACCCCAGCGCGGGGTTGGTTTGGGTCTGGGGCCGAGACTAGTACTAGTGGTGTAGATCCAAATGCTTGATCTGTTGTCTCGTTTGTTCAAAAGATACATATTGTCAGTACCAGAAGGCAAAGAGCAAGCTTGGGAGGCATGGAAAGGACGGTGTCAAAGAGAGCCAAGAAGAACTGGACGTGGGAATGACTCCCAGCAAAATGAAGGAAAAGTCAGCTGAGGTAGATCGCTAAGCGGTTTTGTCTAATTCCCAAGACAAGGCATGGGAATGGAACAATGTGCAGTTGTTTGGCAATAGAATTATATGTTTGTTGTTGTGAATTGCTCTGCTCCTGCAGATGGATGAAGACGGTGTGTTCGGTGTGTCCCTGAACAAGAAGAAGGCACCTCCTGAGGTTGGCGTTGAGAAGAGTGAAAGACAGGCAACTTGGAAACTGCGTAAATGGACGAAGGGGCAAGGGTACAAGACAGTGGTCATCGACAAAGTCAGTGTTCAGGAGGAATTTGAGAGTGTAGTCCCAAAACAAGAGATTGAATCAGATGTCGCTGGAAATGGTGCGGATGTAGATACAGAGGTAACGCTGTGAGCCACTGTATGACTTCACATAACTATTAGTACATGTAAGCATGTTCCCAACTCCTCATAATTACTTTTCATTCTTATTGTAGCTGCAGGCTAGCCCTCAAATCTCCTCTCAAGGTCTCCGACTTGATCCTGAGCTAGAAACATTGTCACAAGAAATAAACATCAGAAACATGGGAGGGGCTCATAGGCCCCCATTCAGGTACATAAATTATGTGGGAAGGGCTCATATACTCTCAAGTCAGGTACAAAAATTATGTGGGAGGGGCTCATTCACCCCCAGTTGGGTACACAAAAGATGGTTGGGGGGGGGGGGGGGGGAGCTCCTAGACTTCCATCCCAAGTACATGAGAAATGTAGGAGGCCTCCAGGTGACATCAGATCTTCATTTCCTGGACTTCATCCTCCAGTTTATCGTTGCTTGCTAGTACCTCTGGTCCAGGAGGTGGGGTAACTCAACTGAGAGCAGGTTCACTTTGCTGCTGATGATGAGGTTTCCCTATCCTTCAGATCCGTCTCTCCAGTGATTGCCGGTCAGCACTCCTCCAGCCCAAGGAAGCTAAGACGCAATCACCGTGTCTCCACCAAGTGGCTAGAAAGCTGCGCCCCTGACCTCAGCAACCTACAAACATTAGAAAGCACCAGTACTGGCAATGGAAGAAACTCTTCCATCAGTTCTCCTTCAACCCCCTCAGAGGCTGTGTGTGAGACGGACGGAAGCACTATCCGTTATTCTGATCTTGCTTCTCCTCCTCCGGAGTGTGGGCAAGCCTATGATAGCAGTTCCGAGTCCGAAGGCGGTCCTGTCCCAGAAACCGACTTGATGTCTAAGTACAGTGAGCTATCTAAATTGGAAGACATTCAAGTTGCCATGAGTAGCGCTTTTGCTTCACAACATGAGATGTTTGAACGTACAGTTGGTGTGGTGCAGAATGCATACGACACAGCTACTCCAACAAAAAGTGTTTTCAATGAGCTTGAAAGTTTGAGCTCCAGGCGTATCAAAACCGTACCACAATCCCAGCTAAACTCTACGGCTTCTGGAATAGGTGATCATATTGCAGGGCATGGTTCATCATTGTGTGAAGAGCTTCCGAAATCTCTTCCAACCTGTCTTGTGTACCTTCAGTCCCAAGATTCCCAAGATGTTGACAATACCTCTGATATTCAACCATCAGCAGCTTCGGATATTCAACCATCAGCAACGTCTTCAAAAACTCAACCGTTCTCATATGCTCAACCACCTTCAGAGTCACGACCTGCCCTTCCAAAACCTACTGCTTCATCCTCCATCAGCACTCAGCAACGAAAATACAGTTCTCCTCTCCCACCTTCTGTCCCACAACTGAGATCAAGAGCCAGCCTGAAGCAGGAGAGGGATTCAGGACGTTCCCAACCTTCTGTCCCACAGCCTAGATCAAGATCCAGCCTGAAGCAGGAGGGGGATTCAGGACGTTCCCAACCTGTTGAGAAACAGTTTAGTCATTTAGTGGGTGGCACACAAGCCATTATGAGCAAGGACACAACAAGATTGAGAGGTGCTAAGATTCAAAGTAGCTCTCCGTCCTCTGTGAAGAAGTGGAAGGAGAAGGATCCGGAGTCTACTGGCGATCACCTTAGTTCACCAGACGACACTGAAGATCAGTGGAGCGACAGTTTAGAAGGCACAAGCACAGACCAAATAGGATCAAAGTTTCAAGCCAGATCTTCAAAGTAAGCAGTTACTATAGATACGTACACTACCCGTGATACATAAGTATACGAAGATTTGGATGCAGTGTGCATACAGGTAATACCTAGATGGGAACGTGCTGACAATTCTTGTCCTTTTTTTCTGCTTTTGCAGGTCGACCTCTGTGAGTGAGAACTTTGTGCGTCTGAACATGAAGGTCAAGCGGTACTCCAAGAAATCTGGGAAGATTACTGGCTCTGCATACAAAAGGAAAATGTGGAAGAAGTACCAGAAGGACCAGGAAGGTTCCGGTGGTGGTGGTGGTGGTGGTGGTGGTGGCGGTGGCGGTGGTCGTAAGGGGCGCAACGTTTGCTTCAGATGTGGGAAGCCAGGCCACTGGGCAATGAACTGCACAGAAAGTGGTGGTTTCAAGAATCTAGGTCAGTTTGCTGGGGAGAAGGTCCAGTTTAGTGATAGCATGGCTCTCCAAGGAGAGGAGGAGGTGGATGAAGCGACGTTGAAGCTGCTTGTAAATGACAGTCCGTTTCCCTCAATCGAGCAAGCTGCAATGATGGCTAGGGGGATCAAACTCGGGGGGACCCAGTGGACACAGCCCCAAGAACCAATACGTGCGGACAGGAAAATTGATGATGATGCAGATTCCACAAATGGAGATGGAGTTGAGACCTCTGGCACCATGTCAACCTTCATCCCCCCACCTCCGTGTTACACTCCTCCACCCCCTCCCCCTCCAGCGGTGGAGCCAGTCTTCCAAAGTGAAGGTTCCGGAACCATTGGTAAGTATACTGATACGTGTAGATGCAGAGACTGGTCGGCTTCACAACAGTTAGTTTAGAGGTTGCAGAATGTAAGTCAACATACGTAATGTGTAGCTGTAGGTCCTCTGCGAAGATCTTATCGAAGCCCTCAAGATATTACACATGCCTTATAACACACAAGAGCTTGCTTGAAGCAAGAGCGCATGATGACATCATTGTTTCTACAATGATGTCATCATGCGCTCTTGCTTGAAGTCATAATAATATAGTCTGTTTAATGTTTGCACTTTGTATTGCATTTTGGAAACTTTTAACCAACCTGCATAGATAGATAGATAGATAGATAGATAGATATACATTGATGGATGAATAGATATACATGCACGTATAATAGTACTGCTGCAGTTGCTCATTGCAAACTTTGTGTGCATGTTTGATCGAAGTGGTTCATATTCCTTGTCTCAGACACACCTGCCTCTGTCTACGAGACTATGAGGAAGTTTGGCTATGAGTCGTTTCGGCCCGGGCAGGAAGAAGCCATCACAAGGATCCTATCAGGTTTGCCCATCTGTAGCCTCATTCCCAGGCCCGTCTCGGGCCTGGGAACAAGGCTAGCCCATCTGGTAATTGCAATTGAATTCATTTTCTTGTATCTCTGACTTGTGGGTAGGTATCTCCACTCTCGTCGTTCTCTCCACTGGCACTGGCAAGTCTCTCTGTTACCAGCTGCCTGCCTACCTCTATGCCCAAAAGACCCCCTGCATTACACTCGTTGTCTCACCTCTTGTGGCACTAATGGAAGACCAGGTACAGTTTCAATCTTGCGTCTGCTGTTGGAAAATAAGTGTATGTTATGTCGACTTACTCATTCCCTGATGATTGTCACCTCCAAAACAGCCTGTATCTAGCCTCGTTCCCAGTCCCATGCCCAGCTTTTCGTCACTTGCAGTACGGAAAGCGGGAAGGGCCTGGTACATTTCCTCATGTGAGTGACGTCAAGGGTAGAAAGACGGTAGAAAGACCTAAAATGAATGTGGGCGTACTGGGTCTCAGAACAGCAAAAGGTACCACCGAGCATTGAACGTGTAGATGTTTTGAATAACACGCAAAGCGTAGCGTCCTCGATCTGCAAATTTTGCCATTTGTCGATTACGTCATGCTCACATGAGGAAATGTACCAGGCCCTCCCCACTTTTCCGTACTGCTTGAGCGACAAAAAGCTGGGCATGGGACTGGGAACGAGGCTAGCCTGTATCCATGCTGTGCAAGGGAGGGAGAAACCATTCCCTCCAGCTTCAACCAGAGCTCTCCTTCTCTCGTGTGTATTCAGAATAGAACATGGAAGACCCAACTGGTTAAAAGCTCCTCTCGTTACTCCGTAGGTACGTCACTTTCCTCTCAGTCTGAGGGGGGCGTGTCTGCACTCCAATCAGACCCGGCCACAGCGAGAGAAGATAGTGTGTGACGTTATGGAAGGGAGGGTGAACGTGCTCCTCCTGTCTCCTGAGGCACTGGTGGGTGGGGCATTCTGGGGTAGGCACTCCCTCTCCCGGCTGCCTCCAGTGGCCTTCGCCTGTATTGATGAGGCCCATTGTGTGTCAGAGTGGAGCCATAATTTCCGACCCTCCTACCTCAGGGTATACAAGGTAACTCTCTTTTACAAGCATGTCAGCCACAACCAACCACACCAGCCTGCCGTGTTGCTCTATCCCCTCTCCAGGTTCTGAGAGAGAGGTTAGGTGTGAAGTGTCTGCTGGGTTTGACAGCCACAGCTACAAGAGCCACCACCCTCTCTGTGGCCTCCCACCTTGGAATAGCGGAGGAGAACATCATACGAGGGTCCGCCCTCCCTAGTAACCTGCACATCACTGCCTCATGTGACCAGGACAGAGAGCAAGTAAGCTCTGGCATAGTCGTTTCGTGGTCCTCTTCTCGGGGGTTCAAAATGTATTAGAACTATAGGGATATCAATTATTTGAGACCTTGAAAATCATCCTTTGTGGAGAGGTCTATTACATTGTGTCCCTATCTCGGATGGTCCACTGTCAGAGGTTTTACTGTACGTCTTTGCAGACACACCATGCAGCTATACCTGCTTTGCGAAACACAAGGCCAACATTTTCCTCTTTCTCCTCCTCAGGCTCTTGTCGGCCTCCTGCAGAGTCCCAGAATGCAACATTGTGACTCCATCATCATCTACTGTACCAGGCAGCAGCAAACTGAGCGGATATCCCAGCTGCTCCGAACCTCTCTGCAGTCCCTCTCGGTACATCCACAGGAGGACAACTGTGATGATGAACTATGTCTGGAAGAGTCTAAAGGGACGAAAAAGATGAAGGAGAAAGCAAGTTCCCGAAAGAGGAAAGCTGATGGAGGCGGGAGGGTGGGATGGGGTAGAGGGAACAAGAAGCGCAGGGTTGATTGGTCGGCTGAGTGCTACCATGCTGGGATGCCGCCAGCCCAGAGGAAGAAGGTACAGATGGAATTCATGACCGGAAGTCTGAGAATCGTTGTGGCTACTATTGCCTTTGGTATGGGTCTGAATAAGGCTGATGTGAGGGCCATCATCCACTACAACATGCCCAAGAGCTTTGAGTCCTTCGTGCAGGAGATTGGCCGTGCTGGGAGGGATGGACTTCCAGCATTTTGCCATGTCTTTATTGACAAAGAGGTGAGCATTTTGCAGTATCTAAATGTAAAAGAGAAAGCTATTATATTATTATTGCACTACTTTAATGCAGGGTAGTGACATGGTGGAGCTCCGTCGCCACATCTACAGCAATACAGTTGATCCGTACCCCATAAAGCAGCTTGTCAAGAAAGCATTCCCAAAATGTCGGTGCAAAGAAATCAAACAACCCTCCACTGCTACTCCCAGCCCTCCTCAGGACGGTCCCCAATATTCACAGGGCAGTCCCGATTCTCAGCCTCTATTGTCAAGGTCTCGATGGTGTGCAGGTCACGAAGTAGCCATTCCCATCGAAGCTACTGTCCAGGATTTGGATGTGAGAGAAGAATGTCTCTCAACACTGCTGTGCTACCTCGAGTTCGAGTCATGGGTTGAAGTACTGAACCATGTAAATGACACATGCACCCTCAAGTGCTACGGGGGACTCAAGCAGCTGCGGGCACTGGCAAGGAAAGTGCCCTCTGTGGCTGCTGCAACTGCGATGCTCAGAGCGAAAGGTAACATTACACTGTCAGTCACAGTAGTGTAGCTAGACAGCAGGGAGTGCTAAACTGCATGAAACTGCTAGATACTGGATTGAGATACTGCGAAGGGAAGCTTTTGTTGCTCTCTGCGTTCATCTATGAATGTTTAAGGTTACGCAGGGTGGAAACACCCTAGAAGGCCCTATTCCTGCCAATGGTGTCAGTCATCAATGTAGGAACAGTGTGCGTAGTGTAGGGGCCAAGGGCAGATCTAGGAGGGGGCTCAGGGAGTACTAGTGATTTGCTGCCAACCGCAGCCTGTGAGGCCACAAATCAACCGACACAAAATTGTCCCTCTCGGTCAAAGTGCAATGGTTTGGGATTTTAGAAGTCATTCCTGTTAGATTCTAGGCCCGAAGTGGCAGTGACGCTAACAGTATAAAAAATAGTACCCTTGTAAGCATAGCCGTAGGCCAGGCTTCTATGGCAATGCCATTTGCTAGGACTGAGGATATTCACACTCTGTGGCCATGTAGCAGTACACAAACAGTCCTTGATTGCATTGGCTATGATGTAATCGTTATAGTGAAAGGGTGGTCAGCTGCCCCCTATGAATATGTTCCTTTCTGTTATAGGCACAGACCTTGACCATGCAAACAGTGTTTCTTTCTCTGTGGTTGGTCTTTCTGATTCGATGGGCTGGGAGTCACATATTGTGAGATCTGAGCTTCGCGATCTCCAATACAATGACCGTCAGACTGGCAGCAGAGCTGGAGCAAACAGCACTGTTCTTGTGGAGTTCAGCAACCTGGCCTTCCACCTTCGTTCTCCTGGTGACTTGACTGCAGATGAGCGGGACTCTGTATGTGATTCCCTGTCCAAGAGGGTCAAGAAACAAGAAGAGTCGGATATCAGGAAACTTCACCTTCTGCATTCGGTGTTGCAGTCAGTAGCCTGCAATGATATCTATGACTGTTGTAGTGGAGAAGACGATACCCAGAGTCAAGCGAAGCTCAAAGCCTTAATAGATCAATACTTTGAAGGAGGGCTAGACAGTGAACACTTGTCGCAGCTTGGAATTTCCACCTTCGAAACAGCACCAACAGAAATTTCACCTGACTTACGGAATCATATATGTCGGGACATTCATGCTCTTGTAACAATCCAGACAGATCATAACTTTACAGGGCGTGCAATTGCCAGGATCTTTCATGGCATACCAAGCCCTTGTTTTCCTGCTGTGGTGTGGGGAAGGCAGCCAAGGTTTTGGAGGAAGCATCTGGATGTGGACTTTAACCTACTCTGTCAAATTGCAACTAGAAGATTGGTAGAGCTGAGGTAGTGCAAGAACTTGATAGAGGCTTAAGTGATGTACTATATTCCTTTTGGGAATCACATGATTGTTTAGTAAACACATGCCACAGAACTACTATTGATAAAAGCAATGATACCAGCAATAAAAATTTTAAAAAACTGTTTCCTGAAAATATCCTGTGTTCTATCTGTTCATGTACTGTCCTCTGTGTCGTCATTTTGGTTTTGTAACAGACGTTGTTCTGTATACGATGCTACACTCAAGTCAACTCCTCCTTCCATGTTGTTTATCTCGCCTTGATTGTCAGTAACAACTCGCAAACTAAAGTCTTTTCGGGCGGGCAGCCTTCGCTTGATCAGCCATACAATCAGTGAGACGAGGAAGGGTGGGACCAATGACAGCAGGAGCCGCCTAAAGCCAACTGGGCTGGCTCCTGAATCCAGCACAGCGTTGTACAGCACAGTTAGGGCAACAATCAGAGCCATAATAATGGTGGCTGCTGCTAACTGAACAAGGCAGGTCTTCCACTTATATCTGTACAATCTCTTCCATTCGGTTTGCAGCAAGTAGGCAAATAACACTGTCCAGAAAAGCAGTATTGAAACTGAAATACTGGTGACTTGAATAGTTGCTGCGGGGGCGATGGTCGCAAATATGCAAGCTGGAAGGGCGATTAACCCACCTAAGAGCTGCACAAATATCAATACGTTCCAAAGAAGAAACGTTTGCAGAATTTTAGTGCACATTGCAGTCTTGTAACACTTGCAGCGGCAGATTGAAAGGAGGGGAGGATATGGGAATTGTATGTTCTTTGGGACTCTTATCGCGACTATGAGTTCCACTGTAAATGCAATTAACACAGTCACGAGCTTTGCTACACAGGTAGCAACTTCATCTTTGTAAAGCAGCGTTTGCTTAGACACCACGCAATGCTTCGTCATGCATTCAATGACAAACGGTTTGCCATCCATCAATATCAACAGTGAAGCTAGCAGGTATCCCCAGTTGAAGATCACCAACACAAAAGCAACTGCCCAGATGTAGCTGGATACCTGCGGGGAAGTTCCATCTTTTATGATCTTCTGACAGAGTTTGTGGTAGAAGTCTGCTGTGAAAGTAGCTGCGGTGAAAGGAATGAGAACATTTAGAAAGATGAAGGTGTACAGCAGAAGTACTCTGATGTTGTGGTTGGAGTCTGTGTCTGTCACCCAGTAGTCGTATCTCTCTGACACATAGCCCCGGTCTTCATCTTTCAAAGATAGTGGCTTCCCACTGTCTCGAGCATATGCCTTACCCTGCAGGGAGGAGCAATAAATGTTTTCTTGCAAGGGTATAAGGTGTACAATAGGAGCAACCTACTTGGTCCACTCCATGGACCAATGCATGTACGTACATATCGTGCATGGGTGACTGGAGCATAATTGTCACAATACACAATACAAGGAACTTAGTAGTGAAACATCTCAATAGAGGACACATTGTGAGCAATATATTCTATAGATTGATTCTTGGACTTGGAACGGTAGTTGGCAAACAAATTTTATTTTGCAACGTTTCGATCACCGTCTTGTGATCTTCTTCAGGCATACTAAGAGAAGAAGATCACAAGACGGTGATCGAAACGTTGCAAAATAAAATTTGTTTGCCAACTACCGTTCCAAGTCCAAGAATCAATCTATAGAATATTGCGGAGCACAGTAACATGACACTAAAGTGAGCAATATATATCCAGGTGTTTTGTCCATTCTAGAGAGGTCCTCTTCTCGGAGGTTCAAAAATAATGTTTTAGAACTACCGGGGGTATAGGGAAACACGGCAAATTGTCAGAAGTTTTATATACTGTATGAGCATAAATTGAGTACATAATTATACATACCCAACATAGAAGCATTGAGAGTGCTTGCATGGAGTCCTCTTCTGTAGGAATGCAGGGAAACAAGGGAACGCGAAGAGTGAAAGTGATAGTGTTGTAATGGGTGCCACCTGCAATACCGGAGTAGATCAGGTCAGCAAATATATTGTCGAACACTAGCAACTGGTCCACTGTGATCAAATTCAGGAGTGACGAAGTGGTCCACCGGAGAGAAAAACAATATCGATATACACAGGTTCCTGCTAAAGAAATGTTATCATCTGAAAACGGCTGTTGGACGGTTGTCGTGCAGTTCAGCTGCTCTGTAATGTTGAATTGAACACAGGTGCCAAATTGGATTACGTTGGCTTCTCGGATTGGAGTGGACACACCGGGAAAGAATACCTGTCTTAGCATATAGAGAGCTTCATAGTTATTGATCAATGCATCCTCCAGTGCCTGATACAGAGGGTGGAGACGCTCAAATGGAGCTAGGTCATCGTACACACAGTATTGTGCACTACACAGCTGCATAAATACCAATAATAGTGGACATCTTGCTGCAACCACAAGTTGGGTAGTAGCCATCTTGAGTACTGGAAAGAGAAAAAATGTGCACACTGCTCCTGCTAGTCAAGATTAGAAGGGTTCTATTGCTGTACTCCTAGCTCCTATAGCTGAATCTCCACCCACCTATATAGCTTCACAGCAAGTTGGCAAGTGACACCGTTTAGCCCGATATGTCTCTTAGTATGACTACTCGAGGAGATAGCAACACACTGGATTTTCCCGCCAGTTGTTTGTCTGTGCAATTTCCATTATGCAACCACAATCACTGATTGATAAGGTTGATGATTTGAATCAGTGTGGGGGAAATCCTAACCATCCATTGCTTGCCAAACTCTAAGCTCTAATTCACATGCTGCATATCGATCATGCTCAATAAAGGATGGATCGATGTGACAACTATACATATGCATGATAGGTCCACCTGTTAGATCGCTAGTGTTGAAATGATCCACGTGCCAAAAATCAGAAGTTAGGCCCAAGAAGGATGTTTATATTATGGCAACAGGAGCACATAAACAACCAGTTTCACAATGTCGTGCAGTTGTAGCATCATGCAGGCCAGATCGATATCGTTGATAGCCTCATTCCCCCAGCTTTTTTTGTCTCATAGTGTACAAAAAACAGTATGCGACCAAAAGCTGGGGAGGAGCCTGGGAACGAGGCTAATCATTGATTGCATCAGTTTATCACTAGTCAAAACCTGCAGCCATGGAAGTTGAAATTGCTTGTGTCGGTCACTATCACATTAGTGCTTAGAAACAAAATGAATGTCAGAGCAGTGCTGGCCACATACGTGATTGAGGCTAAATGTACGTACTTAGCTAGTACAACTAGTCTCGTTCCCAGACCATTTTTCGTGAAAAAAATGGTCTGGGGACGAGAATATAGTACAACGGGGACTTACAAGCATACACAAAGTACGTACTATAGCTACCATAAAATTAATTAATTTCACATTGGTTGTCCAAAAACGCAATATTGACACATGAATTAACCAATCACGGTTGGCAAAATGTGACGTGGTTGCACTGCATGCAGTTTGAAATTCAATACATTTGCTGTACATGCATGTACCTATGGCAGAAGACAATAATGTTTCCAGTGTTTAGTCCACTCTGCATGCATCTGCATGGGCCCAACCACCCCAAGCCCGTTCTGGTTATTATTAAGCCCATTCGGGTTCTGATCCCAGCCTTCAATTGCTAATCCAGATATTGTCATAAAATTAAAGTACGAAAGGGAGCTGGCTTGGATGGAGAAAGAAACTGAACCACGTACAAGTACAATAATATTCCAAGCACATCATACATTAGCCTCGTTCCCAGGCCACCCACGCGGCCTGGGAACGAGGCTAATCATACATGTATCAGCAATAATTGTGGATACTAATTCTTGAAACCAGCAGAGTAGTCCTGAGCTATGAGTCTGTAGCAGTCTGGGTGGCTCCCCGCTGCTTCTCCTCCTGATATTGGTAGTGGAGTGGGCCCACATCAGTACTGGACACCTTTACCCAGCCCGTCTCCATCATGTGATATACTGCACGATGAAGGAGTGACATCAACACACACACACACACACACACACACACACACACACAAGAACGGAATGAGCTGTTAGAGACTTGCGACTACTCTGACATCCAGTCATTGGACGGACAGTACAACACAGGTCGAGATTCTTTGTTGGGCAACACCGTCCGTGTGTCTACCATGTGTCTACCTGACGGCACTGCATGTGACCAGATCTCCCAGGCCTCCCCCTGCCATATTTCATACTGGAAGCGATCAATTACTGGCGGTGGGAACAGCCCGGGAACGAGGCTAAGGGCTACCATCAATACTGTACCACACAATTTTTCGAACCATTCTTTGATGAAGCAAGGTACCTCTTGCCCTAGCCTCATTCCCAGGCTGCATGGCCTGGGAACGAGGCTACTCTTGCCCTTAGTGGCGGCCTAGTATGTATGTAAACCTAGACCCTTGTGAGGGTTTTAATTTCATGGGTAAGATAAACAAGTATGACTGCGTAATAGATTATATAACTTACAATTGACTACTCCACCGCTATACGCGTCTCTGTGAGTGGCGTGGTAGACGGCTCTCTTGCCCAGTTCTCTGGCCTCCTCTACCGACATGTCAAAATGATAGTCACTGTCCAGCACACCATAGGCATACGTGGAACCTGACCCCACACTGAAGATGTGGTGTGTCATTCGGGTGCCATCTGTGTCCACATAGTACAAACCTGGGCCCTACACCGGAGTGGAAAGGAGAGGACATCAGCTCAAGCACATCTCAAGAAGTTGACAAAACCTTAGCATACCTCTAGTTACCCAGGTTACATTGTTGGGATGACCAGTTTTAGACGTCAAACTAGGGCCTAAAGAAATAGTCAACTATAAATCGACTGAACTAAGGCTATTGACTAAAATTCCGATCAGTTAGCTGTGTGTGTGCAGTTCATCTCATGGCTGTGACAAGATGGCTACATGTAATAGCTCTAGCTCAGGCACCATACAGCAAACAATGGTCCGGCAGTAGCCGGGTCTGCCAGACCTGTTCCACCACCAACACAGGAACTGTGAGTCAAGCTGGCTGAAGCTGTCTAGCATTTTCAAACTTCCCATTTCCCATTTTCCCACGAGGCTAGGCTGAAACTGTCCAGCAATTAGTCAGTAAGCTATTAGCCAATAGCGGACTAGGAGAAATGCCCTACTTCAAACATCAGTTCAATTACCTTTTTGTCCCATCCACAGATCATGGTACCCTACATGAGGAAGATGAACGTAGCAAGTTACCATCTAAAGACCTGGTGTATATGTAGAGGAGCAGAGTAGCCTCGAACCCAGGCGCGGAGGGGGAGAAAAGAGCGCCTGGTATCCACTGTTTGCGCATGCGCTTAATTTTCCGACATTCCAGGAATCCCAGTTAATACCGCGTCATTCCCGTGGCTTGTTGACGTCAGATACGTGTACGTACCGTATTACGATCGTATTGTCACAATGGCGATTTTATGGAAGACCTAGACCAGGCTGTTTCGTACCTCCAGCGACTTGGATTTGCAGCGATGACGCTCGAACCCGAGCAGAGGGCATCTTCGAAGTGAGTATACGAAGAGACTCCGGCTACGCACTGGTTTTGGTAAGTCATTGTGTTATTAGCTAGCTAGTACCGTTCATGTTTGATGTGAAGCTTGCCCGAGATCACAGCGTAGTCATTGTAGTCTCATCCCTCATGGCATTGATGACAGACCGAGTTCCAAGCGTGAGAGCGATCAAGTCTTCGTGAATTCGTTGTGTGGTATAGACGTCATTGTTTACGCTTGGAAAATTTTGCGACATCATCTGCATAAATCCACGTGGTTTTATGTTATAATTAAGCGCATGCGCGCACAGTGGATACCAGGCGCTCTTTTCTCCCCCCTCCGAATCCGCGCCTGGGTTCGAGGCTAAGGAGCAGAGTTGCTTGGGAATGAAGCCTGAGTCTCAGGAATAAGACAAGAGGTTTAGGCAGGAATGGGAGTAAGACAAGAGGTAGGGAGGGAATGGGAATGAGGCCAGAGGTTCAGGGGGGAATGACAATGAAGCCAGAGGTTCACCTACCATTGATAAGCCCATGCCTTTGTAATAGTACACCATGTTTGCCAGTAGTTTGGAAGCAGCTGCTACGGAAATTCTCTCCTTGTTCCTCAGCTCATACACTCTGGAACAAAACACAATATCAACATGTAACTAGTTGTGATGGAATACCTACTACGCCACGTGCTGTTCGTTGAGCCCTGGCGCATGGCAGGTATGATCAGCTAGGTACGAGCAGGTTAGGTATGAGCAGGAATGATCAGCTAGGTATCAGTAGGAATGGTCAGCTAGGTATGAGCATGTACAATCAGCTAGATATGAGGAGTAGCCTCATTCCCAGGCCTCCACGGCCAGCAACAAAAGCTGGGCGCGGAGGCCTGGGAATGAGGATAGGTATGAGCAGGTATGGTCAGATAGAGGTACATGTATGAACCAATCAAATCTGCAACTAGGTAAGACATCTGCTACACCAGACCTGCACTCGTACGCCAGTTGTCTCTCCCAGTAGGAACAGTCAGCAGCACCACCAGCCATTGTGCCAAGAAGGTAGGGGTTAATCTCTATCACCTTCTTCACTGTCTGCGAAGCTGAAAAAAAGGAGTTAAAGGTGGAATTGCATAATAATCCTGGAACATAGAGTGACATATTTCTCCATGATGTAATGATGTTCTCACCAATCCAGGAGCCAGCAGTGGCCCTGGAGTCCACGGCAACGATCACACCGTGCTTGAACTTGAAGGCTAGGGTAGTGGTTCCATGGACAAACTGGATCTTAACACCACCTTCACCAGATGCAAATGGCTTCAGAAACTCCACAGGCTATTGTGACAATAAAGAGAGGTATTGCATGTACCTCAACTGGACTTTTGATTTTCAAGGGGTGGTTACTCACATACCGTAGTCGCTAGTTACTAGGCGCACACAACTATTCTCCACGGGACAGAACATGTGCTTAATTTTGAATGACATTCCTCGAATAAGAGGTGTGCTTCATTTCGAATTATAGCATTGTCCAATCCGTAGGATCGAAATGGTAGTTTCTGAAGACTTCAGCGCTTAATAAAGAGTATAGCTGGGATGAGAGTTCAGCTTATGCCTAATATAAGTGAGCTGTGTTACAGCAGTTACCGCTTGTAGAAATAAAAATAGTCTAGGTGCAACAACAGCTTCCCTTTGCAATACTGGGAGACATACCTACATGTATGATGATAACCTTTGACCATAGACAAGGGGAGGTCACGTCCATAGATTCTGCAGTCACAGCTGCGACCGCGGGTCAAAACTTTGACCGCTCTTTTGCGCGGCTTGACTGTTGACCGCGTTGATTTTCGAGGCTTTGACTGTTGACCGCGCTGATTTTCAGGCTTTGACCGTTGACTTTGCGGTAGTATACGGAAAAATGCGTAGCGACTCCACCCCTTCCGGCCGAATTCCTTAGTATACGGGTTGACCATACGCGGTCGCAGCTGTGACTGCGGTGCTTATTGGCGTGACTGCGGTGCTTATTGGCGTGACTGCCCCTTGATAGATATACTACGCTTTGACCTATAAGCTGTCGTCTGGAGCAGGATGAAATGATCGATCGAGGACAAATTTTCCCAGTGACAAACACTTGTACAGGCGGTAAGCAAGCATAGTTAAAGTTAATTCAATCATAGATAATAGAGCTCTATTATATGGTCTCCCAAATTACTCCATCGTAGTTCACGCTGTTATTCCTAAATATTGCCCACCTCTACTCCGGGTGGCACAGCAAAACTCCTCGGTTGGTTGGCCGAAAGAGGTAGATCCACCAGGGGGCTGCCCAGCAGGCCACTCCTATGTGGCTTCTCCTTAGCACTGAGGCAATCGTGAAGGGAGAGAGACGAATATTTCTCCGCGAGAGCTAACGCCATTCTCGACCGAAACTTTCTAAACTTTTGCTGAATCTTCCTCACGCGGATCAATTAACTCTATCTGAACTACATTTAATTTAAAATTTAACCCTTTCATCTTCTCGTTGTCTCCGTCTAGTCTTCCACGTGTACGTGTGATCGACGCGATCATGGCTTTCAAACCCAACAGAGCACTTCTGAACGTGAATTTCGACGGTTATAAGCTCTCCAAAGATTCTCTCTCCCATTTGAGTCAGCAATTTGGTTCTGCAGTAAAAGTAGCACGGCTGAAAGAGGAGCAGTTTTCGTACCAGCATGTGCGTGCCTTTTCCACCCACAACCATCTGGTTAAGAACTCCTGGGAAAGCAACTCGGTGTACTGGTTTGGAGAAGACTTTGTAGTCCAGAAGGCCACCTATGGGGTAGGTAGGCAAGGAAAGAATGATGTTACTAATACCATCTTCCGAAATAATCCTACATTGCTCGAGAGTAGATCTACATTTTCAGAATTTTGATTTTGGACGGTTACAACCAATTTTTCACACTCAAATGGCCATAAAACCACCTGAGAACCACTTTGGACTGGATTCCCCCGAAAAATAAATTTCCATATAAAGAGGTCAAAGGTCAGATTTGTGAATAAAATAATAAAGGGCGGATTTGTAAGGGGTTAAGATATTAAACTTGGGCCAGACATACTACAACATAAACATGACCTCAAAAAAAAAAAAAAGAAAATCAGCTCTTAACTCCAAGGTTGTGGAATTGCCGACCCTAAAGTATAGGCCCTTCCAGAACTGTTCTAACAGCTCTGCTCTAAAACTTCAAGAGGGGCTTAGAACCTGCTAAACCTGAATCACTGTACGTACTTGTATCAAGTTTGAGATCTTAACTCCCAGGTTTAGAGCCATAGCTCTGTTGGAATGTCGATTACTTGGTTGTGATTGGTCACAAAAAGGTTATGGTACATTTCTATCAACCTATTTTGAACATGGATAATGTTGGTTTGAAGTTATACGCAAGTTTGTCACGGAAACCAAAATGTACTCTCTTTCCTGGGAGCACTGCATGTTAATTAATAGCTAATTGATATTTCTTGTTCTTTTTTAAGGCACCTGAAGGCTTGACTCTTCAACCAGTGTATTCATGCAACCCTCCGAAGGCAAGAAACTCTGTCAATGCCTCAATCATTTTCCTCAGCAAAGTGCTATGCCTGTTTTGTGATGGCCATGGACGGCTGCAGTTACTGTACACTGGAAGTGAAGCATGGAAGCCGGTGGTGGAATCCGTCAGCCTCACCACACTGGAGGGTCAACCCTACATGATCCTTGCTGCAAGATTGAGTGAGGATAGCCACCTCTTGCATGTAGCCACAGTTGAGTTGAAAGACCCCGCTGCTCTTAAGCGCACTACTACAGATGTGCAGCCTGTTGTCGTAATCTACAGGTGGCATACGATAAGATTCTCCGTGGATCTCTGTCCAGATCGAGTGAATCCATCTCAACTCAGTGACAGTACAACTCCATCAAAGATAGAATCTATAAATCTCGTGGCCACTTTCCACTCGCTCTCAATTCTGCTCTATTGTGCATTTACCTTTACACCTGTCGCTGCTAATCTCTTGATCATCAACGAAGCTAACGTATGTCCTGTCCAGAGCCAAAGCAAGGAAGTAGCTGCAAAGGAAGAAGTTGTTGCTGATACCCATATTGAAATGGAGTCTGAACAGAGAGACGGCCTGGTGGGGCACCAAGGACTGGGGTATTCGCAAGGGAAGGCAGCGTACGAGTGGACTCAAAGTGATACTGATGTTGCGATTACCGTCCAGTTACCAGGTGATGTTACGAAGCTCGATATCGTCTGCTCAATTGAGAGGAGCGAGTTAGTTGTGGGGCTGACAGATGGCACTACTTACATTAGGGGAAAGCTACATGCCAGCATTGAGCCTGATGCAAGCACGTGGACAATTGAAAAGAACATGTAAGTCCTTATTCCTTATTTTAGATCATATCGGGGAGGGAGGGTGTTTAGCATCAAAATTAGAAACAGATAATTATAAGGAAAAGCTTTTATTGCTTCTCTCATATCAGCCTTGAAGTGATTCTGGAGAAGCAAGAAACAAATTTGCAGTGGCCACACCTACTGGCGATGGAGGGAGCAGGGAACCAGCTAGCTCCAAACATGAGCCACATGTATGCTTCTACGGTAATTAGGTGGTAGAGATGGTTTTCTCTATTAGCTGAGCCAAATGCATGAAATTGGGCCGTAATGACAATTTGCAAGCTTTGGCTATGCACTGCTATCCTTGTATCTGCATGTACGCTATCCATCCCAGTTTATGTCTTGCAGCTTTTGACGAAAAATAAATGGGATGGAGGATTTTCCACATGAGATTGTCCGATTTGTCTCCAAAGCTGGGATGGGTACATGTATGTGGCTAATGTATAATACACATTTTTGTGCTCTTGATTGTAAGCTGCTGTGTACTCATCACACACCTTGTAATTACTGTTTTCTCCTAAAGTGAGGGACTCACACACCTCTCAAGAGAAGAGAATTTGGATTTGACATCAGAAGTATCAGGGCAGCCAAACTCAAATGGGAAGGTAGGGATTTTCTCAAGCCCTTGGACCGGCTTAGTTAAAAAGGCACATGCATTGGGGGAATACAAACAATCCCTGTTCCTGCGTATGTACATGTACCTGCTCAGAGCCGGCGGAAGCAATTTGGTTTTGGTAGGGCAAAATGTTCACTGCCGAAGGCAGTGTGTAGAGGCGCGTAGCACCGATCTGTCCGTGCGCGAAGTGCTAAAAACATTTTCACGGTCATTTTTCAGTTGCCTGGATGGGCTCTCGTAGCACCTTCGTACTTTTCACTGCACTGCCACTGCTCTCTGGTTTCCATGCATTCCGTGACCGTCTCACTCTCGACGTGGAAAAGAAATGTACGCTGCGCTGGTAGCCCATGCCTACTAATCATAGACTCTAAGGCGACGAGTTTTCGCTGCTGTTATTTCACTTCCATAACTTAGTTAACCATCGTACTCAAAAAGCGCCCGGTATGTGTCCTCCAGACACTTCACGTTTTGCTGCAATGCAACTGGACTCGTAAACAGACTTTCCCTCAAGCCAGGTCCCCAGTACGTAGCTATGTATCCACGGAGGAGGACGCTCAGTGCCACCTGATGTTGGCAAGTACCATGGTTTGTCAAAACATTGGTCCGGCAGTTGCCGGGTCTGCCGGACCTGTTCCGCCACCCCTGGTCTCGTGCCCAGACCCCCTAATACCTGCCTTGAGCTCATGGGCCAACTACGGCCTGTTGCCTTAAGGCGTGACATTTAACTTTGGTAGCCTTGTTCCCAGGCCTACCCCGTTCTCTGTTCTTCGGTTTTTCTCCCCTCCATCACACACTCACACCCTCTTCCCTTCATCAAAGTTACCCTCTCCCCTCCATCACATCCTCTCCTCTCCATCACATGCTCACACCCTCTCACGCACACACCAACACCCAATAATACACGGATGCAGAAGAGTTGTCAACGCAAACTGAAGAACAGAAATCGGGGTAGGCCTAGGGACAAGGATAAAACTTTGAGGTTAATAGGAATTCACTGCACTTCTCTAGTATTCCTAGCTAGCCTCGGGAACGAGGCTATAGTATTCCTGGCTATAATACCTTGATGATTTGCTGAATCAGAAATTTCATTCATTGATAACACATCTTTGCAGGAGCCTTCCCCCAAGAGACCCCACCCCATCATGCAGAACCCACTGGAAGAGTGTGATACAACTGAAGAAGATGCTACCCTTTTCGTATTCTCTGAGGGTGGCACCCTTGAACAGAGGGTAGGTACTTTCCAATGGTGTCTAGCTTTGAGCAGTGAATAACGCTGTTCTCATTCTGTGTAGGCTGGGCTAGGAGGACGACAGATAATCTTCACTGCCCCAGCAATGGCAGCTGACCCCCCTCTTTTCTGTCTTCGCCACGATGTGGATGCAGTGGTATGGCAACCAAAGCCCATTGCATCTGAGGCTGCTTGGGACCATGTTGGAACCTTCAATGCTCTGGGTTATGTCCAAGCATCAAAGAGAGATCGCAAATTCACTACCTGTTCTGCGAACCTGGATTTTGCTGCCATTAGTGATTGCAACAGGCATGTGTTTGTGTACATGCAACCTCCTGGAGGTCTGACGAGTGATTCTGCTGTGCAGTATGTCCACACTCTCTTGACCACTCCTCAGTGTTCTGAGATCCTCGGGCTGCAGGCTTGCAACAGTGGACTCTTTGTACTTCGGGAGAAGGAACTGCTTTTCCTTTTGGTACCTGTCAATTGATTATGCATAAATTTAGTATGCAATGCATAATGTTGAAAAAGTAATTTTTGATTTGGTTATTGGTCTAGCAGGAAGTAGAGCGGTGGGTTAGGGCGAGGGCCATGCAGTGCTGAATTTGCATGCATATCTATGCTTAAAGTATGTATTTCCTGCTGGACCAATATCCTCGTCGTATACTTAAAGTATATACTTCCTGCCGGACCAATATCCACATACCCTAACCCATTGCCCTACGTCCGGCCTGACCATTAACCGTTGACCAGAAGTAAAATCTAATCAGCGCAGTGTGTATATATGGGGAGCTGCACAGTCACTCGTGTGTGAGTTTGCTTATCCGGTATCCAACAGATGCGACATCTTTAATTTGTCTCCACAAAGGAGGTGGAAATAAGTCGCTTCTAATAACATATCTGTAGTGACAGAGCAAAATTTTGGGAGACAAAAATTTTTTTTAAAAAGGGGCCAATATAAAAAAATAATATACGAATGATTTGTACTTCTCTCCCGCACTCCCCAATTCCTGTCTGCCTGTCTCTGTATAACTCCTCTTCTTTTGTTTCCCTGTATTGCATATGGACTGAAGTTCCTCTATCTAATTGAGAGGCTGCGTACCTAGCTTCCTTTCTTACGAGGGCAAAGAAACTCAATAGCCTAATGCAGTAACAACACAAGCATTGATAGCAAATTGTTTCATCTCTCTGGGTGCTTCCTTGGTCAAGATAACCTAACACAAAGGACGCGCAACGCGGATTACGTAGTAAATTTTATCCAATCCACGTTCCTTATCCTTGGTTAACCCTTTAACCACCGAATTCTTCCCACCAAGACAACACATTTTCATGCATTCAGCGCACACCACTTTTGTAGGTACTCCTCTCCCACAGCATTCGCTCCTCAGCGGCCAAACTTGGTGGGGCCCGCACACATGGAGAGACCTCTCTGGCAATACCGTTAATGATATTCATGACCCCCCACAAGCCCAGCAATCGGAGGTCAAAGGTGGATGTCAGCCGGATTTTCGCCCAGCATTTCCCTAAACTTGGGCCAGATCTGACTGATGGCACACCTTACACCACCAATTTGCAGGTTTTCTTGAGGCCCTGGGTGGGGTCTATGAATATCATTAGAATAAAAAATTCTCGGGTCAATGAATCTCATTAAAATCAAAGGACGCCCACGACAGGCTGAAGGGGGGGGCTGCCGCCCCCCCTTCGAAACCCCCCCGCTTGTACGTTTAGTGGGGGAGGCGCGCCGAAATCTGACCAAATTTTTGAGTTCGTGCCTTAAAGTCGTCCCTAGGCCCTCTGAAGACTTTTTGGTCTCTTTTTGGACTGGCGAGAAGCCCTACAAGTGCATAGGGTCTAAATGACGCATTTATGCGTCAATAGGGCTTAAAGGGTTAAAGGCATGTACTTCCTGCCGGACCAATATCCCTCTAGCCTCGTTCCCCGTTTTCCGTGTTCACGGGTTTGCGGACACGGATGCGCGTGTCAACACACAATTGTTACCCTGGCCGGCCCTGAATATCATTAGGGGCGTGGTCAAGGGTTAGGCGAGATGCGCGCGCGTTTCAGAACAGCAGCGCTCATGGAGGTGTTTAAAGCCTGCAAGGAGGGGAGACTGGATGAAGTTCGGAAACTGCTTGGTACGATTGACACGAGCGCCGTTCGGCCATCGTTGAAGGACGACAAGGGCTGGTCGCCCCTCCACTACGCCTGCCAGAATGGGCATGCAACTGTTGTTGATTTGCTATTGCAACACGATTATGATCCGCAGATTGTAACATCGCGCGACAGGGACACGCCTTTACACCTAGCATGCGCGAACGCTCACACGCAGGTTGTGTCGCTCCTGATCGGTCGAATATCGCGGCTGCGAAAGAACAGAAGTGGAAATAACCCCCTCCATTTAGCATGCAAAGTAGGCTGTATCGAGATAGTGAAGGCCCTGCTTGAGGCCTTTCCTGACGGTGCCTACACTAAAAATGTCACGGATACAACCCCATTTGGTTATGCCGTAAAAAACGGGCATAAAGCTATCGTGAATTTGCTACTTCAGCGGGAAGGAGGCAATCCGACAGGGCGATTCAGCGATTTTTCGTCTCTATTCTCGTCTTTTGATGCGAAGCTCTCCCTTGACCCTCCGGTCAGCATTTTCGTTGTCGGTGATCGTCAGTGCGGTAAGAGTACGCTTATCAAATCCCTACACCAGGAAACTCCTCGCGAGAGGTTTTGGGGGATCTCGGTCAACACTACTGGTGTTGACGAGCACAGAGTGGGATTGGTTCCCACCGACTTTCGCAGTCGTAAGTTGGGACGAATTCTGTTTCATGACCTGGCGAGTGGACGCGACTGCATCCATACAGACCTCATCCGGTCACGAGCTGATATTGAACTGTCAATCTTCATCATTGTGATTGATTTCCGAAATGAACGAGAGGAAATGGAAGACAAGATGGCTTTCTGGATGAATTTCATCTACAATCAGTGTGCAAAATACTGGAGTCCACAGAGCAAGCCAAGCGTAGCCGTAGTTGGAAGCTTTTGGGATGTGCAGAAACCATTCCGGCTTACCAATTCCCATCGCCTGCTCTTAGCTTACAACAGTGTTTGTTCAGCACATGAAGAACTTGCTGCTAGGTTCAATCTGCTTCAGAAATACAGCTTGGATTGCAGGAAATCAGAATCGCCCAACATGCGCCAGCTACGTTCTGCCTTGAAGAAACGATGCGAACGCAAAAGGCCACCTGCAGGGGATGTTCCCAGCCAGTGTTTTATCCTGAGCTCAGTTCTAGAGAGGGAACTGGTAGGTGCTGGTGTTCCAGCAGTCCAGGTGAGTGACCTAGCTTCTAAGATCTCTGAAAAAGCATCGTCTCCCCAGATCACACTCTTCACATTCCTACCGCTGAACATGGAGGATCTTCTGCAGCTTTGCAGAATCCTGCAAGAACGTAGACGTGTCCTACTCCTGAAAACCAACAGCAGTGACAGCAATACAGACACCTGGATTGTCCATGGATTGCACACTTTTGTAACACTGATCGACAATGCTCTTGGGGTCTTGAGGGAACTCCCAGCTACAGCTCAGCCAGTTGGTCCCTCTGGGAGCCATGCAATCATGACGCAAGAATCTCTCATGAGATGTCTTAATTCCATCCCTCTCGACTTCCAGCTTCTTGGCCAGCTGCTGAGGTTTTTCAGGGTAGGCATCGCTGTAGAGCTGACAACTACCATTGGGCTTAATGCTGACCACTACTTTCCTAGCCTTCTCCCCACAAAGTATGCCTTTTCGCCGTGGGATCCAAAAGATAGGAGGTATAGTTTTGGGTTCGCTTGGAGCTTTGTCCCAGTAGTAGACCAAGAGTGCCAATTCTTTTTGCCTCACTTTCTGAAGTTTCTGCTCCTGCGGTTGATTTCCAAAAGGGCACATTCAGATTTTGACAAATATACTGTCTGGTCCCATGGCATGCACTGCAGTATGCATGATGCACTAGAGGTCTTTGTCATAGTGTCAGTTGACAGCCGGACAATCACACTCAGTATGCGGTGCAAACCTGGCTACGAATTTGCTTGCCTCCGTTTCCGAAATCAGATTCTGAATGACATCAGAGAAGTAAAGGAAAACACACAAAGGATCGAAGTTGATGAGTTCGTAACCCCATTGTGTGATGGCAGTTGTTTTCCTGTGCAGCAACCAGGATCTGATAGGCATGAAAAAAATATTGCTGATCTGAAGCAGGCGTTGATTGGAGACTCGAGAGATCCAAACTCGCTAGCCACCTTCAAGTCACTGTTCTTTCTTGAGCCATACCTCTTCATCAAGAAATTGAGCAAAGAGCAACTGCACCTACTAACAGATCCTAAACACGCCTCCAGGTCTGTAGGTGAGGAATTTCTGATTGCTCTTGCAGAATGCTTTGGGGACATGTGGCAAGGTATCGCTGAGCACTTGGATTTGCATGTTGATGGCGATACATCAACAGAGGGCTCAGAGAAAGTTTCGACCAATTCAGACCCACAGACACCAACTGAGGGAGAAAGCCTGACGTATGGGGATCTTATCAACCGTCTGAGCTCCATCAGTGTATATGAAGCCGGCCTGAAGGCAGCGATGCAGGTATGTATGTGTATACAGGTATTAAGTCTATATTGCAGGTTGTTTTAACCAACTTTTGGTTACCTTGGTTGCAATGTACAAGGGATAACACTATATACTGGAAATACAAGGGAAGCCATGTAAATATGCCCGTTGATGGTCCTCTTACCCAATTATAATTATTGTCATCGGGAATCATTTCCTTTATAAAAAGCTTCTCAATTGAGAGGACATCAAAATTTTGATTTGGCCCCAAAAGGCACTTTCTGCATGATGAGACAATAATATTGCATGTGCATTATGTCTAAATGACTCGCCATTTGGTGGTGGTTAAAGGTTAACACTTTTCTCTCTCTCCTTCAGGGTAGCAGTGTGCATACTCCTATACAATCTACCGCTCCCACAGCCACCCACTACCCCTCCTCAGTGTCCTCACCCTCATCATCCTCTCCCTCCAACTCTATCACGCCTCCTCAGCACCACTCCAGCACAAGTGCCACTTTGAGACCTCTTGCAATCTCCTTTCCTGAGAATCAATCAACAAGCTCGAGCTCTGTCTCTGAGACAACGAAATCAGAGTCTGCAACAACATCCATGCACAGTGTACAAGAGCTGGAGCCACACTCTTACATCGTACCAAAGCAACACGATGCCATCCCATTTGTTGAGCCTATTCAGGTTCTGCAGTGTGATGACAGTGGAGGAACCTTTACATCCAAGCCTCATGAGGTAGGACTTTACATTCCAGAGGGTACCATTGACCCAAATTCGTCCTTGAACATCGAGCTTGGAGTTACACTTCATGGCCCATTCGTATTTGCAAAAGATGCGAAGATGAAGCCTGTTTCGCCCATTGTGTGGCTCTCTGTCCAGGAAGAGCTCCCATTCCACCGGCATGTTGAACTAACACTTCCACATCCCATCGATTGCAGCGAAGACCCAACCATTCTAGCGTTCTACAAAGCCCAGAAAAAAGGAAAGATGTACCAATTCCAGAGAATGAGAAAACCTGGTTTTGGAATCGAAAGGGGTATTGGCAAGGTAGAAACAAAGCTGTCAAAGGGCTGGATTCTGATTTGCATTGCTGGCAGAGCCAACCCAGATCTTGTTAGCAAAACTAACTATTGCATCGTCAAAGCCATGCCAAGATCTACTGATGATCCGCTGTGGAAGATTCAGTTCTGCATTGCCTTCTTCCTACCTACTTGCATTGAGGTAAGGAATCCACTTAATCATATAACATCCCATTATAAAAATCACGCAGAGAGGAATTTTATTTACCATTTGCCACTGTTGCGTTGTCCAGCACAGCACAGCAATACCACGCCTTGAGTACTGGTGCTTGACAATGAATGCAAACGACAATAAGCACCTGAGAAACTATTTGGCCCCCAAATAGCCTTGTTCCCAGGCCCCGCCCAGCTTTCATCGCTTGCAGTACGGAAAAGCGGGGAGAGCCTGGTATGTTTCCTCACATGAGCATTACGTAATTGACAAACGGCCAAAATTTTCAGAACGAAAAAGCATATTATTCAACCAACTACATGTTCAATGCTTGGTGTGTATAACAGTCGCCCCCCGCTAGCAAAATAAGTGTGGTAAGTTACCTCGTACCTTTGCTCTTCTTGCTGTTCTGAGCCTCAGTTCGCCCACGTTCAATTAAGTCCTTTCTACCACCTTTCTACCCTCGACATCACACACGTGAGGAAACATACCAGGCCCTCCGCGTTCTTTTACCGCTTCCGCTATGAATAACATTATCTCGTTGTTTTATGTAAACAAACTGACAGCTGCTTCCTACCGGTATTAACAAACTTCCAATTCAGCCAATGTATGTGGTAGTACAAGAGTCCAGGTAACTGCTACAAAATGTCTTTCACTGGCACATATACACAGATGGTACAGAAAAACCTTGGAGACAAATACATCATTGACCCAGCCAGCAGTGTCAGTCATTTCAAATTTGAAGCTGGTGGTGTTCAGGAGGCATGGCCGAGCATTGAAATCCACTTTGAGAGGACCTTGGTGTCTCGATGGAGTCTCACTCTTGAAAGATCAAGTAGAAAGGTGACTCAGTATAGAGAGACAACTATACTAAGACCTCTACTAGCTACTTATACCTAATAGTCTCATTCCCAGACCTCTGCAAGTGTCTGGGAATGTGACTGCATGTTATACAATATTATACATTGGTCACATTATATGTTCATGGTGAAAAATGAATGAAACTTCTTCCTTCTACAGTTGCTATTGATCTTACATCCACACTGCTTCTTACTTTGACCTCAGATCGAGGCACGACAAATTGACTTCTGGAAACTCAGCCAGGCTGAGATCAGGAGGAGTGAGTTCTACGGGCATTTCTACCCACCACGGTTCATCATTGCTGTGAATGGTCGGCTTGCTGTGGAAGACTCTCATGCAGAAATCAGCTTCACTGGAATCCAATCTGATTTGCAGGAAGAACTACCCCTTTTGATTCCACCACAAGGTTCGTAATATGACTGTGGGCCAGCTTTAATTTGATTCGAGTGGACCACTTCCCAAGATAGGCCGACATCCTAGGGTTGCGCTCTCACCTCTCACTCTGGCTGGCTAGCTGCCCACTTGATCCAATTAATGCTCAAACTAACCAGCAGATGATGCATTACATTTCTGGTTAATGAACCAAACAATGGATACATTACCCAATTATACAGCATAACTACAGCTAACTGGGGGGAGTACCATGCACCACATAATATATATTTCAGCTAGTAGACAAGTGTCTGCCTTGCTTTATGAAGTGTGACAGAATTTGAAGAATGACTCTTTGGAATAGACATGTTTCTTCATGGTACTTACCAGTCAGGTATGCATCACCTACTAGTGTTACCTGGTTAGTTTACAGTACATGGGAGTTGGAACCATGTACTGTAACTCCCATGGCATGGTACATGGGAGTCTCGCTTGTGGTACACTGAAGCTGGGGATAGGAGCTTTCAGTGTACCAGGCGAATTGTTTATGGCTCTTTCCAATTAACACACATGCCACGTGGCTCAGTTGATCGACAGTGCGGCAGCTGAAGGGAAACAAAAAAGTGCTCACAACTTCGAGAGCACGGTGAGTTTCAGCACATAAGCATCATTGAATGACAACTGTGTGGTCAGGATCTTTGTGGGCCTTTTGTAAGAGATGTACTGGCAACGAAAGTCAGAGAGTGCTCGAGCAATGACGGCCAATGGAAGGACATAAATGCTCGTACCTTCCCGAAATAGAAATTGGAAGTAGGAAATCTCTGACTACACCATTGTGATGGCTATCATGCACTGACTCAAAAAGTCACCTTGGTTGTGGATCAAAATATGGCTTACTCAAATTTGTTTTCGGCTAACCAAGACAACACTGGTTTGACTGGAAATTTGAATTTTATACCTACAGTTACCACTGGAAGCATCGGAAATGGGTCAATCGATGGGAGTCCTGACAACTCGGTATGTTGTTGTTAACCACTAACAATCACGGACAGCTATGTATTATTATTGTGCAAGAAATTGTGTACAGAAACAAGAATGAGCTCTATCTGTGTACTCCCTCTGGCTGCTCAGGTGTAGTTTGACTTGACTGCTACCCACATGCTTTAAAGCCTGCACATGAGCCCATGGTAGCTTAATTGAATTACACTAGCTCAGCTATCTTTTTCCTGCTCCTATCCCCAGCTTTCAGTGTACAATGGCCACAAGCGAGACTTATCAACTGCAAGCACTGGGGTCTCGATGCTTCAAAGGACGGATTCCTACTTGAGCGTCATTTCAGAACCAGGTACATTGAATATTATGCATGGAACCAGCTTGCAGAACCAGGTACATTAGCCACTTGATGCATGGAACTTGCAGACCAGGTACATGCAATATTAGCCACTTGATGCATGGAACTTGCAGACCAGGTACATTAGCCACTTGATGCATGGAACTTGCCATGCACGCTGCAAATATTAAGTACCATAGAGTGAGTGGTTTGTTCAGTTTTGCTTAAGTTCTCAATGCAAAATAGGTAGAGTGAACCAGATAATGGTTACACTATAGCAGATGGCTAACTGATAAGTACCAAGAAGAGAATGAACAAACATGCATGTTATTAGTCAACAATCAGAAATCCGTCAAGAACTAGTACAGGCAAACACCTGTCTATAGGCTTTGTAATGTTCTGCATGATTACAGGTATCCGGTATATGATTACATTTAACATGCATACACTGGAAATACACCACCTGGATCACCAAAAATGCCATCCAAAAAGAACGGTCAAATAGTATGCACGCTGGCGCTTAGCGCTTACACATTGTGCATCCACTGCTAACTAGCTAGCTACTAAAATTAGCCAAGAAAATCATGCACCCTTTGATTGCCTCCATTGTAGCAGCACTGTAAGCCGTAGCTCGGTACATGTAAGAGATATACCTAGCAACTGTAGCTGCACGGTGATCGGTGCGAGCTTACTCAAAACCTACAAACACGGTACATTTACAGGATGGATCCAGAGGCAGGTCCGATATATGTACAGATTGTGGCTGAAAGGTATAGGTGTAGGCTTATATACTAAGTACCTTATGCCGATTAGGGTCAGGTTAGGAACTTAGGACACTCACAGACATAAGCACGCATACCTATACTTGATGCTGGACCGACTTTGATGATTCACTAAGGGAGTTGGACAGCCAGTCACTCAGTAGCCGGTCACGTAGGCAACAAAGAGCTAGTGATGTTCTTGGCTATTTGGTAGCCAGTAGCAGTGGACGCACAATGTGCAAGTGCTAAACAACAGCATGCATACTAATTGACTGTTCTTTTTTGGACGGCATTTTTGGTGATCTGGGTGATCTTACACATGCACTGGTTGTTTTGACCAAATTTGGTCACCTCAGTTCCAGTTCATATAGTCATGGGATGCATCTGCTGATCATAGCCAGTACATGTGTCATTGCAATACTCACAACTCACAACCGCAAGCAAGTCATGGGATTACAAATGTATTGTTACTTCAACAATATAGTTTCCATAGTCATGAACTTTACAGCATAGATTGTAGAGTACTACTATACCATCAATGGTTAAAGAACAATACATAGAAAACAGTGAACTACACTTTCTGGAGTGAATTTGGAGATAATATTATGTTTTGTAGTACTATGAGGGGCAACCGCACTCCTGGTAGCTGTTCCAACCCCGATTCAACTCGCTGGTGGTGTACTTCGTACAGCTCATTCCAATTAGCGCACATGTCACGTGAGGACCACGCTCAGTCGAGCGAGCCAGCAATGCAGTGACAGCCATAGTCTCTTGCACAGACGTCCACGCCCACCAGCGGAGAACGTCTGGTGGTTTGAGTTACATTTCTTGTCACAGAGGCGTGTCCTTCCAGTAATGCTGTAACTGTTGTTTTTCGAAAGTTGGAGATGGCTGAAAGGTTCTTAGAAGCTACGAAGGGGTGTCACAACAAAGTGTATAAGTTGTCGCTACCAGCTGTTTAAACTGAGCTGTTATTGACTCCTTGATCGATCTAGCTGTGACATAACCCATAGTAGTAAATTACACGCGCGCTCTTTGATTTCATTGGCTATCTCAAATTCCAGACGGGAAAGGTGTTAGTGACAAGAAATCTCACTCAAAACACCAGACCTTCTCTGTGGGGATGCACGTGAAGGGCTGGGCATGAGACTATGGCGGCTAAAGGAAAGGCAAGAAATTATTATAGCACTCACAACTTTGCCAGCACAGTGATCAGTGAACGACAGCAGTCAGAATCTTCGTGTGCCTTTCCTAGAAGCTGTACGGCCGATGGCACAACGAACGCTCTTAAGTATCTCCACCACCAAGGTGAGTTTCAGCACCAAAATTGTATGTTTAGCAATCACAACAGTGTAGTCACAATCTTTGTAGGCCATTCCTAAAGTAGTGAAACTTACATTACGCAGCACAATTTTCCACCTACCAGGGGTGTAATAGTAGTACGTATGCACTGCAAGAACACAGCTAAACATTGCATTAGCTGGTAGATTGATGCATATTTGCGTATCTTATGTTTCAGTGCATGGTAATGTGTCTCCAGTGCTACTACAAAGCGTGGAAGAAGCTACCAGGGCTATGGTATGCACATACTTACAGAACTGTGGTTGTTATTTAACCACCCATGGATAGTCTGCCTACATTGTTATTGGGGCGAGCATGAGCAAGCCCCATATAGACGAGTTTGCTGTGAATTTGCAATCTTTATAAATATAATCTACAAGTAGGTTCGCTCGCTTTGCTCGCTCAGCTACTTCTCCCTCGTTTGCCTACCGTGAGTAATCCGGCGCCAGACAGCTCTCTGTGCAGAGCTGCTGCTCCCAGATTGCGTCCGCTTCGAATCAGCTGCTGCTCCCTGGCCCGATTGCATCCACTTCAACTGCTGCTCCCCGTTTGCGTCCGCTTCCAGCTGCTGCTCCCCAATTGCGCCCGCTTCAGCTGCTGCTGCATGCTCGCCGCTTGCATCCGCTTCAGCTGCTGCTCCCGATCGCGTCCACTTCGGCTGCTGCTCCCCGATTGCGTCCGCTTCGACTGCTGCCATGCATCTGCTTGCAGCCCCAGCTGGATTCCAGCCCAATGTTCTCGAACATTGCCCAATGTTCTCGAACATTCTTCGCGGAGTTCGAGGTTCAGTAAAATAGATTAAAGTACGAAGGTCGCGCGTCACTATAGTCTAGTCCTGCCCCACGAACATCCCACTTCCATCACTCACAGACACACACACACGTTAAAATCTTAATGTAGTGATGTGTTGTACGTCATGCCTTGAATCACCTCCTGCTCGTATCTTGTGTGTGATTGCGTCATGTGTTAATTCAAACCACAAATGAAATCACCATATGAACAGTCTACCTCAACAAGGCCTTATAAGGATGGAGACTATAGCACGCGGTGAGGGGTTAAAGCAGTGACACAGATCATTCATGGACCCACCTATTCAGTTGCGCCGAGTGAGCGATAGTCAAACCATCAACAGTCTACCTCCCAGTTGCCCTCGGTCACGTGGGCAACGACAAAGACAGAGATGGCTCGTGCACCTACCTATTCAGTGGCGAGTGAGCGATGTGGGCTACCGCATGGCAAAAAAAATTCATCTGCCGATTCCATGTAGCTATTGTTGCCTGACGTCATGACACTGTTCGAGCACATGGTGTGATAGACCATAATTTGTGCAGCGCACATGTTGGCACAAGTGTACTTTTAGTGTACATGTCTGATTGTCGATTTCTGTCGCCTCGGTCATGTGCATGCAAATACTCCATGTTCTGCACTGCACTCGCTCACACTCACCCCACAATGTCATGCATTCTCCTAGTTATGATGAAGTTGTGTTTATTGCCGAGCACAGCGTGAGGCACTGAATGGGGGATCTATTCTCATGATGTGCGTATGTATGTATGTACCGGAACCTGTCACGCTCAGGAATGTTGATAATACTTAGGAATGTTGCGGGTTTCCTGCCGGCCAATTGAGTTGTATTTGTAGTGAGGGCTCAACGGTGCAAGATTTACAACCTTGAAACTCTGATCATTGGACCAGCACGATACCTTCAGGGCTTGTGGAGCTCGAGCAGCTACATATGGAGTCGAACAGTGAGTAGTCTCATTCCCAGACGGAATGTAGTCTGGCCCGTGAGACTAAACAGTGAGTGCAGTTGACATCTGTTTAACCGCAACTTCACAATAGTCTCGCATAGCCAGAGGTGGGCCTTCAGAGCTTGCAGAGCTAGAGCAGCTACATGAGGAGTCGAACAGTGAGCGTAATTGACAGCTCCACACTCTCAAAATCTCAAATTATGCTCATAAGCACGTGGTCAGGTCACGCATACGTACGCATGTGGTGTGCGCAAGACATGATGCAGATACGTATCTCAGAACCACGACAGTTATAATCCCTATAACTCCATGGTTACTGAATACGTACACTAGCAAGTTTTTACCATGGTGAGGAAATTGTACAATACTCTGCACAGTTGTTCCTCCATAGTATCAACTGTTCTCTCATTTGAATACAAACTTAACAATTATTGTTATTTTGTTGTACAGACACCTAGGCGGAGATCTGAAAGGTGTACCTGTACACCCCCAATAGGTAATCACAATGTGACTTTCCGTTTGAAATACTGTTTGTGATGGTAATAACATTACGTGCATAAGCCGATAAAGATACAGATACATCACCACTCTCAAAGCTTGCCAGACCTCTGTACAGAGGGCTGCCTATCGCCTGACCCACACGGGCACCGTGAGGGAGCAGTAGCTGAAGCGAGCAAAGCTACTTGTAATACATAAAATTTTACCATCTGAAAGTGGACTGCAGTGAAGCAGGGTTAAGCAGAGTTTTGTCCGTCTGTCTGTCATCTGTCTGTCTGAGAATCTCGTCACATGGACCCTTCGAAATGGACTTAAACAACAGCAAATAGCAAAAAACTGCTCTATGGGTACCTAACTGAAGTCAAGGCGCTTCATCTTGACCATTTCCTCTTATTCATAAGTATTCATAACATTGGCTCCACCCCTTTGGGATCACAGAGTCCTTTCAAGAACAGGAAAAGTGAAAACTTTGAATTCATGCTTCAAGGTGACCATCAGGAAATCGTCTTGTCCCACCCACAAGGACTTCAGCCTGGACTCTGTTAGGATGGGCATTTTTGCAGGAAAGCAGAATGGCCACTGTTGTACACTCATTGACCATTTATACACTTTAGAGATGTTGCGACTTGTTGTGACTTGTTTTTTCCAGCTAGCTATTTCCTATTATTCGTAACGTTTCGCCCTACCTCTTAAGCTTCATGATCAGAAGTATAATTATACGGCAGTCGGTCACTCCCACACCTTGGATACGGCCATACACGAACACAGTATATGTGATAGCGATGTGCATCGGGAGATGCCCGCCCGGCGATTGTAGCTGATATTTTCTGAAATAAACCATTTGTGCAGAGTATACAAAGGAGTGTAGCAAATATCTTCAGAAGAGCAGAACATAGCTATATAATTGTCATGAAATTATGCTAATACAAATGGTGTATCGCACGGAACACAGTGTAGTGGAAGCATTAGAGTGCAGTAACATTCATATGTTGGCGCCATCTGGGTGCATATTGGTGCTATTGGTCTGGAAAATATTGATTGTGTCATATTTGAGTTATAACCAGCTGCAGTCCTCTGAGCTGATACCTAGTTGTGATAAGACACGTACACCATATCTTTTTAAAGACTATCTTGTTATTTGTTGCAGCCTTGAGTGGGACTGGTCACATGCATATCCTGGAAAGGCATCTTGTGTCTGTGACCCAGCACTTGGATGTCACCATCCTCCGTCCTTACCTCCGCCAATACCGAGTCATCACCGAACAGGAGCACATCCAACTACTGAACATGCACAAAAACCCGCTCAACACACAGGCCGAATACCTTGTCTGCATGGTGAAGAACAAGGGCACCCGAGGGTTTCATAGGTTCATGGATGTGCTTCAGAAAACGGCACCACAGCACCCTGGTCACCAAGAAATCATTGACCTGCTACAGGGTGACGTCTGCTATTTGTAGAAATCATATTCAGAGTTCTTTGGATCTGGCCATAGTATCAACATCTATTAGTGGTCAAGTTATAAAAAATGGTTTGGACGCAGCACAAAATGTTCACAACATTCTTTTATTTTGTACACCTCATACTCAGTAACATCTAAAAACAGTGTTTCATTTTACAAAGGGGGGAATTTCCTCTTGAATCTCTAGTTTGCAGTAGCTGTATACTCTTTGTGTTGAAGCTGGGTGACCCCTAGCCTCGTTCCCAGGCCGTGTAGGCCTGGGAACGAGGCCAGGTGACACCCTATTTGCAGAATGGTTTCCAGACCCATATATGGGTATAGAAACCATTCAGAATCTGCATACGTTAGAGAGCTAGAGAGCAAGTAAAACATCAATTTTCTAGTCATTACAAACAGTACTGAAGGAACTGTCACATGGGAGAGTCTGCATCCTTAGTTAAACTCCTCCCTCCTCTGCTTCGTGTCTTTACTGAACGATATCGTGGGTCCCCAGTGCTGACATGCACCAGAAGTGGCCAGTGGCAAACAGCACCACACTGTAGTGGTTGTCTCCTGACTGGTACCACCCATGCTCACAGTTAGTCCATGATATGGGAGCATCTTCAAAGCCCCAAACGTTCACTGCAATCCAGGGTGGGCCCTCCTCAGAGCCATCTAGGTACTCCCTGCAAAGGTTAATAGCAAGGTTGAGAGTTCAACATGGGATTATTGCATGATACCCTACAAGTTCAAAGGATGCTGGTGTGCCAATATCTGGTATATATGGCACAGCTGTGACGTCAGAGCAGTGCCAGTATCTGGCATATGGCGTAGCTGTGATGTCAGAGCAGTGCCAATATCTGGCATATGGCACAGCTGTGATGTCAGAGCAGTGACAATATCTGGCATATGGCACAGCTGTGACGTCAGAGCAGTGCCCATATGGCACAGCTGTGACGTCAGAGCAGTGCCAATATCCATATCTGGCACAGCTGTGACGTCAGAGCAGTGCCAATATCTAAGTGCATGCAATCAGTTATAGCATGGCAACGTGGGCTGCATGCCAGATACTGGTAGTTCTGTGACGTAAAGCCCGAGGGCCACAACTAATACATAATAGCACGAGTGACTGAAGTTGATAAGGCGTCAAATTGTGAGTGCTATTAATTTGCATGAGCAACCATGCTATTATTTGCTAATCATAATATGGTCACCCCGCTCCATTTTGCTCGATTCAAAGGTCAAGTGTGCAGCCAGCTAATAACATGCTAACCTGATGCTCTTGATCAAAGTGCATGTGTAGCTGGAGTGTACCATTCCAGTCCACCTGGTCCTGATCCCATACTGGCAAATGGAATGGGGCTTGGGAGAGGCAAAGGTGGACACAAAATCACCAGGCAATCCTCCACTAGCATCCACACCACAGGAGACTGCACCCAACCATGTGTGGAAGTCTGCCGCACTGCAGCTGCTTGCAACCCCATCTTCGGAAAACTGGCCGCATGGATGCTCCCCATTGGCCACTGGCAGTGGAAAGTTGTGCAGTACTTCAGTGCCATCTGTGACACACGACCATTTCTGTGCTTTAAAATCCAGCTGGAACTGAGACTCACTCAGTTGTTCTGTGGGCAAACAGACAACTGGAGGTTAGTTTCACTGCAGAAACAGCCTCAGGGGTTTAATTGAGCAGCAAGTAGATCAATTACCCTGCTTGACCACTGCGGGTCTCAGCTTTGCGTACAACAGCCAGAGCTACCTGTAATACCAAGGGCGCATCGACCCTAACGGGAAGAGGGAATGCAACTCTCGTATTCACAATGAAAACAGCAAAATCCAAATGCGGCCACCGGATATATACTATTTTTAGATATCTGTATATGTGAATGAATATTATCCGATTATGCGGAATATCACAGAGCAGGCCAGAGAGCTAGATTGAGCGTGTAGAGTGGATGAATGGACGCCATCCAAGTTTTGACAGCTTGAAACAACGTACCCATCCGTCCTACATGGGGCAGCCACTGCGCGCAGGTGCAGTAGGCTTCGCTCAGGATGGAGAAGTTCGTCGGAGTTTGCTGGCGAAACTGAGGCAAGGAGAAGGCAGTGGTAAGCACCGTCCAGGGTAACAGCAGTGAGTTTAGATTAGTTGACTTACTAGAGAATGGGAACTGTGGCTGTGACTACCACGGTTAGCATGCCAGAGCTGCGTGCGCCGCGGATCTCGAAACAAACAATGTAGCACGTGATTTCTATAAATAGAATCGATTTGGATTTTGCTGTTTGCAGAGTTACATGCCCTCTTGCCGCCTTCGGCGGATCGATACGCCCTTGGTAATACGTAACATAGCTTAAATGTTTACTGAAATTGAAGAGAATAATTGATCCGGAGTTTTCCCTTGGAAGATGCAACTCCAGTTATCTGCTCACCAATAGCAAGTGGAATTTCAATGCAAATAGAGCATACAAGAGTTGAACAATGACGCACAGGTAGCTAGCTAGACTTCATGCGCACTCTAGAACACCAGGAGTGCAGAAATCAAAAAAAAATAAACCAAACATAATGATCCTGCTGCCTACTGCATGGGTTAATCTCGGGAGACAGACTCTCTTTCCCCCACCCCTGGAGCTAATTCAAGAGAGACTCTTTAGCCTTCTGTCCTGGCTCTTGTTCTGAGCATGACATACAGGTAACTAGATTCATGTACACTCGAGAGCTAATAATTATTCAAGAACGCCTTGCATCCTGGCTCTTGTTCTGAACATGGCATGCAGGTAACCAGACTTCTAGCAAACCTTTGGGAGCCCAGGCAATAGTGAAGTCTGCTTCCAACCCCAGTCGTCCACTCAGGCACCACTGTACTCGATCATAGTTGGGTTTCCCCGAGGTGAAGGCGGGAGCGGTCAAATCAACTTCAACCACTGCATGCGATAAACACAGCAGACACTGTGTGAGCTATAAGCAGCTGCACACTGTGTGAACTGCTGAACAGACACTGTGCGTGAGCTGTTAAGCAGACACTGTGAACTGCTGAACAGACACTGTTTGTGAGCAGACACTGCTGAACAGACACCTACTGTGCATGAGCTGTTAAGCAGACATGCACTGTGAGCAGACACTCTGTGTGTGAGTCGTGTGTACACTGCTGAGCACAAAAATTGTTTAGTTGTGCAGTAAAACCTTTCGCTGCATGCATATACACATACTGCAATTTTGTGCACTAGCCGGTAGAACGCATGCCCTTCCAATAAACAAAGCAAAAGCCAATGAAATCCTGGCATACAGTAGTGATTCACATCCCACTGTACATGTACTGCATTGCGAGTTCGGAGTTCATTCCCTCCACAAGACAGTTTTGTTATAGCAGGATGAGTGTTTGTATAGCTACAGCTGCAGAACTTAACTATGAACTATAATTATTACTTATGCCATTATATACTTCTTGACCTCAATGGCAGGACATGACGTCATGCAGCAAAATCATTGTTCCTAGCATGTTTGAACGTACACTCAGCCCACTACACGGAATCTGTACTGAACTGCAGAGGGCGCCCCAGCTAAAAGGACTTCTTAGGTACAACTGTACCTGCCCAACTGCATGCTAGCTTCACCAGCGCCACAAATTGGCCACACCACTCCCACTCCGAAGGTATGTTGTTATAGATTCTTCCATAGCTCTCTCAGGTGGTGGTATAATGTATCAGCTAAGACAGCCCACTGTTATTGCTGCTACAGACTGCCACCACAGACTTTGGAAATGGATTTAAGCTGTAAACTATTAGTGGTAGGGTCCACCCAGTCTCTGTACCAGACCCTCGCATGTTGGTACCGAGATTAGGCCCGGCTCCATCCTGTATGTAGTAGCCTTCCACGGAATTGATATCGGGCATGCGGAAATGCAAAGGGCGTGGTCAATGAAATAAATGGTGGCTCAATGCAAACTCAAAAAGCTGGTAGCCGTTACGGCTAGTAGAGTCATGGCCGTACTAGGTTATTGAGCATGCATTTTAATCATCAGAGGGTGTGGTTTAACGAATGGTGAACAAGTATTCAACGCAACTGGAGTAGATCTCAGTCTTGTGAATTTCGTTCCAAACTTGAGCAAGCCATGTAGTTCACTAAGTGGCTTTGACTGCACTACAATGAGAAATCTGATTCTGCCTTCACTGTTTCTCCTCCCAATTAAAATCCTGTGGCTATGAAACTCTACATGGCTGTAGTCTTGTTCCCAGACCCAAACAACCCCAGCGCTGGGGTTGTTTGGGTCTGGGAATGAGACTAATATGGTTGTGCTCTGCTGTGACGGCCTTACTAGATCCAAAATGCTTTAGTCTGTACATGTGAAAGCTGAAGATTCTTGGGTGAAGCCTTACTAGATTCAAAATGCTTTAGCCTATGAAAGCTGCAGATTTATGGGTAAAGAGCTTATGGAAAGCTATATACGCTGTGACTCACAAAATCGGTGTTTCTGAAAGCAGGAGGGCTTTCCTTGCAAGCCCAGCTGTTCATGGGTATCCTTGTCAATGGAGAGCAGAAGTTTACCTGTGGATGAAAAGGAAATCATAGTGCTAACCAATAACACAAAGCTCAGCAAGATTCAATAAAAGTCAAAAGAAATTGGTGAAGGTGCAGGTAGAATGTTCAACACAGATTGAGTGTTCATCTTTCATCTACAATAACTTATCAGTTGCATAGAGGTGAATGCACACTGGCGGCGGACGCAGTATGAGATTGGGTGGGGGGGCTGAGGCAGGGACACAATTGCACGCTGCCAAAGGTAGTGTATAGAGGCGCGTAGCACCGATCAGTCCGCTCAAAGCATGGAAAAAAAATTTCACCTTAATTTCCAGTTATCAGGATGGGCTCTCGTGGCACCTTTGTGCTTTGCACTGCAAATTCCGAGGATCGATGCTGTAGAGAGACGTCGAGCTAGCTACTATATGGGTGTGCCATTTCTGGTGGGGGGGGGGGGGGGGGGGGGGGGCTGTCTGTCACTTGGTCGAATGCAATCATTAACCAGACATCACTGAGTTGCATGTGAAGCAGATCGGCAGAGGACTATTCAGTCAGACTGCACTTTGTCACTGTCGGCTATAGATATCCCTAGGTAAGGCTCTCTGTGTGACTTAATTGCCTAGAGTATTACGGTGCTTTCAGTGTATTAATATTGGGGGGGGGGGGGGGGGGGGGGGGGGCTGAGCCCCGGTAGTGAAAATATTGGGGGGGGGGGGGGGGGCTATAGCCCCTTAGCCCCCCCCCGTTCTGCCGCCCTTGTGGGTGTACATAACAGGCAGACATCTATCAGTTTGACCATTGTAGCTACCATACCAGATGGAAGCACTGCGAATACGTTATCAGTGTCCACTTTAGTGCCCATGGAAACAGCCACAAATGATCCATCTCGTAAGTAACGTCCAATCAGCTCTGGTTGTACAAAGTGGGAGAGGGGGAGGTGAGAGGTGTAGTAGTGAGGGGGAGGGAGGGAGAGCGTTGACGGGAGTTGTGCAGTGCCTGGCACTAGCAATTCAACCTATATTGTGCAGGACAAAATACATGCGGTAATTATCAGTAATGGGTATAGTTCCTGAATCCTGACCAACCAAGGCTTAAGTTTGCATGAACATAATAACATGCTGGCCAATGAAATCATTACAGAGCATAGCTGGGTGTAGCAGGTGGTCCGGCAGGTCCGGCAGTCGCCGGACCAATAATTTCGTCACAAAAATAATTTTCGCTATAGTATCTACATTGCAATTCCTGCATGGCCTGGTCTCCTCAGCCCACAATAGCTACCGTGCATTGCCTGAAACCGAATGGCTTGGGAATGAGACCACAATCTATATGTGTACATACGCGTTAGCTACACTTGTGAGCGAAATTTGAGCAAGAAAGAAGCACATGGTGGCCCCGGGCCTGCAATCCTTGTACACCTGGAACTTGCAGTGCAAAGCACGAAGGTACCATGAGAGCCCATCCTGATAGCTAACTGAAAAATGAAGGTGAAAAAAATTCCGTGGCGACGTGCCTCTATTCACTGCCTCCAGCAGCATATAACTTCGCCCGACCATCCTACAAATCACTGCTACGCACAAAGCAGCATGCATGCCATTGATGCTCATTACTAGTTCTGACCCAGCCCATGTACGTAGCTATGGGCAGACTCTTATTCCCCATCCAAAGTAATCATTGACTGAGTCTTTCTAAATCTGGATTATTGACTTGACACCATGTGCAGTGAACTAGCAAGCTTGGGGGGATATTCTGGGCAGCTGGCATAGATTGTCAGTGTCAGTGATTGTTCCTGCATGAATGAGTATATTATGTTTTATCAGGAGCGCCGAAGGTGGCTCATGCCCTCCTGCTTTCATGCATGCAGGCCAGACTCTGAAATGTGAGCATAGCAAATTATGCCAGAGAGCAGCAAGCTACTTACAGCATGGTTGAAGGGATGCCCAGTCACTCTCTTCTCCAGGGAGACCCACTGCTGTGTAAGATTGCCCTCCACCAGCCACAACTGACTGCTGGAGCTAGGGGGACCTGAGATGGACATGGTATCTTGCAGGTAGCTAGAAAGGTGGGGTCTTGAGAGAGAGGTGTGCTAACTCAATCACATCCTTGAGAGACCCCACCTATCTACATGTGCTTTGCCTCTGGACAACCCACATGCAAAGGTCAGTGTAGATAATTCTTCTGTAGATAAGTTCTTCTGGTCACTAAACCAGTTAACACCATCAATTATACACGAGAAGACCTACTAGGGTGACCAGCTTACAAGATTATGCTATCTCATCAAATATAAATCAAATTCTGCAGGATTATCACTACCCACATGTTGAACAATTGCCTTTATATACATGCTGCCAAAAGGCTGGCACAGAGCACATCAGAAGTGCATGCAGTCTGCAATACCTCATCGATGATTGCATACTAGCTGCATTCAAGAATGGATTGTGCAATTATAAGACCTTCCAAGCTTCCCTCATTACGAGGTGACACCCTCATTTTGCAGTGGTCACCCTAGCTCTCACCCTCCTAGTAGCTACATGTTATCACCCTTGCTCCATCACTAATTTCTTCAATTTCATGCATGAGTACATCATCACATTTTGGGCCAAATATGTAAGTACATGAGAGAGGGAACGCTGTTTCAGTGATGGGGTCGGTGGGGAGCCGGTCAGGCCTGGACCTGCCGGGTGTGTATCCGTGTTGTACCTAATTTACTATTTTTTATTTTATTATTGTATTTTTATTTTATTTATTATTATTGTTTGTTTTGTCTTCTGTTTTGTTAACTCACTGTCTGTTTTTTTTTTTTGGTGTTTGTTTGTTTTGGCTTGTAACATATTAATTATTGCCTCTAATTTAGTCCTTGATATTTCTGTACATTTACCTTTGGTTTTAGATAAACTTTTTGTCCCCATGATGACATCATGCACTCTTGAGTGTGCAAAAGTAATTTCATCAATTAGCTAGCTATTCACAGCTAGTGATGTCTGACTGTGATTGTCACCCTCATGTAACTACCCCATTTTAAAAGATCTGTGCCCACTGATTAGTTGGTGGCATCTACATACTAGCTAGCTAAAAGGTTGATTTCCAGTAAAAATGTTGAAAACTCAACTCCTCTACAGAAGAATCCCTTATCCTAAGTTAGCCCTTTCGGAACACAATAGCTAGCTACATAGCCTAGCTTCTCCCTACTGGCCTGCTCTATTTTCTCGACTAGAAGCGTGCATGGTCTAAGTAGCCAGCGACTGCATCTCATCCAAATCCAATTAACTATTGAATGATCAAGTCAATAGCTAATTATTGTAGCTAGCTAGCTAACTTCAGCTGAAAATTGAAAGACTCAGTAGCTAGAAGAACTGCGGCATAGCTAATCCAAAATGGATCGTACAGTATCCTCATTCCCAGGCCTGCACAATTTTTGGTTGTGTGAAGAATGACGAAAATCTAGCTATGGGCGGGGGGCTGGCTAATCGTACAGATCACTCAATTTTGGAATCTACTTTTCATTGGAATGTAGGATAAAAATCATCCATGCGCCATATAGCATGTCAGTAACTGGCTATAGAGTATAGACTGGCTTACACCCTCCACTCCGCACTTGAAAGACTAGGTATAGGACAACTAGCTACCAGTGTAAATATAGTGTATATAGTACAATAGCACCATGAGGGATGGCTGGTGGGTGAGTGGTTAAAATATTCAACTGCTAATCGGAAGGTTGCTGGTTCGAGTCTCACCATCCCTATTTTTTTGCCGAGTTGACTTGTGCAGCTCTACCCTAAAAAATGAGTAGATATGTTCTTGAAGGTGTTTCACCTGAAATGATTACCACATCCTTTGGAGGGGATGTGCTAAAGTCATGCAGTCCTGATTCAATAAGCTCTGCCTTCTCCTGGCCTTCGTCAACCATGCACTATTGTGGTAAACCCTAAAGTTCACACATTTCTTTTTTGCAGTTATGGCTAATATGTACCATTGTGTCTTTTCCAGCTACTCCTTTATTGTAGGTGTAGTCTGTCAGCTATTGGCTGTAACCTCAAAGGGTAGCTAGCTAATTAGCCCATGCATGCACCTTACAGTAGCAATTCACTACACATTTTCAATGAAGCAATAATTATATGGGCATGCCGACCAAACATGACACAATCATGCAAGTTGCCTAGAAACCAGTTCCTGGTCACACACATTAGAGTCAGCTGCAAAGTCGAAAGATGATGGTTGGAAGGTACAGTGTTACTGAAACTTGTACAAAATGAACCTGTTCTATTGCATAGCATGTGACACAGATCTGCTAGCATAGAAAAGGAAAGAGCTTGATTGATTGTATGTGCAGGTACGGCCTTATTGCTCAACAATAAAACTAAACTGTAGCATCATAATTTAAATAAATAAAACCTAGTAAAAGTTACAGCATTCCATTCTCTTGAACGTAAATAGCAGACATTCAGAATGCAAAACATTCCTAAGACAGTGTCGCTCAGAACACAAAGTCTTCATCTGTCATGTCAATGGCCCATGCGAATTTCTCCCTTTGAGACTTGTTGTAGATCTTCTCAACAGGCACCTCCCACTTCCTACACCAAGCAACGGAGATCCGAGGGTCCAGATAGTTTAGTTTTGACGTTCCCAGTGCAATCTCCTTGTTCTCCGCCTGTAAGAGGTGAACAGGAAATGGTACTTACCCTAACACATGTCTCAGTTTGCCTTGTAATTCCACACTTCAAAACTAGAGGTGTTCCTAGAACACAAACCCCACACACACAGAACATCTACAGGATACAGTGCAGCTACATTGTCTCTGCCCAACAGGTGCTATCACGTATCATGCATGGCTTTGTTTACACACTGCTATTGAATGTTAAGTGGGAAACCCTGCCAGCAGCTGCTGTGGGCAGGGAAATAGATAATTAAGGAAGTCATCCAAATGGTGCACATACTTAAGTTTACCACATCCAAATGGAGATTCGATTAACCAAATGTGCTGCACCATCTGCTAAAGGCCTAGCTTACTGTATATACAACAACATGCATATTGTGAAGCTGAAGAGGTGCGGCCAAATGTTACGAATAATAGGAAACAGCTGGAAAAAACAGCCTAAACAATAGTCATGACATCTGTGAAGTACATAAATCGTGGGAAAATACTGTCCTAGCGGTCATCTCGAGGCATGAAGTTTCCAAATGTACTACGTGTCCTGTTCTTGATGGGACTCTGAGGTCATGAAGAGGTGGAGCCAATGTTATGAATAGTAGGAAACATCCGAAATACAGCGAAACGGAGCTCCTTGACTTCAGTCAGGTGCACATAGAGCAGTTTTTTGCTATTTGCTATTTTGACTCCTTGTCTATGTGGCGAGATTTCATTTTTTTTGCCTGAACAGACAGACGACTGACTGGCTGACGGACAAAACCGATTGCTTAACCCCACTTCGCACATGCGCGCATGGTGTAATCACTTGCCTCTGCACACACTACGACACATTACACACTACTGTGCATTAAAGCACTGCACACTACAGTACACTACTACACATTATACACTACTGTGCATTACAGCACTGGACACTACAGTTCACTACAGTACACTACAGTGCAGTACATACAGTACATATTACTGCACAATACAGGTATACACTACCACTGGGTATTACAATTACAGTATGTATACACTACTGCACACTGTTGCCTGAACCTCCAGTTTCAGAACACTACAGCATACTACTGTGCACTACAGCATACTACAGTACGCTACTGCACATTGCAATAAGAGCACCTTATCTGTCGCCTGCACCTCCAGTTTCTGCAGCTGCTCCTCAAGCCGACCAAGCTGCCTCTTCTTGGAGTCCAATTTACTGGAAAAGAAATCGGATGCAGCTGTTACTCTAAGTTGGATCTGTGGTTTAATCCCCCCCCACCCCCACCCCCACCAATAAAACCCAACCTCCACACACACCCTCCCTCACACACTCATTTTTTGGTGAGCCTGGGGTCACATTCCCTCCCTCCTTCACACACTCACTTGATGAGCCAGGAGTCGCACTCTCTCCCTTCCTCACACACTCACTTGATGAGCCAGGGGTTGCACTCTCTCCCTTCCTCACACACTCACTTGATGAGCCAGGGGTCGCACTCTCTCCCTCCCTCACACACTCACTTGATGAGCCAGGGGTCGCACTCTCTTCCTTCCTCACACACTCACTTGATGAGCCAGGGGTCACACTCTCTCCCTCCCTCCCTCACTTAGTGAGCCTGGGGTCACACTCCCTCCTTCACACACTCACTTGATGAGCCTGGGGTCACACTCCCTCTCCCTCCTTCACACACTCACTTGATGAGCCAGGGGTCACACTCTCTCCCTCCCTCCCTCCCTCACTTAGTGAGCCTGGGGTCACACTCCCTCCTTCACACACTCACTTGATGAGCCTGGGGTCACACTCCCTCTCCTCCTTCACACACTCGATGAGCCTGGGGTCACACTCCCTCCCTCACTCACTCACTTGATGAGCCCTGGCTCACTCACTCACTCACTCACTCACTCACTTGCTCAGTCTGGGGTCACTGGTGCTCTTGACCTCTTTCCGGAGGGCCTTTATCTCACTCTTGACATCCGCAATTGCCTCCTCCTTGGATGTGATCTTTGCTTGGAGGTTACTCATCTGCTGGTCAAATGTCTTGGGAGGGGCACGCTGAGTGTGTGTATGTGCATACGTAAAGTGTGTGTATATGTATAGTGTGTGTGTGTATGTGTGCATGTACACGTGTGTGCATGTGTGTGTGTATACGTGTGTGTGTGTGTGTGCTGGGGCAATACCTGATGGTTACAGAGGATGGCCACAGCACGGTTAGCTCTGTTGTAGGAGAGCATCTTGTTGGGAATAGCATCATCCGCTGTAGGGAACACATAATACATGTACAACCTGCAGCTTGTGTCATAGTCTCGGCCCCAGATCCAAGCCAATCCTAGTCTCGTGCCCAGACCCTCGGGGCTGGGAACGAGACTAAGCCAACCCCAGCTCGGATCGCTTTCAGTATCGCTTGATACTGGAAGCGATCCAAGATGGGGTTGGGTCTTAGCCTCGTTCCCAGGCTCCTCCCCAGCTTTTTGTCGCATACTGTACATATGCGACAAAAAGCTGGGGAGGAGCCTGGGAACGAGGCTAGTTGGGTCTGGGGCCTGAGACTACTTATGGTATTGAAAATCCCATACATTGACACAAAATCATAGCACATCTTATAGGTGAGTGTCACTATATATGGAAACTGCTTGATGTACCAATGGCAGGCTCTGCCAGCAAAACAGCACAGTTTAATTTAATCACTGTGGTAATAATACAGGTTGGTTGTCCAAAAATGCAAAATTGAATTTCAAGTTGACCAATCACCACATTCTGCAAATCCGCAAGTTTACCAAAATTAATGTGATTGGTCATTTCATGTTTCACTATTGCGAGGAAGCTCAAGGTTTACAATTAGCGAGTTGATATTGTTCCCAGACTGATCACAGTCTGGGAACGTGTGCCCAGCTAGCGTAGCAAGGTTAGTTTAGCTAGCCACATTGTGTGTGAAAAAGAATAAGGATAGAGAATTTTAGGGGTTCGATTGAACCCTCTAAACCAACCACCCATGGCTACATCATGGAGAAACAACCAGAGTGGGATGTTTTGTGTGGTGTGGTGGACTGAAACTGTTAAGCAGTGTAAATTAATGTTTGCCAACTTTGGAGGGAGCCCCTAGTGCATTTCTTTTGTCTTTTGTTTCTGTATGGTCTTTTGTTGTTATTGTGTGAGTACAATAAGTTTGAGAGTTGTGAGTGATCTCCTGGGGGGGGGGGGGGGGGGGGGGGGGGGGGACCTGGTAGATTTAGCACATGAGGTCCTTTATTCATCTGCTGCAGGTTTATCTCCAGTTTTACCACTAGGTCTATCACAGTGGTCATTGCATGCTCCTTCCCTTCCTTCCGCTTCTACATCATTACACACCCCAGGTTATGGCCATACATCACCCTTGGGTAAATTAGTCTCAGGCTTTGCCCTCGACCAATTTTCTCACTGGTGATACATGCCCATAACACCCTCACTCAAGGTACATGACTTGTATATAATGGTACTGACATGGATTAACCAAAACACTGCCTGCATGGGGATCAGAATGGATGTTGGAACAGGAATGGGACACTCACCATCTGTGAGTTCATCAAGCTGGTCCTGTAAAGTCTTTGAGGCATTGAAAGTACGGAACACCTGGATGAGACCAACATCAGTCATGAAACTACCGGCACAACTGACAAACAGTGCTCAACCCTCACCACACACATAATACGCATACATGTATTATAAATTAATAGCTGCATATAGTATATCACTAGCCTCATTCCCAAATGGAGTGGGAACGAGGACAGCATATGTGACTTAGCATGTGCACTGTACAGACGGCGAAATTTAAACTGTATTATAAATATAGCAGTTTCCATACAAGGATGTCAGTGACATGGGGGGGGGGGGGGGGGGGGGGGGAGTGGGGCCCAACTGTAAACAAATAGACACACAGGTCTTGAGCGTCTGGAATCTGGACTTATCGGTGGAGTACTTGAACCTCGCCAAACGGATGAAGAACTTAATTGCCAAAAGGAGGACCCATGTCCACTCATGCCCACTCTTTTGGTTCTGTGTAGTATGGTTAACACAAACCGAAGAACAAAACCCGGGGTAGGCCTGGGAACAAGGTGTGATGCTTTGAGGGAGAGTACTGCAAATAAGCTGAGAAGCATGGATGGACCAGTCTTCCACTGATTAAATCTGCTGTCCAAGCTCGCTGTTTTCTGCTATGGTGTGAAGGTTGTAGCTTGATAGCAATGAAGGCATGATTCATGTCTGGGGACCCTCCAAAGCAGGTACACATGTGCACGCTGCTACCTTTCCATATTTAGAAAGTTAACACCTAGCCGTCATGTTTGAATTTTGCTGTCTGTATTAGTCACATGATCCCCATGCCAGTGAAGATGCTCACACCCACAAAATAAAAACTACTGCACAGACCTTACACTAGGGGTATGGTAGCCTCATTCCCAGGCCGTCTGCCAGTCGCACATTGCATATGTGACCTTTGAACCCTTGTCAGATAAGCTGGGTTCTGACAAGGGTTCAAAGGTCACGTATGGGATGCATGACTGGCAGACGGCCTGGGAACGAGGCTAGGGGTATGGCTCTACATAATATCTATTCCTTCAACACATATTTTGACTGACCTTGGCAGTTAGGCCTTCCATCAGCTCAGATAGATGCTCGTTCAGCTCCCTGGTCTGGAGAAGGATAGAATCATCAACACACACCCCAACACACACACACACACACACACACACACACTGGTTCTCCCTCTTCTCCCCTCACCGTGAGCCTGTCAAAGAGGTCATCTCCTCCCACTTTGTCCCTCACAAAAATTCCCAGATTCTTAAACGCCTGTTTCTCGACTGGAACACAGTTATAGTACCGGATGGAGTCCTTCCCAAGGAAGTCAAACTCAACCACATTCTTCTTGCCATCCATTTCTTCATGTAGAGCTGTGCATAGTGGGTTGAAGGAGAGGAGAGAGGGGGAGTTAGGCCTGGAACAACTGGTCAGATCTGGAACAAGGTCAGACCTGGGAGCGAGGTCAGACCTGGGAACAAGGTCAGACCTGGAATGAGGTCAGACCCAGGAACGAGGTCAGACCCAGGAACGAGGTCAGACCCAGGAACGAGGTCAGACGTGGGAACGAGGTCAGACCTGGGAACAAGCCTAGGTCAGATCTGGAATGAGGTCAGACATGGAATGAGGTCAGACCTGGGGATGAGGTCAGACCTGGAACGAGGTCAGACCTGGGAACAAGGTCTGATCTGGGAACGAGGTCAGACCTAATCTACTCACAAATGTGCTCCACTCGGAGGGAGCAGCAGCCCACTGTGTCTGCACTCTCGTCTGCATCCTTCTCGTTGCCTGCTCTGAGTGCCAGCTGGAGAGATGGAGGAAGGGCACAACCACAGAGAAGGAATAAAGGAAGTCATTAGTAATTACTCGACTTAGATGTGTACACCCCTGATGAGGTGCTTGGACCCCCTTGCAAGGTTTGTGACCCTCTCACCAGTTAGTGTTAGTGACTAGCCTCATTCCCAGGCTGTGTGGGAGGAGAGAAAGCGGCCTGGGAACGAGGCTAGTCAGTGACCAGCTGGAATCATAAGTAGCTTCGCTCGCTCAGCTACTTCTCATTCGTCTGCCAAAGTTAGCAGTCCGGCGCCTGGTGTAGCTGCTCCCTATCCCCTCTTGCGTGGGCTTCATGCAGCTGTTGCACCCTGATCGCGTATGCCTGAGCTGGTGCTCCCCCGATCGTGTCCGCCTCAGCTGTACGTTGCTCCCTGATCCTGTCAGCCTCAGCTGCTGCTCCCTGATCACGTCCACTATAGCTGCTGTTCGGCCCCAATCACGTCCACTTCATCAGCTGCAGCTCCCTGGTTGCTACCCTCAGATCACATCCACTTCACCTGCTGCTCCCGGATTGTGTCCGCTTGCAGCAGAATGTTCTAGCCTAGGCCCTTGCAATTGCACATTGTTCTTGCGCATTCTTTGCAGAGTTCGAGGTTTGGAGGTAGCAGTAAAGTACAAAGGTCGTGCGTCACTGTAGTCAGTCCCGCCCTGACCCACACCCACTTCCATCACGCACACACAGGCACACACACGTTAAAATCTTAATGTATTGATTGTATACACTTTCCCCATGCGCCAATAAACACGTGCCAGTGCTTTGGTCGCTATCAGGTACACAGATGCAGAATTTGGGGGGGGGAGGGGGGGGGATTCAAATTGTTTAATTAACAGTGAGCAGCAACACTTGCTCAGTTCAACTCAGTTTCTTGGCTGTGCAGTGCTAGTGGCTTCAGTAAGACAATAATTGACCTCAGGATTCACCTCTCCTAAATTTACTGTCTGGTTTAAAATCTGGCCAACCAGAGAGCCATATTCGGCCCCTATATACATGTAGGAAGTGAAAGACCTTAAATTGCTAGTTATTGAGTAGTTATCAACTTGTGTATAGCTGAATAACGTCTACCACACATACCTTGTCAATGAAATACACAGCAACAGCCCTGAGGAAATAAATGAGGCATGAGTGAGGGAGAAGGGGAGGGAGGAAGGGAGGGAGAAAGAGAGGGAGGAATGAGTGAGGAGGGAAGGGAGGACGAGAGGGAGGAAGGGATGAGGAGGGGAGGGAGGAAGAGTGGGAGGAAGAGAAGGAGGAAGGGATAGAGGAAGTGAGGAGGAGAGGGAGGAAGAGAGGAAGAAATGAGTGAAGGAGGAAGGGAGGGAGGAAGAGTGAGTGAGGGAGGAGGGGAGGAAGAGAGGGAGGGAGGAGGGGAGGGAGGAAGAGAGGGAGGGAGGAAGTGATGGAGGAAGAGAGGGAGGAAGGGATGGAGGAAGTGAGGAGGGGAGGGAGGAAGAGAGGAAGAATGAGTGAAGGAGGAAGGGAGAGAGGAAGAGTGAGTGAGGGAGGAGGGGAGAACATGCAGTATACATCACATACAGCAACAGCCCTGCAGTACAGAAACAAAGCAAACATCCTACAAAAAATCCCCCACTACCCGGAACACACCTCTGCCGGACTCTCATCTCCTTTGACTTCCAGTCCTCAACGTACTGCTCACGAATCTTGTCCACATGGTTCTGGAGTGAACATTGTACATTTCCAAACAGTACCATACTGGAGGCTACAAGATCACAGTTTCACGGACGTTTGTGTTGTACGTGGTTCTAACCCCCTTCCAGGAATGGAACAACAAGGAGTGTGTAAAAGAATGGAAGGAAGGGAAGGAGCATGCGATGACCGCGCAAAAGATTAAACACCTGTTTGCCTATGAAGCGGCTCAATCGATTACATCGTCATACAACACTTTCTCAAGCTCTATGTCCTTCCTCTGCTTCACTACTGATGGGGTCTTGATGCTGGCTTTTCTCTGTCTTCTAGTAGTTATCCTTCGTGACGTATTTGTACACATAAAATTATGTGGTCGTTGCACGCTCCTTTCCTTCATTACATCATTATGCTCTCCTAGTAAGAACTAGTAAATTGTCCATGGGTAAAGGACAGCACAAGGAATGAAGGTATGGCACACTAGCAAGGGGTGACTTTCATATGCATGAGTGCAATCTCACTCTGTTTTCATATGTAAACTAAGCTTGGGCTACTAGCCGGACTTTCCTATCCTTTGAACTACAAGTAACAAATTAAGTGGAAGATAGGAGATCACTTGAGATTACTGGAGATTACTAGAGATTACTGGAGATTACTGGTTAAACCATGTATCTATATGCACCTTCAGCTTCCGAGCAACCTCATACTTGGCCCAGTCTTTCTCTCCCTATGTAGAACAGATGACTATAAACACCAATAGCAATACTATACTGTCAGTATACTAGCTCTGACTTTTAGCCGAGAAGTAGGGTTCAGCATGATGTATTTGTTCTGTCCCTGGACGTTCTCAGTCCAGCTCACCAGCCAGGTCACCTGAAGATGGTGGGTGGGAGACAGGAGGGAGCGAAGGAAGAAGAAGGGAGAAAGAAAGAGGGAGGGGATGAGAAGCAAAGAAGTAGGGATGGAAGCAGCTAGGGCACATCCACGAAATGAGAGCCGAGATAAGTAGACATGGTTGTGCTCCATGTACCTTGTTGTCATGCTGCACAGCTCTCCATTTGTGACCGGAAGGGGGCTCTGGTACTACAGCAGCCCTAGAGAAGGGAGGGCAAGGGGGGAGGGAGAGAAGAGGGAGGGAGGAGGGGGAGGGAGAGAAGGGGAGGGGGAGGGAGGAGAGGGGGGAGAGAAGGGAAAAGGGAGAGGGAGGAGAGAGAGAAGAGGGAGGGAGGAGGGAGGAGAGGGGGGAGGGAGAGAAGAGGGAGGGGAAGGGGGAGGGAGAAGAGGGAGGGGGAGAAGAGGGAGGGGGGAGAGACAAAGCCACAGCAAGAGGAGATGATCATTTCAATACCAAGTATACTGCGCAGCACTTACTTTCCAATGTTGATGATAACATCTTCTGCTTCAATGCGTTTCTGTAGATTATGACACAATATTACAATGAGCACTGACATTAGCTGAGTGAGAGCAAGGATAGTCAGTCTATGTATGTATGTATATGTACATACTTATGAGTAGCACTACTATTCAAATGTCTATCGAATGGATGCACTTGTCCCTGCTACAAAAAGAATTCACACATGGAGACGTGAGAGTGGAGCTACGGAGCACATGTGATAGTGAAGCTGCAGAACATGGAGCTATGGAGCAAATGTGAGACAGCAAACAGTGAGAGTGGAGCTTGGAAGTGCAGAGCATGCAACTGATTCACCTTCAGTAAGGTGACAGCATAGGGAGACTACATGTACAGAGACACAGAAGTAGTGTTAGCAAGGAAGGAGGTGGTGGGATTATTGGCAGAAGTAAGTCTGGTCCTGAAGTTGGAAGGTGATGGCTGGTGTTCTGACCAACCGAAGACAACAGACAGCTGAGCAACAAGCATTGGAGAGAGCCTTGCAACAGGCAGCTGAGCAACAAGCATTGGATAGAGCCTGGCAACAGGCAGCTGAGCAACAAGCATTGGATAGAGCCTGGCAACAGGCAGCTGAGCAATAAGCATTGCAGAGAGTCTGGCAACAGGCAGCTGACTATGTGGCATGACTATGTGGCAAGCATTGCCTGCGAAACATTCAAATTCAAATAAATTGCTTCACTCACTTCCTCTGAGGCCCTCTGCAGGGAATACATAAACTAGCTATGTCAATACACAGCCAAGGAAACTGGCAGACCTTGATTCGACCTTGCTTGGGGTGGTCCCCTCTTCCCCTGAAGAGACCTGGAGGCTCCGTCTTAAAATTACCAATTCTCTCCCTGAGTGGTGAGACACACAAGAGCAGTCATACCAGCAGTTCCCAGCTAGCCACGTCCCCAAGCCTCCTGGGAATGAGGCTAGTTCCCAGCTAGCCTTGTCCCCAAGCCACCTGGGAATGAGGCTAGTTCCCAGCTAGCCTTGTCCACAAAGCCACCTGGGAACGAGGCTAGTTCCCAGCTAGCCTCGTCCCCAAGCCGCCTGGGAATGAGTTCCCAGCTAGCCTTGTATCCAAGCTGCCTGGGAATGAGGCTAGTTCCCAGCTAGCCTCGTACCCAAGCCACCAGGGAATGAGGTTAGTTCCCAGCTAGCCTAGTCCCCAACCCGCCTGGGAATGAGGCTATAATTCCCAGCTAGCCTTGTATCCAAGCTGCCTGGGAATGAGGCTAGTTCCCAGCTAGCCTCATCCCTTGGGAATGAGGCTAGTTCCCAGCTAGCCTCATCCCCTGGGAATGAGGCTAGTTCCCAGCTAGCCTAGTCCCCAACCCGCCTGGGAATGAGGCTAGTTCCCAGCATACAACCATGCAGTTCTTCATACCTATGTCCATCAATGATGGCCCATCCATACTCTGCTAAAATTTGCTCATTCTCAGCTTTCAACGCTTTCTTTTCGTCCTTGCTCATCTGCTTGCGCAGCTCCGACCGCTCCTTGTAGTACTCATGCATCTGGATGAAGTCACAACGGTCCCAGTCCACAATCACCTGCCTTTCCTCCCTGGTCATTTCCTATGTGTGTGTGTGTGTGTGTGTGTGTGGGGGGGGGGGGGGGGGGGGACCACTAACATAATTATAGGTCAGCATGTTTCGTATTGCACAAAATCATGGTTTCGTTTGGTGGAATTACCCAAGTATGCAAGGCCACTCAAGCCTCCCCCTGTACTTTGCCATGCTACGATTTTGTCCCCCTTGCTATATGAAATGGCCTTCCTAACACAATCTTCCCACACACACACACTACATAATTATGACATCACTAGTAACATTACATCATAATGACATCACTAGTGATTACCTCTAGCTCTTTATGGTATCATTACATCACTATGGCATCACCAGTAATGTTCACATCATACTAGTGTGACATCACTAGTATCGTTTTATCACCTTTCTCCAATCCTGAAAGAAGTTCTCACAGAATATCTCCTTCTTGGTGTATTCGTGGTCCAACATCTTGGCAAAGAATCCTGCCGCCTCCTCAGCATCCAGAGAGAGTTTCATTGGAGACCCATTGTAACAAAACTGCACGTGTGGCGGCAGGGGCTCATATGGGGGGGCAAAGTAGGGGCCCTGCAGAATGTACCCAGTGTGAATTCGACAATACACAGTTGTGGCACCAGCTAAGAATTTACATTCTGTCAGAGTGCAAAGGTCAGGGCTAGTGTGGCATTACTGTACATTTTCCTTTGATGTGGTATAGAGATGTGTGTTTAAACCACTATATCGGTTTGACCTCTGTAGAACTGGCTCAATTCCAAATTAACAAGCAGACACAGGCAGTGCCAAGTATCAGAAACAAGCTAAGGTGATCCCATCTGTGACAGCCATCTCGCACCATGCTAGCCGTCCCTCACTCTGAGAGCCGTCACACACTGTGCTAGACGTCTCTCACTCTGAGAGCCGTCTCGCACAGTGGTAGAAGTCAACTTGGCACTGTAATAGACTAATAGTGGTCAAACCAGATCAGATATTCAGGTCTTGGCTTAATTCTCCTCCATTTGATATTGTCAATGTACCAGACAGAATGACAGGTATATTAGCCTTGTTTGTTTGTTTGTTTGTGGTCTGTTTATTCCTTGTTTCCATGTACTCGATTGCCAAAACAACACATCAGAGCAACAGCACGATACGAGAGTCACTAGTCACGTACCTTGTGTTCAAGTGTAAGCCACTTGACCCCTTTGGGATGAGGAGGCTCCTCCCACCATTTCCACACCTCTTTCTTCTCTTCCTCCTCCTTCTTCTTACGTCCGCCCTTCACAGGGGACTGGATTGATGACATCATTATGACATCACTAGACAGCACAACCATGAGCAGTATTGCCACTTACTGACTGTTCTTTCTTGGGTGATTTTCCTTTCACGGGAGGAAAAAGATACATGAGCAAGTACACACACTTCAAGATCATGTCCATAAGGGGTGCTCCCAATACCTGCACTCTTCCCCTTGGTTGACGCAGGAGGCTTCGTGACTTTCTTGGGCTGTGGGTGAAGATATAGATAATGATGAACCTTAGCCTCGTTCCAAGGTCCGAGAGAGGCCTTTTCCTCCTCCCCGTCTCGGGCCTGGGAATGAGGCTAGATGAACTTACACACTATCTAACCACAAGCTACGATCAGTAACCATCAGCCAAGGCTAACGGTTTCCACTACCGTATTCCGCAATCAAATGCTGCAGCTACTATTTATTTCATAACGCGATTTACTGTGGCTACTATTCGAGGCGGCCACTAGTCAAAGGTGGCGTTTAATAATACGATAATGAAATACGATAAATGAAAATGTGTTCTTGTCCAAGGAATGAATGCAGTCATGGAGGGGAAGGGGGGAGGGGGGAGGGGGGAGGGGGGACATATGGCATTCTGATCGGTCAGAATGTATAGAGTGGGGACAACTGCACCTTAAATTCTTCATCACCATCACTCTCGCTTTTAACTTCTGATCTCCTCTTGGTCTGTGTGAGCACAGAAATGTGAACTACAGTATTTATGCTAATAGAACAGTAGCAAAAGAATAATAATTTCAAAATTCACTAACGTAGGATTGAATTCATAGAAATTCCAGCAAATGAATTTTCTACCAATAGATTGAATCTACCATAGAAATGGGCAATTGCTACATGCTGTTGGAGTGTTGTGGACCTTTGTGCCTACACCATACATAGATAATCTATGGCTACACTATTCCAGGAAATGGGCATCCACTGCAGTGCCTGCATTTTGACTGTTGTGACTATTCCAGGAAATGCATGGGCATCATCAATCACAATGCCATGAGCCAATTTTTGAGAGAACTCCAAGGAAATGGGTATCAACTGCCATGCCATCCACGACATTTTCTTTCTGATTAATGGCATACTTTGCTAGCCTCATTCCCAGGCCATCTCCCGCTTCATTTTTAGTCGCATATGTGACCTTTGAACCCCCATCAGATAAGCTTATCTGACGGGGGTTCAAAGGTCATGTATGCAGCTGACCTCTGAACCCCTGTCAGATAAGCTTATCTGATGGGGGTTCAAAGGTCACATATGCGACTAAAACGAAGCGGGAGACGACCTGGGAACAAGGCTAGTACTTTGCAAATGTGTACTTAGTCTTTCATGGACTTGTGCTGTTTTGTTTCCTGGTATTTGTTAGATTGGATTCACTGATGTTCTGGCTACTGTCAAATTGGGTTAATGGAAATTCCCGAATTGAATTTCTACCGTTAGATTGGATCAACCAGTCTATTAGCATAAATACGGTACTGTGTAATTAATAGTGAAGCTACTGTGGGACTGGATTGATTACATCATCATGACATCACTAAACCACACAACTATGAGCAATGTTGCCACTTACTGACTGTTCCCTCTTGGGTGCTTTTCCTCCACTAGCTGCGCGCACACACACATACATGAGGAAAACATAATGAGCAAGTACAGATACTTCAAGTACTACAGTTGCAGTCATAGATATTTCGCGTGGTAATAATTTTGCGGTCTAACCACTATAAGCTACAGACAAATATTTCAAGGGGGAAACATCACTGTGAAAATTCCACTCAGATATGAACACTGATGGAGGATGAGATACATCGAGTTGCATGTGCGTCACTACCACATTATAACGACATATGGGAAGCATGCAGCTGTTGGGGAAGAGCGTGAGCCAAGGGACAGATATGCTAGTCTTCAACCAATGATTATCTTCATAAAGTGGTGCACCCCAATACCTCCAATTTTCCCCTTCTTATCCTTGGCCGATGCAGGAGGCTTCATGACTTTCTTGGGCTGTGGGTGAAATGATGAATATACACACTCACAATAAATGATCAGTAGCTAGTTTCAATCATCAGCCAAGGCTAACAGCTTCCAAGAATTAGAAATGAAAATTTGTTTTTTCTGTCTGTCCTAGGGGGACAACTGCACCTTAAATTCTTCCTCACTCTCGCTTTCAGCTTCTGATCTCCTCCTCTTGGTCTGTGTGAGCACGGTAATGTGTACAATAGTGAGCTACTGTGTGAGCACGGTAATGTGTACAATAGTGAGCTACTGTGTGAGCACGGTAATGTGTACAATAGTAAAGCTACTGTGTGAGCACGGTAATGTGTACAATAGTGAGCTACTGTGTGAGCACGGTAATGTGTACAATAGTGAGCTACTGTGTGAGCACGGTAATGTGTACAATAGTGAGCTACTGTGTGAGCACGGTAATGTGTACAATAGTGAGCTACTGTGTGAGCACGGTAATGTGTACAATAGTGAGCTACTGTGTGAGCACGGTAATGTGTACAATAGTGAGCTACTGTGTGAGCACGGTAATGTGTACAATAGTGAGCTACTGTGTGAGCACGGTAATGTGTATAATAGTGAGCTACTGTGTGAGCATGGTAATGTGTACAATAGTGAGCTACTGTGTGAGCATGGTAATGTGTACAATAGTGAGCTACTGTGTGAGCATGGTAATGTGTACAATAGTGAGCTACTGTGTGAGCATGGTAATGTGTATAATAGTGAGCTACTGTGTGAGCACGGTAATGTGTACAATAGTGAGCTACTGTGTGAGCACGATAATGTGTACAATAGTGAGCTACTGTGTGAGCACGGTAATGTGTACAATAGTGAGCTACTGTGTGAGCACGGTAATGTGTACAATAGTGAGCTACTGTGTGAGCACGGTAATGTGTACAATAGTGAGCTACTGTGTGAGCACGATAATGTGTACAATAGTGAGCTACTGTGTGAGCATGGTAATGTGTACAATAGTGAGCTACTGTGTGAGCACGGTAATGTGTACAATAGTGAGCTACTGTGTGAGCACGGTAATGTGTACAATAGTGAGCTACTGTGTGAGCACGGTAATGTGTACAATAGTGAGCTACTGTGTGAGCACGGTAATGTGTACAATAGTGAGCTACTGTGTGAGCATGGTAATGTGTACAATAGTGAGTGAGTATAGTAATGTTTACTACATGAAGAAAAGCAAACGTCCATTGCACATATTTACTTGTAGTAACATCATGGCAGTAACTCACCCCTGCCTTCTTGGAGGGCTTGACTATCTTTTTGATAGCCGCTGACTTTGAGGGAGAGAAGGACGGAGGGGGAAGAAGAGGTTTAACGTCTTCTCCACTTGGCTTGGCCACGTGTTCTTTCTTTATCAGTTCCTGGAGGAAGACATGACACAGACACACAGTTGGGACAGCACTGTGGTTACAGGACAGTGGTAACGATACGGGCTCAACCATTTGAAGTACACATCCATACACACATATTCAACATTGTGCATTGGAACAATATACATCTACCCATTCATGCACAAACACAGTCACTTGAATGACAGCAGTGCTAGGGTTGGTTCATACACACGCTTAGTCTTGGTCCCAGAGCCATACTACCCCAAGTGCAGGGGCCTCCCTCATGTTTCTTCATTCCTCACACTCAAACCAAGGATTGACAGAGCCACCTACCTGTGGTACACCTTGCTGCAACTGGGTCCTCCGCAATGCCTAATGAAGATTACATTACAGTACCTATTACATCACCACTACATCAATACACTACTAAATTAGAAGAATGCCAGCTGTTCGTACTTACAAGAGGGACATCATCTTCACTTTCTGACTCCGAAATCATTGGTTTGCGCTAGATAAAAGAGACATAATATTAGATCGCAGTGTGGCAATCAACCATGGACACTACAGTATACCTTCACTGGTGTGGCTGGTTCCTTCTTGACCGAGACATCCGGTTTGACCAGTCTGACAGGCTTATCTGGTCTCATGTGTTTCTCCTTCTTCACAATTGGCTTGCCACTGACCCACAGAATAAGACATTTCATTTAACCAGAGCCCATTGAGAGCACATGTATGCGAGCTATTGACAAACTGAGTATCGAACACCTACACCTACAGTGAGTGCACGCTTACTTTTCAGGTGACGGCCTAGGCTTCTTTGTGGGGGGCCCTGGAAAAAAATAATGGACACTAACATGTCACTGTACTCTGTAATAAAGATTTGAGCCTGATAAAGAACACCAGTTGAATGGTCTGGCAAACCCATAACAAAGAACACATACAAGTACATCACAACTGGCAGGGTCTCCAGAGTCCAGACCACACTATCGTGATGGAACCAGGACTGCGGTCAGGGAATTGAAACTTGTCTCATTACTTGACAGCATAGCTAGCTACCTGCGTGGTTAGCACTGGGTGAAGGATGTACGGGCTTTGAGTGGACCTGTCAGAGAGGAAGAACATTGTCGACAACAAGTAAGATTATAATACAGAGAACACCACTCAAACAAGTCAAGGGGTGCAATTCTTAAAATATTCAAGAAGTGCGTGTAACAGTGAAGCGTAAAAGAAGTCTGTCTTACCGGTCTGGAGGTGTGGAGATCCATCATAAACTCCCTGTCTCCTGTGTCATTTAAAAAGACAAAACAATTATACCTCACAACATCCTAAAGAGCCAAGTACATAAATCCAATATTATTGTAAATGGCCTAAATTTCAGCCTCAAACACCAGCTAGCTAGCTAAGGGCTAAAGGGATTCGAACTTCCTCCACTGGGTTTAGAAAAGGCACTTAGGACATGTCAACACATAACTCACTGAGGAGTAATTCGCCCAGAAAGAAGTCCCAGGTTTCGGGTGGTGCGGAGACTAAGTTTCACACAAGACTCGTTGAGACAGTTCGTGGTCGCTGAGGAAATAGACTAAGTCCCACAAACAGGTCACTGCGCATGCGTGAAATCTAATCCCTGGGGTGAGTTCCGAGTGTAACGCTAATATTTAGACCTTAGTCCAAGAAGATGCCGTATCTCTCGAGGAAGATTCTAGTTTCTCTGTGCCCGCTTGTGAATTTGGACTTATTCAAGAAGGGGCACTACCATGTGGCTTGCAAGCTGTTGGACAACCAAGCCGAACAGTTGCTCTCCAAAGTTTCGTGCATTGGAGTAAAGGACCTGCTCGGCCCCAACTTGACCGACTTCACCTATCCAGGAGCATGCATCGTGGGGGATCAGTTCATCACGCAAACTGTGTTGGTAGAGTATACGGACCAGTCATTCGTGATGGGGGAGAGTTTTGTATTCAAGTCTGAGATGCCGATAAGAGTAGACTACACTGAGGTGTATGTCCCCTCCAACTTCTCACTTCAGCTAGACCTGATGTTCAGCAACGCAGAAGACATGCCTGGGGATCCAACAGAGTTCACTAAAGTATCTACTCGAAATGTTGCTCTACACATTGACTGGCGGAAGGGACTGCACGACCACTACCCAGTCATATTCGATTATTTCCACATGGCTGCAATTGGCATCACCGTGCACGCATCACTACACGAGTTCTGCTCGGATGACTTTCCCATTGAAACACCAGTGTTGGCCCCTACCAGAAGGTGGCCATTCCAATCCAAACCGCCCGTTCCAGAATTCCTGGACCTGGCAGCAGTCCTCTTCGGAGTGAATCACCGCAGTGTGCCAGATGGCGACAGCAGTAGGCAGTCTCGATACGAAGTACCCATGGCTCGGATCCAGAGGGCTCAAGATGCACACCAGATGCTGTGTGATGTTCTGAGGTCAGCTCGGGACAGCTTGCATATTGGTTATGCCATAATGAGTGGAGAGAGGTCTGGTGCTAGCTCAGGGCCGGATGCTGGCGACATTACCTTGGCTACCAGTATGGAAGAGGCTGAAGAGATGTGCAGGAAGCAGCTGTCAGACCTTAATGCTTCCCTCGATTCCACCTGGGAGTGGTTCTGTCAGTCGGCTGTTGTCCACCCACAGATGATCAACTACCTTGCTTCTCGTTCCCATGACACCAAGTTGGCCTATCTGCGTGATACAATCGTATCTCCAGAAAACCCCAACTTTAAGAGAGTCGCAAACATCACAGACCCCATCTGCCAGGCCACTGTCGCAGCAAAAATCCGCAGAACGCTGCAGGTCCCAATGCTTTGCTACTGCACAGAGAACGTTGAGATTCAGCCTAACTGCAGTGTGGTTTTCACAGAGCCATGCCCTTGGGCCACACTAGGTGAGGGTAACCACGAATCCACACAATCACTGGCAACCTCGCTACCAGGTGGAGCCCGACCGTCTAGGTCAGGGTTCCTAAAACACATTCGTCCTTACCTCCTCAACTCTTTTCCCTACTCGGACCGGCAGAGAAGACCAGCTGTACACCTAGTTGTCTGTGTGCATGGATTGCAAGGGAACCAATTTGACCTTCGTCTCTACCGCATTTTCCTCCAGTTGACCCTCCCACAAGTTCGCTTTGACTTCCTCATGGCTCAGTCCAACCAGAAGGATACGTTCTGTGACTTCAACGTGATGACTAGCAACATTCTGGATGAGATCCTGGAGTACATCTCAGAAATGCCGACTCTTCCATCTAAGATCAGCTTCATTGGACACTCCCTGGGGAACATTGTGGTCCGATCCCTGGTGACCAGACCTGAGTTTGCCCACCTCCAGCACAAATTGCACCTGTTTCTCTCAATATGTGGCCCCCATTTGGGCACACGTTACCAGAATGGGATCATCAGCATGGGAATGTGGGCTGTCCGAAGGTGGTACAATTCGAAATCCCTCCTCCAGCTCTCTTTGAAAGATGCACCAGAGCCAAGAGACTCTTTTCTCTACCACTTGAGTGAGGCACCAAGTTTCGAGTGTTTCCGACACATCGTCCTTCTGTCATCACCACAAGACAAATACGTACCCTACCACTCGGCCAAGATTGCCACCGTCTCGCGGGATGGATCTCTACAGAGTAACCTGAGCTTGGAGATGATGCAGAATATTCTAGAACCGATACGAGAAGCCAAGGTGAATTTAGTACGGGTGAGTGTGGACCACAATATACCAACATCAGCTAACTCTGTCATTGGACGAGCTGCACACATTGCTATGTTGGACTCGGAACTTTTTATCGAGAAATTTGTTTCCCTACACCTAGCTCAATACTTTGTAGAATCATAGTTTCACAGAAAATGTAATTACATCTCTGACCTATTTTGACCTGACATCTTTGATAATAATATTTATTACCCCATTTTGGTTTCTTTTTACACACATTGGTTGTACCATGACAACCACATGATACTACAATCTCACCTAATAAGTGTATTCACATTGTATGGTACATGTTCAGCACTACAGAACTCTATGGTCTTCATTTGTTCATAGTTGCATGCAGAGGGTGTGTGTGTGTAGAAAGAGAATAAAGGATCACAAAATAATTAGCCACTTTCATGTTGGTCTGGCTAACCGGCACAATAGTGTGGCTTTTACTGGTGAAAAGAGGATGGAGGTCAACCAGTGTCAAAGATTGTTATCAAAATGGGAAGAGGTTGGTCTACAAGCCAGTAGCATCATGGAGGTACCTTCTTATGACATTCCTCTCGATCAGTTGTTGCCATAGTAACGGGTTATGTTGTGAGAGATAGCAGGATAGTTTTCCTCCTGGAGGAACATCACCACACTCCCCTGCCAGGTAAAAGGGTCGGTAATAGATGAGCATGATACAGCATACACACTAAGCAAGTACATACAGTATGTAGGTGTCTAATCACAGCCCCATCTTTCTGGTGTCATACCCAGGCCGCACAAAAAAATGGACTGGTCACGCTTCCCTGTATGTGCTGATCCAGCACACTATGTAGCATGTACCTGATACATTCCTTACCGGATGTATTGAAATTCATGTGGTAAGTAGATGGAATGTCTAGCCTCATTCCCAGGCTCCTCCCCAGCTTTTACAGTAGGCGACAAAAAGCTGGGGAGGAGCCTGGGAACGAGGCTATGGAACGTTCTTGCCGAGGAGGCAGGTCCTGGGAGATTAATTAGCAGCAGCTATATCAAGCTGCAATAGCCTTTCACATGAGAATTTAACTATGACTGTAGTGGACAAATGTGTTTCATCTACACAACCTCAAGACTGCAGACTGAGGACATACCAATGTGTGACCAGGCCCTTTTTGCACAGGCCTGGGTACAAGGCTACTATTTTCCCGGAAATGGGCCGGGAATGAGGCTCAGGAATAAGGCCTATAGGAATGATGAGGCCTGAGAATGATCTGGGAATGTGATCTGAGATTGAGACCTGCGAATGAACTGGGAATGGCCTGCCAGTGGGAATACAGGGGATGGGACCTGAGGCCTCAGAATGAGGCCAGGGAATGGACTGGGAATGTGACCTGGGAATGAGGCCTGGGATTGAGACCTGGGAATGAATTGGGAATGGCCTGGGAATGAGGCTTGGAAATGGGCTGGGAATGAGATCTGGGATTGAGACTTGTGCCTGGGAATGAACAGGGAATGGGATGGGATCTGAGGCTTGGGAATGTGACCTTGGAATGAACTGGGAATAGCTTGGGAATGAGACTTGGAAATGGACTAGGAATGAGGCCTGGGAATGAGGTCTAGGAATGGCGTATGCTGAACACAGCCCACACTTGTCTACCTATTTGCTTGGCAATAGCCAGTGTCTTAGCTTCGGCTGCTGGGATGTCCTCTCCCCTCCCAACCATCAACTCCACTTCCCCCACCACATAGCCAAAGTTCGTCTCATCCAAGTCCACATGTACCACTGAACCAGACATCTCACGATGGCGATCGTTTTTGCAAACATATGTCTCCCTGGTGGTTTCAAATTCAGCAATGCGAGTCAGGGTGCCCTCTTGTACCAATTGGTCTAGAGACTTGGCTCCTGAATTACAGATGTCAATTTCAGTAGCAATGACAGTTCTCAAGAAAGTCAGAATGTCGTCTTCACTCTGGAGTTCATTATATCTATCAGAAACCTGACCCACGCCTATACTCTGACCCCCAGCACAGTCGACTAAAGGGTGCTTTAGTTCCCAAGCTCCATCTCGTTTTCTCAGCCAGCAGTCACTGAGCATGAGTGTGTTGCACTTTACATCCAAGTATACATCAGTGAAAGTGCAGATGGTTTTCCTCTTGGCCCCCATTGCCTCCAGCTGCTGCCGAGTGAGAAGAGTCACTGTGAACTTGTGCTCCACTTCAATTGACATTATTTTGAGATGCTCCTGCAGACCAGCTAGAATACGTATTGCAAAAGGGTTCACTGACATAAGAGGATTGTCACAGTCTGTACTTGGTATGCATTTGCAGTTTCCATGACCTGGAAATTGAATTCCAAGTTTCAGAGTTCAAAGTTCATCTTAAAGTCTAGTCATTCCAAAACTGAATTCCGTCTGGGAATCAGACTGTCTGCTCCCCATATAATGCCCACCATGGCCTCTGAGACCGAAGATAAGTATTCGGTGCTGCTGCCCACGTACGAAGAGAAGGACAACCTCCCGCTCATTGTGTGGTTATTGGTTAAGTATTTTGGAGAAAGGTGTGCTTATCGTTTGCTGCATGGCAATATCTTGCCTGGATCCCAGACACTTGAATGGTCTGGGGTCCAGACTACCTAAAACTGTTAGTGGCTGCATGCACTTCCTTTGCGAAGTTCAGTTCAGTTCAGTGCAGTTTATTGATAACCCAGGAATGCCACATCTTCAATACCCATTCCTGGGCCCGATTAACATAGACTACGATTAACAGGGGATGGTGATGACATCATCATCAGTACATTCAGTGGGATGCAAGTTCATGCCTGCCTTTATTCACGTGGTACAGGTGGTCTGGTTGGTCCCAGACCTTAATTTCCCTTTGTGCAGATGTTGAGTTAAAGGAAGGCTGTTTCAGCCCTCATCAGTGCACTGTATATAGCACCATCAGTGCACTGTATATAGCACAATCAGTGCACTGTATATAGCACCATCAGTGCACTATATCACTACCTATAAAAGTCTATTGCCAGAGCTACCTGTAGCTCCAGCAATAGACTTTTATAGGTAGTGTTATATGTGGAGTTTAGAGCCTTCTATATAAGGAAGGCACTAACCACTGTTTTACTGCAGCTAGCAATCAACTAAAAGCTCAAAATCCTGAAGCAGTGGTTGTAGTAGTCTCATTCCCAGACCCTGAATGCACACCCGCGTTCGAGGTCTTGGAACAAGACTGGTTGTAGGTGTGAGTGATGTACATGATACACACACCTGGGAAGAAAGCACTTTTTTTTCCTGCCAAAGGAATTACATTCCTAGTGGTGGGACTCATACCTATTGTCCCTCACACCACTGGTCAAGTGTTTTAACTTCTTGTCCACACTTCCCCCCCCCCCCCCCCCCCCCCCCCCCCACACACACACACACACACACACACTGTAGTGGCTATGACTATGAGATCATTGTAATTGACGACAACAGCCCAGATGGCACACTGCAGGTTGCCAAGGAGCTTCAACAGATTTACGGAGATGAGAAGATTGTGAGTGGAACTGTAGAGTACTACATCAGTAGACTAGGCACTTTGATCTTCCCCTTCACTCCCCCTCCTCCTTCCCCTCTCCCTCCCCTCTCCTCCTTTTCCTCCTCTTCTTCCTCTTCCTCCTCCTCCTCCTCCTCCTCTTCCTCCTCCTCCTCCTGCTCCTCCTCCTCCTCATCCTCCTCTTCCTCCTCCTCCTCATCCTCCTCCTCTTCCTCCTCCTCTTCCTCCTCCTCCTCATCCTCCTCCTCTTCCTCCTCCTCTTCCTCCTCCTCTTCCTCCTCCTCCTCCTCCTCCTCTTCCTCCTCCTCTTCCTCCTCCTCCTCCTCCTCCTCTTCCTCCTCCTCCTCCTCCTCTTCCTCCTCCTCTTCCTCCTCCTCCTCCTCCTCTTCCTCCTCCTCCTCCTCCTCCTCTTCCTCCTCCTCCTCCTCCTCCTCCTCCTCCCAAAAGGTACTACGTCCAAGAGAAGCAAAACTTGGGTTAGGTACGTGGCAGACTGCATGTATAGTCATCTAAGTCTACTCCGCTTGTTCCATGGTAGGAATGCTAGAACTTGGCCTCAGACAGTAAAATTATTCTGCTTCAGGCATACAACACAATGCGAAGTTTTGACTGTGCACTGTCTTCCTCGGGCTTACGACTTTTAGAAGACAGTCAAAACATTGTGAAATGTTTATCCTTTTGTCGCTCACTTCTCTTGTCTAAGTACAGCGTTAGCCTGAAGGATCACACCACTTGACTCTATGACCGGAGTACCTTACCTGAACTTGTTCTGTTATCTTGTGGTGCTGTAGGGACAGCATACATTCATGGGATGAAGCATGCGACCGGAAACTTTATCATTCTCATGGATGCTGATCTCTCCCACCATGTAAGCCACTGGTCTCGTTCTCAGGCCACGGAGGGGGAGTACGTTTCCCTCCCCTTCACGGCCTGGAAAGAAGGGAGTGAGAAACCACTTGCTCCTCTCAAAGGTTGTGGTTGACTGAGGCTGTGAATTGTTGACGACTGGCCTGTTGTTAGCCAAACACTGTTGGTACCTTAGCGTTGTTCCCACGTGGCCTGGGAACGAGACTACTGGTATGTATACTCAGCTCCTGTTATCCAGAGCTTCTCATCCCTCCCAATCCAGCCCAAGTTTATCCCGGAGTTCATTAGGTAAGTTGAGGTATGCTTACTATTGTACCTAGATCCCTAGAGTCTCATGCCCAGATCCCCTGGGAATGCGGATCCCTGAAACGAAATACTGCAAGTGACAAAAGCTGGTGAAGGCATAGGTTTGGTGAACATTGATATGTCATGTGTGTTATAAATAGCACCTTCTGTACATTCACACGCAGAAAACAAAAAGAAGGAAACTATGACATTGTGTCTGGCACACGCTATGCATTGGGGGGTGGAGTTTATGGCTGGGATCTTCGGAGAAAGCTCATCAGGTGAGATACCCTTGTTCCCTAATCCTAGAGCCTGGGAATGAGGCTGCAAACTTGTTCCCATGAGAATGAGGCTGCAAAGTGACCATATTTGTGTTCACAGACAAACAAGACTGACTGACTGTCACTTCAGTGACCATAAACTAAATTGCTTCATATGGCCATGTTGTCAGAGGTATACAACTGCACAGCACATATCAGTACTATAGCACATTGTTCCCCTGCAGCCGAGGGGCCAACTACCTGGCTCAGGTACTGCTGAGACCTGGTGCCTCTGATCTCACCGGAAGCTTCAGGTATAGATCTCACTTCAGAGTGTGTACCTTGTGGAGCGGTAGGCTCACAACTGTTGTTCTTGTATGTAGGAAACCTCATTCCTATGTTGTATGGGAATGAGGTTATACGACTAGGTTCATAATTGCCAGCTGAGTTGGAGTCTACGTTCTTGGGATTTCAGTGCTGTATACGATATTTCATCCCAGGCTCTATCGTAAGGAGGTGCTTAAGGATTTGATGTCTTGCTGTGTCTCCAAAGGCTATGTGTTCCAGATGGAGATGATCGTGAGGGCGAGGGAACGTGGGTACACAGTGGGAGAGGTACATGGACCTGTCTGTCTGCATGATTTTTTTTTTAGTAGTACGAAACGTGTATAAAAATACAAGCGTTTTACAAACCAATGTAAATGTGATGAAGTGAATGATAAAAGTGGTCCATATACATAGTTTAGTTCGGTGAGTTGGGATATGACCTTCTGAGAGGGCCACATCCAGGGGGGTGTCACATTCTGGTCTCGTTGGGTGGTGGTAGGAGGATCGTGCTCCTCTGAGGCACATTACTGAAGATCTGACCAAATGAAAAGCTCAGATCCATGCAATGGTTTTGTTGCATGATAGTGTCTGTGGATAGTCATTCCCCGGGGGGACTGTCTGCTCTCTATCCTGTAGTGTACTCCATAGTCAACTCTGTCTGTATGGTTCCATACCATTCCTTTAGGTTTCCATATTTTGGCTGTAGGTTTGGTACTGAACTTCATCGCTCCAGGGATGGCATATATGGGATCGGCCTGGGAACGAAGCTAGCTAGCAGGATCTAACACCTATACCAACTCCAGCAGAGCAAAACATTCCCATGATACAACACAACACAAATTAATGCACAATCACTACACACCTATTCAGTTTTGTTGAGTTTGCGTTCTCTTTCCTTCAAGTTCACATTTCCTCTGGGATACTTGACCGAGGATTTTCAGGTTGCCTGTCCCAGATCCATTCAAGAAATGAGTGCATTCGCATGAGTGCTTTAGGTCTCCTTTTCTGTGGTCTCCCATATACTAGCCTCGATCGTTCTGGGCATAGAGGCCTGTGAACAAGGCTACCATTTACTGTATTGTATGTGTCAGTTCCAAACCATTTCCTCTGGGATTCTCCAGCTGCTGGGTTTTCCCTATTGTTTCAGGATCCTATTCCACATTCCTTCCTCCAGGTTCCCATATCATTTGTGGATCGAGTATACGGAGAATCCAAACTTGGAGGCACGGAAGTTGTCTCTTACGCCAAAGGACTATTATACCTATTTGCTACCACATAACCAAGCTACAGACATGATAACTTTTCACTGCTAAAAAATCATCGAGCAAATTTGTACACAATTCAAAGTTTGGGGTATTTCACGGCATGACGTACAAAACCAAGAGATCTAACATCTACTGTGTATGTGAAACGAACTGTACATTGGACATGGCATCTGCTGTGAGTGAACAGTAGGTATGCCCCTAGCAATTAAACTGAGAGTGGTATAATGCTAATATAGAGTAGTAGACTAGAATTGTTAACGTTTTATAACAACTGGCTGCCTCCTGACCCTGGAGTGAGAAATGAAGGCATACATAAATCACAGGGATAGCGGTGTGTGCCTGTACTTACAAATGGTTTTACCATACAGAATGCCACAGAGGCGGCGCCGCCGGTCCGGCTGGTCCGGCTTTGGCCGGACCACTTTTCCAGCCGACCTGATTATAATATCACGTGCAGTGTAGTCAATGCATAATCTACGCTTGATCTTATATGCAGACTCGGCAATGGCATCTGTTTCTCGTCCTAGTTGTGGGCCTACCATTGAAACTCCACTGCAGCCAAGGTCTTTTCTTTCCCAAAACGGCCATTTTGATGCTACGAGAGCGCTTCCTCATCGCTAAAAATACATGCTAAAAATTTTTTCCACGCTTTGCGCGGACAGATCAGCGCTTCACGCCTCTGCCAACACACAGCGCTTCCGGGCACCGCCTTTCACAGTGCGCTACGATAGTGGGCCGTACCACTTCTTTTATGCCGCTGCCGCCCCTGTGCCATGTCTAGTATCTACCACGCACTCATATTTCCCAATGAAAATCATGGAGCCCTATGTGTTGCCACTTGCGATTGGCGATTGTGACCGGTGTGTTGAATGCTGCTTAGCGAATGGTGCAAAGACGTACATAGCGAATGGTGCAAAGACGTACATGTACATGCTAGTTGTCTTGCTTCATTGACCCTGGAATGGCCGCAGCCATGCATGCATGGAATGTAACAATTGACTCGGCACTTACAGGAGAGTCGGGTCACAGCCTAGAGGAGAATGGCCAAGGTTGACCATTGCTAATCAGGTCTCATTAATCAAAGTCAGTAGACAGTGATTGACAGTTAGCCATCGCGCCCAACTCTGTTACCAGGAATAAGGACGTGCAGGGAGGCATAGGTATCAATTAAAGGCACTGAGGATGTCAGTAGCAATATGGTACATACTAGATAGGAGGAAGCTTTGGGTAGGCAACTAAAGCTTATCGATATCCAGACAGCATCTGTGCATCCAAAGTTTTTGGCCACGTGCTCACTGTTGGAACTACACTGCATGTTACAATAAATTTTACCATTCACTTGTCACATACAGGAGTGATCTCATTTTACCAATAGCCTCATTCCCAGGGCTTGGCCAATGCCATTCATGATGAAGTAAATGCTGATGCGGTAGGCTCAACTGACCAGAAAGGGGAACTGTATGTGTTACCCTGCCCACTTGCTACACATGCCACACTCCCAATCAAACTAATCTTCTCACTTTGATTCATTGCATCTTGCCAACTCGATTTGCTGTTCCTGCATCTTCTCCGTGAGCTGGTCGAGGATCCTGGTGGCACCTGGGTCGTTGCTTTGGGCTATCTGGCTCATTTGCTGGGAAATTTCAGTGATGTTGCGTCTGATGCTCCTGAAGGAGAGAAAATTTGCTGGATGTTAACCTCCTCATCCTCCTCTTTCCTTCCTCTCTCCTTTTCTCTCGTTCTCCCTCCCTTCCTCTCTCTCTCTCCTTCATTCCTCTCCTCTCCCTTCCTCTCTCCCCTTCCCTCCCTTCCTCTCTATCCCCACCCTTCCTCTTCTACCCTGTCTTCTTCTCCTTTCCTAACTTTCTCCCACAATCTCTTCTCCTCCCCTCCCTTCCCTTCCCTTCCCTTCCTCTTCTCCCCCTCGCTTTCCTCCACCCTCCCTTCCTCTCTTACCTCACAGTACTGTAGATCTCTTCATCCTCCTCATAAGTTTTCCTAATCTCCACGTGCACAAGTAGCACACTTGACTCAAGCTCATCATTGTTCAAGCTCTTCAGTGGAACAGAACGGAAACCGGTCTTAATGCATGAGACTGGGAACACAGCCTGCCCTATAAAGTTGGGATCCCCAAACACATCTTCATCTTGCGCTGCAAACCGTAGTAAGGCCAGGTCAGGGTTCATGATATCAAACTCGCAGCCTTCATTCCATACTGGGTTGAAACCATTATCCTCTGAGTGGGAATGAGACAGGAAAGAGAATATAAAGTCAAGGTTCAGGCTAAGGCTTTTCCAAGTTCTTGTGGTTTGAAATGGTTAACCGTCCGTACGCATGCGCAATAGAGCTCACCCAAACTTGTTCAGATAAAGTCCCTGAGTTTATGGCATATCAATCGCTGATAGTGAAATGCAGCCGTAATTATGAGGGTTGTGGGTGGGTTCTGTATGACAGGGCCTTTAGGAGGCAGGTGGCGGTGACAAAAGACCTGCATTGGTCCAAGTTAAATCCTACGTTGCACAGCCTGTGCATGGCAGGCAAGGCCCGTAAGAACAAATTTTGTGCTGTGTGTCTCAGCGATAACCATCCTTCGGAGCAGTGTCCAGACATGTGGCAGGGAATGCTTCCTGCCGGATATCTTGATCAGTTCAGGCCTCCATCAGCTGCATTCAATCCCGCTGCAGGGCCCGTACAAAAGGCAGTACCATTTAGCCAACACGTGGGACACCCCACTCCCCTCCCGCCGCAAATTTGCAGGCTATTCAACAAGCAAGAAGGTCCTAGGTGCACGTTCTCTCCATGCAAGTTCGCACACGTATGCAGCATTTGCAGAGGGCCTCACCGGTACTGTCATTGTTGCACTAGACCATAATAGTGTTTGTTTTCTACAGGCTACCTACTCTTACCGACTGAAAATCATAAACCAATCAAAGAAGAAAGATTCAATTGTGCGTGACGTTAGAAACTTTTGTAAGAGGTTTTCGTCTGTTATTGACATGAAGGTGAAGTTAATTGAAGAATTTGAAGATCAGGTACCACCTAACACTGGATTCGTTGTTGGATATTTTCAAGGTCGCCAATCCACAAAAAAGTGGATCTGTGATGTGAAGGATCTGGAAGCCATGTACTCGTACCTTGACGACTCCAACAAGAAGGAAGTATGCCTGTGGTGTGATGGGAGGTCCGATGAATGTGAGAATGAAAATTCCCGCTGGAAATAGCATAAAAGAGATGACAGTCCTGTTTCGAAGAGGACTGACCGGGAGTGTCAAATTGAAGACATTGTTACTGAACTTAAGGAAATTCATGGTGACCAAGAATACAGTGAGCCACAGTATCGCCTATGGGCACGTATGATCCAAAATGGACTACATGCTAGTAAGGATACGCCACCACAAGTCCCAATGATCACAGGGATTGCTCCCAGCCGAAAAAAGGCAGAACTTCGTGAGGACTCGTCGGAACCAAAAAGGCGTTCAGGAAGCTATAATCAGCACAGCCACTGCAGTTGTAAAGGCACTGAACACATCTAATTGTCAGATTACACAGCAAAGTGTACAAAACATTTGCTCACCAGCAAACACCCCTCAGTGCTCACTCATTACTGACCAACAGCTAGGTGTATCTCCAGGGAAAGCCGTGGAAATAAGTTTCCACCAGCTTGCAATGCTCAAGCAGCTGTATGAAGACCAGGTACTAACTGAAGAAGAATTAAAAGAACAAAAAAGCGACATTCTATATACTCTTCGTAAGCTGAACTAAAAATACCTCACACACTAAACACTTTCCTGAGTCTCAATAGGAAGTGTATATATATAGTAAGTTGGGCATGTTTCTGTAACATTAATTTTGTGCACACTCATCATGGAAAATGCAGCATACACAATTGTATCTATGTCCCTAAAAGCCTGCATTTCAAGCTCCATTGCCTTCATTAGTGATTTTACTTTTGAGAAAGCCTCCTCTATAGGATTGAGATTGGGTGAGTAGGGTGGCAAGAAGTGCACCAAAGCTTCAGTATCCTGAATCGCTTGGATGACTTCATCGGTGTGGTGAATAGAACAATTGTCCAGGATGACTACAATGTTAGGGTTTGTCCCATTGAAAGGCAGGGGAAGCACAGCTGGAGTTTCTGGACAATCTGGACATCATTGCCAGCAGCGAGTGAGAGAAGGTGGACCTCAGTCAGCCAATCTCTGCGTCAACTGCCTGGGGAGCCGTTGACCTGTGGAACCAGATGTGTCAGGACAAAGACCTCTAACCAATAGTTTTTGACATTTAGCTGGCTTTCCTCTCAGACTATAGCCCTTCTTTCGAAAGGTATCTCTCCTAAGAATAACAGCATCTCTGGCCTGTAGAGTGAAACAACAGTTGCAAATTGTGCACGTCTAGTTTCATCCCTCTGAAGTGCATATGTGCAGAGTCTCTGTCCACACTTGTGTAGAAACTTGCAGATGGCACTCAAGCTTACATCCAGATCAATCTGAGTCTTCAGCTCCTGCTGAATTTCGCAAAGATAAATACCTGGTCGATCCATAAATAATAAAGTACTGGGCTGGTTCTGTTATCTAAGACTTCCGGAATGCTTTGTCTGCAGGATACTGCTTCTTGCTCACATCACCAGTGGATTTGAAGAGTTCAATAATCCTACGCACTGTGGAGGAGTCAATACGAGGTTGCTAGCAACTTCCTGAACAGTTAGATGTAGACCTTCTATTTGCCACACAACCCTCCATCGAAGGTCCGGGATGTAAGCACTGCTGCGGTAAGGCTCACAAGACGCCATCGTTTTCTGTACAATTCTTGCGCATGCGTACGGACGGTTAACCGTTTCAAAACCGCAAGAACTTGGAAAAGCCCTGTACATATGTCACACTAGAGGTGGAATTCAAGTTCAAAGTACAAGTATCACAGGTGGCAGTCATAAAAGGTCACAATTCAAAGTACAAATGTCATCCTCACTGCAGGTGGACGTCTTGAACTTGGCCCAGTCAGCGTCGATTCCACACACCTCCACTTCCACCAGTGGGGAACAAATTCCACGTCCCTGGCGCAGCAAGTGACGTGCTCCAATGATCTAAGAAAGGGAGCAAGTTCAAGGTGGAAAGGTACTGCGTAATTAGCCACTTGGGTCTGTGTATGGTGTTCACAATGGCACTGTTTCAAGAAAGATACCTATAATTATACTCCCTAGAGAACATGATATTGGGATTAGGAAATTCACTCATGTTGTATACTAGCCTCGTTCCCAGGCCGCATGCAAACGAGGCTAGTTGCATACAGTACATACAAAGACACCATGGCAACTGGCAAACAGCATTTCAAACCTGCATCGAGAGAGTGATAGGTGTGGCCTTGGTGTGCGTGGTGGTGTCCAAGGGGTTGAATCCCGCTTCAAACATGCATTCTGGCATGAGCACGTAGCCACATCGCCCGTTCTGGAGGAACCGTCCCTCATTCAGGTGCATTGGCTTGTCTGGAGGAGGGGCATTCCATGAAGTAAAACACAGCTATGGGACACTGTTCAGCAAAGTTAATAACTACAGCAATTTGTAAGATATCACTTGTGGTTTAACTCTTCCACCGGTATAGTCCACTTTGGAGTCACGAGTTGTGAAAGGGTTAAACCATGCAGCTAGCTGAAACAAGACTGACTGTCACTTCAGTGACCATGAAACAACTAAACTAGATTGCTTCATATGGCCATGTTGTCAGAGGTATACAACTGCACAGCACAGGTGGATGTGAGGTGGACATAAGGGGGGAGGATCATGCTCGTCTGGTGGCAAACTGATGGAACTACTGATTTGGTTGTCAGCCTAACAAACTCTAGTTACCTGGATGGCAAAATTGTCATTACAATGATACAAGTAGCTTCGCTTGCTCAGCTACTTCATGAGCAATCAGGCGCCAGGCAGCTCTCTGCTGCTGTACCGCTTCAGCTGCTGCAGCCCGATTGCATCTGCTTCAACTGGCAGTCTGCATGCTGCTCCCTGTTTGCGTCCGCTTCAGCTGCTGCTCCCTGCTTGTGTCCGCTTCAGCTGCTGCTCCCCAATTGCATCTGCTTCGGCTGCTGCTCCCTGATTGTGTCTGCTTAGGCTGCTGCTCCCCAATTGCGTCCGCTTGTAGCCTCAGCTGTTCTGGTAGGTTCCAGCTCATGCTCAATGTTGTTGAGCATTCTTCGTGGAGTTCAAGGTTCAGCATGAAGTATAAGAATATAAGCGTAATGTGTACAGAATCTTTGTACTTCTGTACAGAATCACGCTTCCGTACGGAATTCCATACCCCTTTGCTGTCCTCGCGTGTACAACATGGTTAGGACGAGTGCACAAGCGTACGCTCACCTGTGATTCCACATGGAAGCAGAGATTCAAACGCAACTGAAATTCACTGTAACACACGCATTATATTATACTTTGTGCTCATAACAAACTCGCAACTAATGGGTCCCATAGATTCTTGAAGCAGAACAGAACTGACCTCCTGTCTGGTAGTTGAGAGAGACCAATTGTGACCCGGCGTTCCACATGGGGAGGGGGTCATAGTTCGAGGAATCCATGCGCTGGCCTTTCGGATACACTCTGCTAATCTGACGTTGGCTGTAAACCACGAACGGAGCCGCATGAGTCTTGTTTCGCACAAACTTCTCGATCTTTGTCTCCACAAAGGAAGACATCTGGTAGTACTTGCCGCTTTCAATATCTGAGGGAGATGCACATGTAGACCAGGTGAACACACCCACCACACAAACACACACAAACACACACACACACTCTCACACACACCCGCCCACCCATCAATAGCACGCTCTTGTGTACACTGAAAAACACATACGCAACTACAGCTCATGCACACACATACACAGGCACACCCACCACACTCACACAAACACACACACACACACACACTCACACACCTACCCACCCACCTGCCCACTCTCACATACACATAAAAACACATACGCAACTACAGCTCATGCTCTCACATACACAGGCAGGCACACACACACACACACACACACACACACACACACACACACACACACACACACACACACACACACACACACACACACACACACACACACACACACACACACACACACCACACACCACCACACTGTACTCACGCTCAATAGCAAAGGGTACAGGCCGGCAGTAAATGACCATATCTGAAAGTTCCCGTGCGATCCTCTTGATCCTCTCGTGCTGCTTCATCACCTGCTCCTTCTGCAGCATCTCCTTCTGCTGCGTCTCCGCCTTGCCGCGTGCATCCTCAATCGCACGCTGCCACTCAAGAATCTCCTCCGGGCTTTCGGCAGCCACCTGAAGTGCCGGTCTCCCGATATTATCCGCACTTGTCTTTGGGTAGACTCTCAGCATGTACATGTTGTTTCCGGGAATGTTGTGCATCTCGACCAGACACCCTGCGATATCGATCGCCCCCTGCTGCAGATTTCCTAGCTGTCTCTCCTCTGCTGCTGGGTCATTGGTGTCAATTTCCTCTACATAGTTCGATGGAAACCACCTCTTTTTTCTTCTCCCATAATCTCCTCTCCACCAGCCGCCATCGTGCTTCTCAACGTTGGTGATGATAGCGTCCTTGCAGAAGGAGAGTTCGTCATTTCTCATGGCGTTGTAGTCGTAGAGGGCTCTGACGGCGCAGGGTTTTTGCTTCTCTTCTTGGAAGGTGAAGTAGACTGGGTGATAGTAGATGGAGTTTTCATCTGGGTCCTGTGAGAGTGAGTGTGTGTGTGTGTGTGTGTGTGTGTGTGTGTGTGTGTGTGTGTGTGTGTGTGTGTGTGTGTGTGTGTGTGTGTGTGTGTGTGTGTGTGTGTGTGTGTGTGTGTGCATGCATGTGACAGAAATGCTCAGCAACAAGCTTTGTCCCCACCTCCTCTCTTCGCCTCCTTCCTCCCGACCTCTTGTCTCCTTCTCTCCCTCTTACCCCCAGAACCCCCAACTCCCTTCCCTCTTGTCTCCCCCGCCCCTTTGCTCTCTTGCCTCCCACACACAACCCTGCTCCCTCTCGCCTCCCCCTTACCTCCCCCACCTCCCCTTTGCTTCCCCACCATTCCCTACCTCTCCGATGCTCTTGAGCACCTCATCGTTGATGGCATACTTCAGCTTCATCCTCCGGTAGAGGGGGTTGGTCTCATAGTACTGCACCAGCTCTGTCAGACTCTCAAACGTCGCAGAACCAATTGTGAACATACCACCCTCCACCTGGATGCGGCAGTGACGAACTTTGCTCTCTGCTCTGTGCTCGTGTGTATGTATGCGTTTGCACGAGTCGGTTTGTGCATGTATGTATGTGTTGTGTGTGGGTATGTGTGTGTGTATGTGTGTTTGTGTGTGTGTGTGTGTGTGTGTGTGTGTGTGTGTGTGTGTGTGTGTGTGTGTGTGTGTGCGCGCGCGTGTGTGCGTGTGTGTGTGTGTGTGCGCGCGTGTGTGCGTGTGTGTGTGCGCGCGTGTGTGCGTGTGTGTGTGCAGAGGGATGGATCCGGTAAAGATAAGTGAAACACAGGGAGCATAACCTAAGGTGAAAGTTCAACCTCTACTGTTCTCCACCTGAGACAAATGCCCACCTTCCCCACACCCACCCTTCCCTCCTCAACAGAATGAGACACACCCACCCTCCCCTCCCTCCTCACAGGAAGGAGACACACCCACCCTTCCCTCCTCAACAGAATGAGACACACCCACCCTCCCCTCCCTCCTCACAGGAAGGAGACACACCCACCCTCCCCTCCTTCCTCACAGGAAGGAGACAAATCCACCCTCCCCACTCACCGGAATGAGATGGAATAGGTCTTCTGCTGTCCTCCCTGTGGCTTGTGCTCGCTGGGACGGATGAGGAATGCTCCATCCATGCGCACTCTCTTCAGCATGTCCTCAGCTTCATGTCTGGAGAGCTTGTTGTGGAACCACGGCTTTCCAACGTGGCTGTTCTGCTGGGCCACAGGCTCCCCCAGGATCTGCTCGAATGAGGGGCTCTTGAGTGGGTTTGCCTGTGAGGTGGGATTGAGGGAAGGAGAGAGGGAGGAGAGGAAGAGTAGGGATGATTGGAGAGAAGGTATGTGTTGGACCATCCACTGTCCTTCTATCTCTCTAGATCAAAACGTAACTGGTGTTGTACATCCTACCCCCTTTCAAAGGTTCAATGGTTCTTATGCGAATGTTGACTGCATGCGTAACCTCTAACGTGCTTAACAAGCGGATGCATACGACTTCAGTCCTTCGTGTTTGGAATTATGTGCATTGTAAGTACCAAAATAAGCTTGCGTACTGATCATATTCAGAAGCCCATTGAAAAAATAAACGGATAAAGGCGCTCTCTGACGGTCTCAGTTTGGTGAATGGGTGGTTTATGCAGAGAGGATCACTGGACGATAAAATGGTTCCCTCACCTTGTAGTAGACAATGAGGTCATAGATGGAGTCGAAGCACATCTGGTCAATGAGGTAGTACTTGGTCTTTCCACCCTCTGACTTGGTGTGGATACGACAGTGGTTGTATTTACCATCTCGCCTGTGTGAGGGGGGAAGGAGGAGGAGTGAGAGGGGGGGGGGGAAGCAGGGGAGGAGGAGGAGGAGCGGAAGGAAGAGGGGGAAGAGGAGGGGAGGGAGGATGGGGAGGAAGAGGGGGGAGGAGGAGGAGGAGGGGGAAGGAGGAGGAGGGGGAGGAAGACGGGGAGGAGGAGGGGGGAAGAGGGGGGAGGAGGAGGTGGAGTGGGAGGAGGAGGGGGGAGGAGGAGGAGGGGGAGGAGGAGGAGGAGGAGGAAGAGGAGGAGGAAGAGGGGGAGGAGGAGGGGGAGGAAGAGGAAGAGGGGGAAGGAGGAGAGGGGAGAAGGACGCAGACGAAGTGGCGAGGATAAAATGCAGTTAGGACAAAATTACATTATATGGAGAGAGTTGGTAAGCACTTGTACAAGCAAGGCTCCCCTCCCTCTTCTATATATCCCACTCACACAAAGGAGAGTGAGTAGTCGCCAGTGAAGGTGGCACTTTCACGGACAAGGAAGGCACCATTCTTATCACGATAGTCCACCAGCAGACGCTCTGCATCAATACGACCACCTGTCAGTTTTCCATGGAACCACCTGTACGGAACAAGTCCGGTTATACCAACACAAGTACAATCATCAAAACAATATTTCACTCACCTCTCCTTGAGATGCAGCTCGGTACAGGGGATTTGCTGCAGAGACAAGCATGTGACTGTCATGCTACTGACATATGACAGGTACACAGTCCTCACAGGATTGTTATGTCACTGTCATGTGACTAGTACACAAGACACTCATACAATTGTCATGTGACCCACCTCTGGTTCCTCCTCCTTCTCTGGCTCCTCCTCTTTCTCTTGCTGCTCGGTGAAGAACAGCTTGTCAGTAGTCAGAACAAAGTAGTGCTTTGCCCACATCTGCAGAGAGAAATGCATACCCTTACCGTATCGTGTGCAGTTATAATAATAATAACAAACAAGTGGCTTTGCTCGCTTCGCTCACTCAGCTACTTCCCCCTCGTTCGCCTACGTGAGTAATCAGGCGCCGGACAGCTCTCTGTGCAGAGCTGCTGCTCCCTGATTGCATCTGCTTCAGCTGCTCAGGTCTGATGAGATAGACGACTTCAAACATTTAATCATTTGGGCTTTCACGGGGCCACCAGGTTGGCACCCAGGGAGTCCTGGCAACTGCGCCCCCAGCTTGCTTGTGCTGGAGGATTGGCCTAGGAGGACACCCGTAGGGCACCGCCCTGACGCTTGTGAATTGTACAATCAGAGTGAGCGACAAGTAAGAAAATGTGGAGAGGTGGGTGGGAGTTTTTCAGTTGCTTGTCGCAGCCTGGTCGCAGATCGAACAAAGGCTATTGTGGAGCATGCTCTGCACCGCGTGCGTGCCGCTTTTGTGAGGCTGGCAAGCTATGGTCCGGGTTCCGCATTAACCTGTTAGTTACTGATGTACCTTGTCAATGGGGTCTTGCATAAAGAGGTAGCCATTTCTGACAGAGTTGCTCAAGTCCATTGCAAAAGAGTCCTGGACATCATTGGCGGCGGCTGGTGCTGCTGCGAACTCCACAATTTCCTCTCCCTCGTCATTGATTGTCAACTTCTTGTGCTGTGGGGGGGGGATAGAGCAGAGACAGATAAGTAGAGGGAGGGAGGGGGGAGGGGAGCGAGGGGAGAAGGGGAGGGGAGAAGGGGAGGGGAAAGGGGGAGGGGAGAAGGGGAGAGGGAGGGAGAGGGAGAGGGAGAGAGAGATGGAGAGGGCCAGGGAGGGGGAGAGAGACATGGAGAGGAGGGGGAGAGAGGGATTGGGAGCAAGGAGGAGAGAGGGAAGGGGAGCAAGGAGGGGGAGAGAGAGCCCATCATACCAGACTATTACTATTACATATAGCATAGTTGAGAACCAGCAGAGGAGGTGGCGGTATCCAAGAACCAGCAGAGGAGGTTACGGGATCCAAGAGCCAGCAGCGGAGGTGGTGGGATCCAAGAACCAGCAGAGGAGGCGGTGGGATCCAAGAACCAGCAGCGGAGGCGGTGGGATCCAAGAACCAGCAGAGGAGGTGGTGGGATCCAAGAACCAGCAGAGGAGGCGGTGGGATCTAAGAACCAGCAGAGGAGGTTGTGGGATCCAAGAACCAGCAGAGGAGGTGGTGGGATCCAAGAACCAGCAGAGGAGGCGGTGGGATCTAAGAACCAGCAGAGGAGGTGGCAGGATCCAAGAACCAGCAGAGGAGGTGGTGGGGTCCCTAGCACCAGCAGAGGAGGTGGTGGGATCCAAGCACCAGCAGAGGAGGTATCAGGATCCAAGAACCAGCAGAGGAGGTGGCGGGATCCAAGAACCAGCAGAGGAGGTGGTGAGATCCACACTTACTCACTCTTTGCAGCACAACTATACATCAACAATGTCTGACCGCTACTACACAAGCCTGACATGCTCGACATTAGCAGAAGTGTAAAACTAACTCAGCCCAAAGAGACCTATAAGCAATGTAGTACCTTGAGGATTATCTTCCTCTTCAGTTGGTTGGGTGAGGGTAGACACGAGGCATTTGCGTCGATAGGCTGCACAAGCAGCATCTCTATGAGGACAGAGGAGGGAGGGAGGGGGGGGAGGAGGGAGGGAGGGAGGGAGGGAGGGAGGGAGGGAGGGAGGGAGGGAGGGAGGGAGGAGGGAGGGAGGGAGGGAGGGTGGGAGGGAGGGTGGGAGGGAGGGAGGGGGGGGAGGGAGGGGGGGGGGGGGGGGGGGGGGGGGGGGGAGGGAGGGAGAGGAGAGGAGAGGAAAATAAATGTCAGGCCTCCTCCCACACTTCTGCATTTGCAGTGCAAAAAGGAGACTTGATATTGGATTCCCATTCCACACAGAGTGAATAGGGAGCACTGTCTCCTTGCAGTTGAAAATTCAGGAGTGATGGCTCAATGCAGCAAACATCCTACTTCACATGAATAGATGACAATTCTGGTTCCCTAGTCTATCGAGTTAGACCAATATTCTCTTGCTCAGGAAGTTGGGACAGGGAGAGCAAATTGGTCAGGTTCCATAGACTACATACTCCCCCCAAAGGAGGGTACCAGGGTATTCCCCCTCCTTCCCTGGCCTAATTCCTGATCACGGGATGCATAAAGGTCTGTGATGTGTAACACTCTCGGTTGAATTGGTTCATTCCCTTATCCTGTTGCCTTTGTGGAACACTGAACACAGGATGACAGCTTCTAGGCCTTCTCCTGGGGAGGAAGCCTTGCAATGAAGCCAGAGGCGGTTAGTTCCAGGTTTGCTACTCATGTACACACAGACTGCGCTCACATTTACAGCGAGCTCCCCACAGCGAGTTCCCGACAGTGATCTCCCCACAGAGAGCTCACCACAGTAAGCTCTCCACAGCAAGCTCTCCACAGTGAGCTCCCCACAAAGAGCTCCACACAGTGAGCTCCCCACAGTGAGCTCCCCACAGCAAGCTCTCCAGTGAGCTCCACAGCGAGCACCCCACAGCGAGCTCCACACAGCGAGCACCCCACAGCGAGCTCCCCACAGCGAGCTCCCCACAGTGAGCTCCACACAGCGAGCTCCACATAGTGAGCTCCACATAGCTAGATCCCCACAGCGAGCTCCCCACAACGAGCTCCACAGGGAGCTCACCACGGCGAGCTCCCCACAGAGAGCTCCACACAGCAAGCTCCACACAGCGAGCACCCCACAGCGAGCACCCCACAGCGAGCTCCCCACAGCGAGCTCCCCACAGAGAGCTCCCCACAGTGAGCTCCACACAGCGAGCTCCACACAGTGAGCTCCCCACAGCAAGCTCCCCACAGTGAGCTCCCCACAGCAAGCTCCCCACAGCGAGCTCCACATAGCTACATCCCCACAGCGAGCTCCCCACAGCAAGCTCCCCACAGCGAGCTCCCCACAGCAAGCTCCCCACAGCGAGCTCCCCACAGCAAGCTCCCCACAGCGAGCTCCACACAGTGAGCTCCCCACAGCGAGCTCCCCACAGCAAGCTCCCCACAGCAAGCTCCCCACAGTGAGCTCCCCACAGCAAGCTCCCCACAGTGAGCTCCCCACAGCAAGCTCCCCACAGTGAGCTCCCCACAGCAAGCTCCCCACAGCGAGCTCCACACAGTGAGCTCCCCACAGCGAACTCCACACAGTGAGCTCCCAACAGTGAGCTCCACACAGCAAGCTCCACACAGACAGCTCCCCACAGTGAGCTCCACACAGCGAGCTCCACAGAGCTACATCCCCACAGCAAGCTCCCCACAGCAAGCTCCACACAGTGAGCTCCACACAGCGAGCTCCCCATAGCGAGCTCCACATAGCTGAGCTCACCACAGCGAGCTCCCCACAGAAGCAAGCTCCCCACAGTGAGCTCCCAACAGCGAGCACCACATAGCTAGATCCCCACAGCAAGCTCCCCACAGCGAGCTCCCCACAGCAAGCTCCCCACAGCGAGCTCCCCACAGCAAGCTCCCCACAGCGAGCTCCACACAGTGAGCTCCCCACAGCGAACTCCACACAGTGAGCTCCCCACAGTGAGCTCCACACAGCGAGCTCCCCATAGCGAGCTCCACATAGCTGAGCTCACCACAGCGAGCTCCCCACAGAAGCAAGCTCCCCACAGTGAGCTCCCAACAGCGAGCACCACATAGCTAGATCCCCACAGCAAGCTCCCACCAGCGAGCTCCCCACAGCGAGCTCCACACAGCGAGCTCCACATAGCTAGATCCCCACAGCGAGCTCCCCACAGCGAGCTCCCCACAGCAAGCTCCACACAGTGAGCTCACCACAGCGAGCTCCCCACAGCGAGCTCCCCACAGAGAGCTCCCCACAGAGAGCTCCCCACAGTGAGCTCCACACAGCGAGCTCCACATAGCTAGATCCCCACAGCAAGCTCCCCACAGCGAGCTCCACACAGTGAGCTCCCCACAACGAGCTCCCACAGTGAGCTCCCCACAGAGCTCCACACAGCGAGCTCCACACAGTGAGTTCCTCACATCGAGCTCCCCACAGAGAGCTCCACACAGCAAGCTCCACACAGCGAGCACCTCACAGTGAGCTCTACATCACAAAGTTGTAGGGAAGACCTGGAAGACATTTCCTTGCTAATTTAGCATTTGCCTGATATGAAGGAAAACTAAGATACGTGACCTACCAGGAGAAAGGTTATTTAGACGAAACAGAAAACTCCCCAGTTGTGTGTCAACAACCGTATCAGCTAATTTTGATTTGGTCTTTATATGGATTTGGCCAGGGTTGTGCCACCATGAATCACAACATTTGGTCAGCTTTGACCACTACACCAAAGACCAGGACCCGTACTAGCTATGACATCATTACTGAGAGAGGTGTGTTCAAACCGCATGCACAATTATTTGAGGGGACATGGGAAATTAAGGGACATATGAAGTTTGACCTTTACACTGAAGCATGACAACTCATTGTAGAATCATACCCCAAGGGCTGCAGGCAATTTGGCTGTTGAATGATTCCCTCGGCTTCAAGGATGACTTGTCACACTTCAACATAAAGGTCAAAGTTGACTAATTAGAAGTCCCTAGATCACTTTCCCATATGCATCATTATCCAACCACCAAATGACAACATATGACATCATTATCCAACCACATGCATGTACCACCAAACACCTCCAATGGCATCAAAGTTCTAGCTGATGTATATAGTACCTGTACAGCACCTTATCCTACCCCGTAGCATTTCATGAAACGTTTCTGCCTGCACTAGCCTAGCCACACCCTCACATGATCAAGGTGGGAGAACAGTACTTACCATGTACCACCAAACAACTCCAATGACATTATATGCCATCACTGCTAAACCACTGCATATACGTACCACCAAAGTACTCCTTGAATGCCTTCGCCATGATCCTTTGTTGGATGATGTCACAGTGCTGCTCAATGGAGAGGATGACTGGGTACTCTGACGCGACAAATGCGTTCTCTTTGATGACCTTGATCACGTCAATGAAACGAATCTTTGATGTTAGGGTGCGGCCATGGTAGATGATTGGTTGGCCGTCGGGACCATCCCATGTGTCCACTGTGTGTTGGTGAGAGTAGGAGATGCATGAGATGGGAGGGAGAGGGAGAAGAGAGGAGAGGAAGGGGGAAGGGGAGGGAAGGGGGGAGGAGAGGAGAAGAAGGGGAGGGGGAGGGGAAGGGGAAGGGGAGGGGGGAAGGGGAGGAGAGGAAGTGGAAGTAGAGGAATTGGGAAGGGGAGGGGGAAGGGGAGGAGAGGAAAAGGGGAGGAGAGGGGGGAAAGGGAGGGGGAGGAGAGGAAAGTGAGGGTGAATAGGTTACACAAGTATGCCAAAGAATTAGGGGTTCAGTGACAATGACCACTCACATTCAATGCATCTGCATCCAGCTCGAAGCACTCGTGCATATGCCTCTACAGATGACTCACTGGAGTACTGGTTGCCTGTCAAATAGCTAAACACAGGTAATGGTGGACAGAGAGAGGGAGGAAGTGAGGAGGGAGGGAGGGAGGGAGGGAGGGAGGGAGAGAGGGAGGGAGGGAGGGAGGGAGGAGGATGGGAGGGAGGGAGGGAGGGAGGGAGGGAGGGAGGGAGGGAGGGAGGGAGGGAGGGAGGGAGGGAGGGAGGGAGGGAGGGAGGGAGGGAAGGAGTGGAAGAAGGAAGGGAGGCGGGAGGGAGGGAGGGAAGGAGTGGAGGAAGGAAGGGAGGAAGGAGGGAAGGTAGGAGGGAGGGAGGGAGGGAGGGAGGGAGGGAGGGAGGGAGGGAGGAAGTGAGGAGGATGGGAGGGAGGGAGGGAGGGAGGGAGGGAGGGAGGGAAGGAGTGGAAGAAGGAAGGGAGGCGGGAGGGAGGGAGGGAAGGAGTGGAGGAAGGAAGGGAGGAAGGAGGGAAGGTAGGAGGGAGGGAGGGAGGGAGGGAGGGAGGGAGGGAGGGAGGGAGGGAGGGAGGGAGGGAGGGAGGGAGGGAGGGAGGAAGTGAGGAGGATGGGAGGGAGGGAGGGAGGGAGGGAGGGAGGGAGGGAGGGAGGGAAGGAGTGGAAGAAGGAAGGGAGGCGGGAGGGAGGGAGGGAAGGAGTGGAGGAAGGGAGGAAGGAGGGAAGGTAGGAGGGAGGGAGGGAGGGAGGAGGGAGGGAGGGAAGGAGTGGAAGAAGGAAGGGAGGCGGGAGGGAGGGAGGGAAGGAGTGGAGGAAGGAAGGGAGGAAGGAGGGAAGGTAGGAGGGAGGGAGGGAGGGAGGGAGGGAGAGCGGAAAGAATAGTGAGAACTAATCACATGCAATATGGCTTCTGGCTAAGGGACATCCTCCACCCAATTAATCATGTCTACTACATGCAAATTACCAAAGTTTCTATATCACTATGACATCATGACATCACAGCAGCTCACGTGTTATGTGACGAAGCGATCCAGTAGTGTGAGAGGGGTCTGTCCATGTTCTGGTAGACTACACCATGCTCCTCACTCAAGATGGAGTTACGCTTGGAGAACAGAAAACTCAAAAACTATGTGTGTGTGTGTGTGTGTGTGTGTGTGCGTGTGTGCGTGTGTGTGCGTGTGGGGCGGTCGATAGGTGTATGGATATGTGTGTGGGTGTGGGTGTGGACATGGGAGGAGGGAGAGGGGGAACATGGGCTATGTGGAGACAAAATACAAATACCTGACTCACTCTTCTAATCACTTCATCTGCCTCACTCATCCAATCAGAACATCATCCAATCACAATGCTCACTTACTTATCCAATCAGAATACCATCATCACCTCTGAACCTCGAACCCCAAGAAGAATGCTCAAGAATGTTGGGCAGGGGCCGGAACCTTCCAGAACGGCTGGGGCTGCATG
>OZ007515.1:3729191-3759191 GCA_963931865.1 Axinella damicornis | reverse complement strand
GCGAGGCTAGAAGTACGAGCTGGTGGATGCAGTTAAACTCTGCTGTGGTATCCAGTATCCATGAGGTGAGGGTAAGAGCTGATCGGAGTGTCGTTCTGAAGCAAGGGTTTCTTTTGCCCCCACTTGAAAATGTTTTGCCCCCCTTAAACCCCAACCCCCTAAATGGCACACTGCCGAACACTATTCAATGCCCCCCCCCCCCCCCCCCCCCCTCCCAAAAAAAAACTTTCTCTATGTCCTGTTTTGCCCCCCCCCCCCTCCCCAACCCTGAAGGTTAACGTAACAACTTGGACTAGCCTACCAGGAGTGTGGTTGCCACTTGTTATCAAACACATCCTACAATGCCGCCAGCACTACTGGGAACATCCTCCTACACATGGCATGGGGTAGTAGGTACAACCCTATACGCTATTACCGGAGATTGCTACCAAGAGATTACAGTCATTACTGGAGATGACTAGCTTTGGTTTGAGATTACTGGAGCTCTTGTGTAAGAGACTACCGGAGATTGCTTTATCCACTTGGGATTAGAGTCGTATAACCTGCATATGTTGCCAGCTATGGGGTTAATCACTGTTTCCAGCATATTCACCATTGCCTAGAAACAATCCACACTACTTTTCGACAGTGTCTTGGCACTGAAGTTCAGCACCAAGTAATGACCGCAGAGTCCAAGAGAACATGTCTGCAATAACCAGTCATAATTATCACTAAATTACTGGTCTATTTTATACGTACTTGACTCCTCGGCGAGGGTGTGCCTTCCTCTCGCCATTGGGTACTGCAAGACCTCAAACGTGTCCGTCTTGAGACAAAATATTCTCTTCTGGGGTTTGTTAGACTTGCGGAAGAACCTTATCATTACTGTACCAAGGTCCAGAGCGTGGAGGATCTGCGGGATCTCCGCGCCCTCGCCTAGCGCCATTCGCGCCATGGCTACCGCCCTGGGACGGAGAAAGCTGGAGGATTACGCTTAACAACACACTCGGGTCACCCCAGCTTGGTACTCCACTCCCCCGATCATGTCAGGCTGCGCGATCGATACTCGAACGATCGATTGATCGTATATAGTTCCTTCTGATCACGTGCCGAGCAGATTCTATTTCCGCGCATGCGTAGCTCGTTCTCTTCCTCGTGCGTGGTGTCCAAGAATGGTGAGTGAACACTATATGCTGTGATGTTCCCTCTGCATGCCGACTAGACTACTGACTTTGAGTGATTCTACTGTTTTGCATTGCGTTTGTTGTAGGTGTACAAACGGTTTGTAGAGGTAGGACGAGTAGCCCTGATAAATGATGGGCCGGACCAGGGCAAGCTATGTGTCATCATCGATGTGGTGGATCAGAGAAGGGTGTGTTCATTACTTTACACGTTCCATTAATTCTATTACAGTAGGTATGGTGGGGGGTTCAGATTTACCACAGCTCTATTTAATGCACATACCTTCACATGCTACACTTTACAGGCGCTAGTGGATGGCCCGTGCTCAGGAGTGTCTCGCCAGGCTATGAGCTTTAAAAATTTGTGGCTAACAGATTTCAAAGTGAAGATCTCCCGCTCTGCCCGGGAGAAGCAGCTGCGTAAGGCTTATGAGGAGGCTGACGTCACTAACAAGTGGGAGCAGACTTCGTGGGCTAGGAGAATATCCAGGAAGGCCAGGAGAAGCCAGCTGACTGACTTTGACCGTTTTAAACTTAAAGTCTTGAGACAACGAGTGAGTATTGTGATGTTTGCTGTCCCCCCCCCCCCACCACCACCACCACCACCACCACCACACACACACACTTTTCAACTCCAGTCCATATGCAATGAATGGGAATGAGCTAGGAGTTCAAATTCCTTTTGGTAGCTGTTACAGAAAACTTGCAACATAGAAAACCTTTTAGGATGTTTATTAGGTAGAACCTACTGTACATAGACAACCTCAGGGTGAACGGCCAGACAGCAAGCTGCTAATGTACCACATGCATGTAGCTGGCTGGACACTGACTGAATTGGTGTGTCCTTTTCTAAGCACTGTGCTGTTTCCATACCGACTATTTTCTCTGCCTAGGTAAGAAAATAAAAGGTGGTTAGTTATCTTTCCTAGCATGCTTGAATATGATATTACTTAGCCTCAACAGTCGACTACACCAAGGCGCTCGGTCTGTAAATACTCTACTAAGACAGCAAAAAGCGAAATCTCCTGAGGGTGGCCCCAACTGATCGTGAATGGACTTAAACACTTCCTGGATTGTCAATTACTAGGGCCCTTAAATCCTTGCCCCCCCCCCCCCCCCCCCCCCGAACATTTTCGTCACTGAAATGTTCATGTATACCAGTCTTATCATACCAGTGAGTGGAACTTCCCTCTGTGCTTACGCATGATGTAATGATAGTATAATATGTGACCGGATTTGCGAAAACCCGACACTTCCCGGATTTATTGATTTTGTGTTAGAGCCAATTATAGTCACACAGCAACATTTCGGCGAAAACGCGGTTATTATAGCAACGGGTCGGCAGACCCATGGACTACAAGATATTGGAGTATAAAGCCTGGATCTACTTCCATTCCGGCGTTATAAGCCCGAACTCAAGCTATATCGTCGTGCATAAATTAGTATACGGAAGGCGTTGCTACGCACACAACGAACTACTTACCACAAATGGTGTCATTTCACGCTGTCCTCTGGTTTATTCTCTCCATTTTCACTCAGTCTGACCTAGCTATCTACCGGATGAGTCGCGAAAAACACGGCTAGCTAGCTAAAGCACGAACTAAACGCGTCCAGCTACTTAACAATGGACGACACGTAACACGGATAGTATACGGAAAATAATCACATACCATAGCAACGTCAAAAATTGTATTTACACGGAAAGCAGTTTTGCATATTCCGTGCGCGTTTCGAGCTGTATCTCGGCAACTGGATGACCGATCGCTTTGAAATTTGCTCTACGGCAAGATGAAAGGTAGCGGTTACCATTTCCGGTGTTAACTCAATTTTTTTCAAAATCCAGGAAGTGTCGGGTTTTCGCAAATCCGGTCACATATAGTTGTAGTCCTGCATGATCACTGCTGGTATTATTAGATTTCCTTTGCCAACAGAAAGCGAACATTGTGAAGGGGAAGGTCAAGCAACTGAGGAAGAAAGAGTCAGCAGATACTGCCAAATGAACACAACCAGACACATTGCCTGTCCACCTGTGAAATTGATGAATTTATATGAATGGCTTGGAAAAAGTGCTGTTGTGAGATCATAGTTGTACAGTACCATTGTTCTACATGTAGTCAAAGCTCAGGTAAAGTGGGCACTGGGTAGCCCTCATTCCCAGCTGCAGGCCTTCTACAGTCATGTTGTACACATACCTCCATGCAGGTTTTGATCGCTTACAGTATGCTCTGATGAACTGGAGGTGTAGAATACCTGGGAATTAGAGTATAGCTAAAGTAAATGTTGTATTCTGATTGGCCAGTTACCCATTACTAAATGCCATAGTTGCGGGTTTTCTACATGTAGAAAACTCGGCCATACGGGTTTTCTATATTTAACAGGATTTGTACATGAGAACATGTCTGCTTGTAATGTTTTACAGCATTATTACAGGTTTACATGTTTATGGAATGCTACACTCTAAATCAGTTAGACAACTTGACCAATGGGATCTACGAGATTTAGAAACCCTCGGGCCCTAAGTAGCGCCCTCGCTGCGCTCGGGATGCTACAGCCCAGGGCCCTCAGGTTTCTAAATCGCGTAGATCCCTTGGTCTCAGTGTCTAACCTATATCAAGGCTATAGGCACTATTCTCATTCCCAGACCCCAACAAGGACCACTTGCAGTATATATGATCAGTCAAGTGGTACTGCATGCTGGGGTTATTGTTTGGGTATATAGGTAAGGTAGTGGAGTGGAGTTGGGCTTTATACCTAATTGGCACTCCAATATACATGTAAATCACCAGCAGCATAATAAACAATAAGGATTCTATGCTAGTAGCTAGGATGTTAGTCACGAGACCAGGTGCGTCCCATCCCTACCATTTTCCATCAGGATGTACATAGAAAAAGATAACTGCTGTATCACAGCTGGACTACTGAAGGCATGGGCCAAATTGAGGGTATGAGCTGTGTTGAGCTTTTTTCCGGTACATGTAGCATAGGAGTCATCAAACTCAGGAATTCAAAGTAAGCACAATCAGCAAAAAAAATCACCTGGGCTGGTTTGTCGGACTACAGAGTGATCAACACACAAGACCGAAGTGCAATACACGTAATATGAAACACACTAGCAATTGATTTATATACGGGCAGAAGCAATGGGGTGGAATTGAGTCTCACAGTCTAAGCTCTTCTCCGACTGTCTGGTGACAGTTCTACCGTCGGTGAATGGTTGCGGCTTGTTTGTCCTACTCAAGAAGTTCTGCAAGATGGCTTGCGGCTCTTGTGTGTTCCCAGCACTTGCATTCAAAATGGCGTCAAGCCGCCTCTTTCTCTCTTCATTTTGTCTTGCCATGTTATCCACGTCCAATGTAGCTACTGAGAATTGTGACTGGCCACCAGCAGAAGGGACTCGGTGTTGGTGTGGGTGCAGAGGAGGAGTAGGATCCAAACCCCACTGTCTCCTTTCTCTAGGTCTTGATACATGAGGTCCTAGAGCTGCTTGGTCTCTGGTGTAAGCTCTGCTTGAATCACCACTGAAAATACTTCCAGAGCTAAGAGGAACGTGTGTGCTATTTGATGCAAGGAGATTGCTTCCTTCGTGAGATAGAGAGACAGGTTTGTTTTCTTTCTTGCTTCGCCTGTCAGTTCTAAGTTCAGCCAGCTTAAGTTCCTGCTGTGCTATGAGGGCATTTTGTTGAGCTACGAATGAACCCTCAGACAGAGGGGGCTCTGGAAACTCTCTTAAAAATCCTCTCTGAGTGGTATTCTCCCTGAGGGCTGTGAAATCACGCAGGACGTCAGAAAGAGCCATACTGTCCTTTGGTGCAGCTCCGAGTTTTGGTGGCAGTCTGGATCTTGGGAGGGCCATTCTTGGTTTCTGTACTCTTGCCATATCAAAAATGTCATCCGAGCGGTGACTGGTGGTATCATCATCCTTACGGTGGGTGTGATCCTGCTTCTTTGAAAGTTTATCTTTCTCAGAAAGAAGATGTCTTCGCATGGCAGAGAGCTGTCTCAAGAGGTCAGAAGATTTGCTCTCCGGTTGTCTGGGCTCTGATACAGTGATCGTCTGGCCATGTACCTCAGCTGTTGACCTAGGTTCTGTCACCAGATTAGGAGGCTCCAGTTTGACTTCTGATTGCATTCTTTTCCTCAAGGCAGGTACAGGTGGGGAGCTACTTCTAGGAGCAGCTGGCTCTTGTGGAGGGTGTGATGGTGCCTTTTGTTGGTTCATCAACTTGTGCCGTACCGTGGGAACAGGAGGCGAAGATGAGCGATATTCAGGTTGGTGGTAGTCAATGTTGTCCTCCGTGCTTGGAGGGGGTAGGGGGAGGTGACCCTGTTCCATCCTGCGCTTGATGACAGGTATGGGAGGTGACTTTGTCCTGGGTGGAGGGAGGGGCTGCTGCAGTCTCTCAGTAAGTGCCCTGTTCAACTCCTCCTGTTCCCTCTCTGCCTCCTCCAATTCTTCCTGGTGCTTCATGAGGGCAGCCTCTCTGCGTTTCTCTTCAGCTTCACGTTTGAGTACTTCATTCTTAGCACGAAGTTCTGCCTCTTTCCTTCTTTGGGCTTCTTGTTCACGGGCATAGTCCTCCTGCAGCTTCTTCCTCTCTTGTTCCAACCGGTCAATTTCTTTTTGCTCCTCCATCCTCTTCTGCTCCTTCTCCTTCCTCTTGGCTGCCTCTTTCTCCTCAACTTGTTGTCTCAGAAAATCACGATATCCATCCTGATCCACTTTCTTCTCGTTCTGCTTCCAGTCGTAAGTGTAGGGTGACTTTTGGGGAGTAGTATTGGGAGATCCCTCATCGATGTCACCGCTACCATCTTCAGCAGTGGATTGCGGACGTTGGGGAGATGTGCTGGTACACATAAGTCTTTCATTGTTCAGCTTTCGCATCTTCTTCAGATCTGTGACTAGATTACCCCTTCTGTCTCGAACAGGTGCTCCACACCCTCCCTTTCCCCATGGATCATAGATTTCCGTTTCTTTCTTTAACTCAAACCGCTCTTTCTCCAGTTTCTTCTGTGTTTCTTTCTCCTTCTTTTCTAGCATCTGTTTTTCCAGTTCAGCTCGGTAGGAGGCCTTGGTCTGTTTTGGAGTTTTACTTGACCTACCACCGAGGGGAGAAATGAACTCTTCTCCATCGTCATCACTCTTTCTAAGCAACTGATTTTCTTTCTCTAATCGTGGCTCTTTTGCTTTGCTCATCTCCATCCCTCTCCTCCCTCTGCTCTCGTACTCCATGTCCCAAGGTTCTGGCCGTCTTACAGGCAGGTAGGGATTGCCCATGTGCATTGGGAGGTGGTAGTAGGGGTCAGGAGGATGTGGGGGGTATTCCATGTGGGGATGGAATGTATAGGGAGGTTGGTAGTATGGAGGCACCCATGAGGGGTTGTGGTATGGATTCAGATGAGGGTGGTACCCATGGGGTGGGGGGTAGGGACTGTACCGGTCATGTCTGCCAGCATTGTGGGTTGGAGACAGAGGCAGCCTTCGTGGGTACTCCCTTTTGTCATGACCCCTCTCCCTGTAGTCATACTGTTCGTATTGCTTTTCGTATTCATCTTCTCTCAAAGTAGTGCGCTTTGGAGCTTCCCTGACAAACTCTGAGGTATCCTTGAGCCCCTCGGTGGGGTTACTGCTTGGCATGATCACATGTTCATCCATCCTCTCTTTCCGTTTCGCCTCCTCCTTTTCCCTAATCTGCGTCCTTAATTCCTCTGCGTATTTTTTCTGCTTCATCTGTCGGGTTCTGGTATCATCCCTCGCCCCAAGAGCGGCTATACCCTCTACTATAACCGGAGCTGAAATGGACCTCAGTGACTTGTGGCCCCCGCTCTCCATCTCTCTCTCTTGTTTTTGAGGTGACTCGTAAATTGGAGGTGTAGGGGCACGATATCTTGGCCTACCATCGTTCGAATGCCCTTGGCTTTTAGCCCACTGTATCAATTCTCTTTCCTCCTCATCCCATCTCTGTGTCCTATTTCTTGTACTGTATGGTTCATCTCTGAATCTGACTTGGCGGGCTTCAAGAGGATTCTGGTCCCATTGTTTCCTCCTGCGACTAAAATCAGATGAGTGAGTGTCCAGTTCTGGGTTCGTGTACATCTGGTCTTGATACTGTCTCTCTTCAGCAAGCCTCTTCTCCCTCATGCTGAGATAGTCCTCCCTTGGTGGGTTACCATGGAGATCATCATGAGGCCCTCTTCCTCTCCTTTCAGCTATCTCCCTCCCAGTCCTTGCACTATCATAACTCGAGAGTTCCTTCTCTCTTTCTCTTGACATTTGTTGGCGTACCTCAGCAACAGATTTTGCAGGGGCTCTAGTTGAGAGGGGATCCCCATTTGACCTTTGGTAGAGGTTTGTCTCTGATGGTGATATTCTAGCAGTGGCAAGAGCAAATATCAAATTATACAACTATGGAGAGCAATTAATTTAGGCGAGCCTGAGCAAGTCCTAGCCTCGTTCCCAGGCCTTCAGGCCCAGCTTTGTCGCAAGTGACAAAAGCTGGGCATGGAGGCCTGGGTGCGAAGGGACTTCACACCTTCACGCCCAGCTTTGTTGCAAGCTAGTTACTGGAACAAACGTTTCTAGCACTGAGGAGAAGATGAAATTCAACCTCAGACTTGGTACATACATGTACAAACTACTATGCCTGCGAAGTCTGAAGTCGTTCGCACTGGAGCCAGCTAGGTTTGAGTCTTCTATCTCACGAAGTTCAGTTTTTTGAAAGTGGAAATTTATCAGCGAGGATCACATATGCATCGGTGGAAAGTGACTTAACTGTCCTTCTGCAAATACCACTAGGGCTGAACTCAGCAGAACTTTTAACCACACTGCTATTATGCTTTGTGTAGCTATATAGTTACTGTTCCAAGTTACCCCACCCACTAATTTTGATGTGCTGGCTACATTGCAAAGCAGCTTTCAAGGGGCAGTCACGCCAATAAGCACCGCAGTCACAGCTGCGACTGCGTACAGTATAATAAGGAATTCGGCCGGAAGGGGTGGAGTCGCTACGCATTTTTCCGTATACTATCGCAAAGTCAACGGTCAAAGCCTGAAAATCAGCGCGGTCAACAGTCAAAGCCTCGAAAATCAGCACGGTCAACGGTCAAGCCGCGCAAGAACGGTCAAAGTTTTGACCCGCGGTCGCAGCTGTGACTGCAGAATCTATGGACGTGACCTCCCCTTGAATTTGTATCGTAGCTGGAGAAAAGACTGCACTACCCTCTGATCTTTATAGCAACTCTCTATTTGTCATGTCATTCTGTAAATCACTTGCAACTTTTAGTTCGTGTGTTCATTTCAAAAATGATTCACAAGTGTTCATCGACAAATTCACTCGACAAGTCGAGTTGACAACCCAAACCATGACAGTACTAGTCTACGTATACATCCTTGATGGCCTCAAAACAGGGATAGAGACCATGTACGACTCTAGTCTGGCACAGCCAGACCCTCGCAATGCCGTTCATATCTGGCTACTTCAGTGGTGAGTGATGTGCGGGCAAATAAACCTACCGGAAGGTTTATTAGCTCCATGTTCTGCACATGCACGAGCTTATCTTTATCTTAACGGTTATGTCATGCATTCGTCTAATTTATGAGAAACTGGTGATCAGTAGAGATAAGTTGACCTACCTTTGTTGCTTTCTGTCTTCACTGAGTCTTGCTTTCTCCTCGTTCAGCCTAGATTTTCTTGACGATATAAACTGTTCGATATCCATCTTTTTGAATCTTTTCCTGGTTGCCAATAGAAACGGATATTTGGATGGGTCCCGCCTACTAATTTTCGGGTGCCGGGCCGGGACCGGATGGGGAATGGAAGTACGTGGGACCCCGCCCCTCGTGGGTGGGGTCTCGGCACGATTGTGTAGCTACGTAGCTGAACATAACATCCGCTATGCTGTATGCGCAATCGAGGTTCCTTTTGACCATTGCCGGTCAATTACACGTACAGTGTGGAACAGTGATGACCGTGGCTGTATCGTGATCGCCATGAGCTCACACTGCACAGTTGCAAGAGCTTTGGTGAGTGAACTTTGTCTTAGACCGCGTATGCATAATTAATTAATTAGGCGGAAGCTTTGATGTTTACAGGCTAGTGTTTAAAGCCCTCATACAATATTCACTTGCTAATGGGTACAGTCTGAGTAAGATAGACCCCTCCCGTTCAGTTTTGAACACCCTGGAAAACCTCTGGCAGTGGTATAGCTCGGTGTTGATCCTGCCCTTGACCAATTTACACTGCTCAAGGTTCCAGGGTGTTTAGAGTTCTCATAATTATAATGAGACCAAACTAGAACAGAATCAGAGTTTTAGTCTCATGGGCCAGCCATATTTCTGATGGGCAGCCCGGGAGGAGGGAGAGTATTTTTTCGCCCGTCCCCCCAAAAATAATATGTGCCTGGCCCGCAAGGCTAAGTTAGCGTTAATAATCCCTGAGTCCTGATATCGAGCTCCAGAACAGAAGCCTTGTAACAATTGATCCTCCTGTTCAGTAGCCTCTTTCCCAGTCCCACGCCCAGCTTTTCGCTTCATCGCTTGCAGTATGGAAAGCGGGGAGGGCCCACTTTTCCGTACTGCAAGCGATGGACTGGGAATGAGGCTACCTGTTCAGCTATGTGTAGGATAGAGCCCTTCTTATACACTCACAACAATAAGACTCGGTCGGTCATCATTATTTCTCTGGCCTCCTGTGGTGCATGCTAGTAAATTCATGCCGCTGTAGTAAAATGACCTCATTCCCAGCTGAAGTGTTTTGTAACTTTGAAAAACTGACGTTGCCTGGAAATGAATATAAAAAAAGCAACAGGCGTCATCAAGAGTGCATCTTTGCACTTGGCTCAGTAGAATGAATTAGTCCACCTCCTCAGCAGCATTCAGCATTGCATTCAGGTATACAGTGCAACAGTAGATAGACATTCTATATCAGGAGCTTATGAGCAGTTCGAAGCGGTGGGAAGGATCAGGGTGGGAAGGATCGGGGTGGGAAGGATCGGGGTGGGAAGGATCGGGGTGGGAAGGATCGGGAAGGATCGAGCATCAAACTACCATACTTGTTTGGCTCCACCTGTTGACAAGTTAGCAGCTAGTCGCACAAGCACCTTATACGGAAGGGCTACAACTCACACCTTCTTTGTTTAGAAGCCTGTGAGGGCTAGGTTGCATGACGTGTGAAAAACTAACCGCAATCATAAGTCACGCACGATTCTGCGCACCTATACAGTCAATTTCTGTTGCATTTGAACAATGCGTATTGCAGTTTCTGTGGGTGGAACGTCAATGGAAATGACACGGCCTGGAATACGCAAGAGTCTCGATCCATGGAAGCCATTCAGGCACTTTGCGTGAGTGTCATATTTGCAGAACACAGTTTCCGTGATAATCCACGCAATACGCAGTGTTCCAACGCATCTGCAATCGACTGTACTTAAGTGACGTACATCACGTACATATACATGTACACTGACCGCAAACGCGAGCAATTCAAATCTGTATAAGGAGTGTTGTGTGCTGCTACCCTGCACCTGATGGTTAAGCAAGTTGGATGCACCTTCCTGTTATGGGCTCCTGTCCATATGCAGACATATATTTCTGCACATAGCAGTTGGAATTAATATGGGGCAACATTATTTTAAAGGGGGCCATGCCCCCCCCACCACCCCCCCCCCCCCCCCCCCCCCCCCCCCCCCCCCCCCCCCCCCCCCCCGGTTCCTACGCCTATGATAATGTATCATCAATAAGACTGAGTGCATATGCAGTATAGTTGTTCATGTGTATGTAATTTTGACAGCACTATTGTTATACTCTGTAATAGGGTGCTAGTGGGCGGAGCCTTCATCTCAGTGGCCATGTCGGGATTGATTGCCTGCCAGACCAGCTGGCTAAAATGAGGGTGAAGAAGGGCTTCGATTTTAACATCCTTTGTATTGGTGAGTGTGTGTGTGACTGCAAGTATAGCCTCGTTCCCAGGTTCCTTCCCAGCTTTTTGTCGTACAGTATGCGACAAAAAGCTGGGGAGGAGCCTGGGAACGGGGCTAACTGCAAGAATGTTATACCATAACTGTGTTGATAGAGAAGTTTGCTACATTCCCGAAGTAGTTTTCAAAGCTTGCATCTGATTGGTTTAGTTAGGTCATGTGACTTAGCATTAGCGCATTACTTAGGGCAATCAGGAAACCACTGCAGGATAGATCTAAGTTTGAGCCACTTCCCAAACATGCACATGTAGTCTTGTCACATGCACATGTAGTCTTGTCACATGCACATGTAGTCTTGTCACATGCACATGTAGTCTTGTCACATGCACATGTAATCTTGTCACATGCACATGTAGTCTTGTCACATATGCACATGTAGTCTCATCACATGCACGTGTAGTCTCGTCACATGCACATGTAGTCTTGTCACATATGCACATGTAGTCTCATCACATGCACATGTAGTCTTGTCACATATGCACATGTAGTCTCGTCACATGCACATGTAGTCTCGTCACATGCACATGTAGTCTTGTCACATGCACATGTAGTCTTGTCACATGCACATGTAGTCCTGTCACATGCACTATAGTCTCGTCACATGCACTATAGTGTATACATTGCACATTACTCTTCATTCAGGTGAAACTGGTGTTGGCAAGTCCACTCTGATCGACTCCCTCTTCAATGTCAGCCTCCAGGGTGAGTGGCTGCCTGAAGTTGAACTCCAGTAATTGCATACCCAAAGTTGGCAGGGAAACTAATGACTGGTCCGAGAGCGATGGTAGCAAGAGATGGGGTGGTAAACATGGTAAGGACATTAGCAGAGGTAGGGCTGGCAATAGTCCCATTCCCAGGCCACGTGGGAGCCTGGGAACGAGGCTAGGTTGGCAAGTACAAAAGAAGGCAGGCTATAGTTAGAACTTTGCCATTGAAACATTTGACAGCGAGGATTTAGGATGTGTTTGCTTGTATCAGTTAGTTATCACAAGTGTCAGACTCGGGAGTTGAGTATCTGTATTATGTTACATTCTTGATTATACAGCGACACACTAACGTATGTTCATGGTGTGTTTCCTCCCTACAGACACCCCGGTCACTCACAAACAGCCAAAAGTTACCCTTAATGAGCACACATATGGTGAGTGCTAGCCAGTCAAAGCAGCCTGACATGTGCATGTGGTGTGACTCGGTGTTCTTACAACATGTACAAGGATAGCTTAGCCTAATTCTCTCTCCCCTCTTCCCCAGAGCTCCAAGAGAACAATGTACATCTGCGGCTGACAGTAGTCAGCACAGCTGGCTATGGGGACCAGATCAATACATGTACGGAGAACAGGTGGGCAGAGATAACATTGTTGCCAGGGCACTGACAGATAGCCTGGTATACCCTGTTCAGTTTGCCATACCCTACAACTAGCAAGTAGCTTTTTTTTCTCTCGAAAAATGTCCAGTTGATGTCAGTACAGCCTGGAAACAAGGCTACCATTTGAGTACAATAGCAGCAGATCAGATAGCAAGTAAATATCAGAATCAGCACAAAGAACGACAGAGCTTGCTAAGTGCACTGCTCAAAATATTTTGTAACAGAAACATGTAGCTATTCGCATTAGCTTAAGTTAATTCCAGCACTAAATTATACTGTAACCCTCGCAAGGCATCTGCCCATGCATAACCCTAGTACCAGTACTCTAATGGCTCGGGGACCTCAAGTTTTGCTGTCTTGCAGCTGTCTGTACTTTCATACCTGAGCTACCGGTAGTTGTTAACGCTACAGTAAGTGGACCATCTCTTGTCCTCTCACTCCTGCTCACTCCCACAGCTGCCAGGCAATGGTAGAGTACATTGACCGTCAGTTTGAGAGCTACCGTCAGGAGGAGCTGAAAGTCAAGAGGGACATGGACGGCTTCCATGACACTCGCATCCATGCCTGTCTCTTTTTGATATCACCAACTGGGCACTCGTGAGTCAGCAGCTAGTTCTAGCTATTCTGTGTCTTAGTTACATGCATATGTTTTGTAACTATTGATATTGATGCGCATGTACATGTATAATAATGGTTTTATCTTGTGTGTAATCGCCTAGTATAGTCGGCTATAGTCCTAGCAGTGCACTGGAGATTTCTCAGAAGCAACTGCGACTGAAGGTGGTCGCATGTTCCAAATCACTCAAGCACTCCTGCTGTGCTTTGTTTGCTGTTCCTGCAACTACTCACACGAAGAGAGACTTACTGCTGACTAAGAAATTGTATACTGTAACAGTTGATTGAGTGGAAAAAGTCGAAAATATGCCCACCCCCTCTTTGAGTAGCCACTAAAGTTCATCGCCCATGGGTGTATTATCAGGAGATTACGGTGCTACACTGTAATAATACGGTTTTCATGTGTATGTCACGTTTCTAAGCATCTATACGGTTGTCACGTTTCTGGGCAAGCACAGTAATATCGTTGAGCTGAAGGAGGTTGAGTGTAGGGTAGCCTCGTACCCAGGCCCACATGTGGAACACGCATGTGGGCCTGGGTAAGAGGCTAGGTGTAGGGTTGGTTGATGGGAGGGGAGTTACCGTCCATTGGGCGGGGTCCTGCTAATACATGCATTTATTTCTCACTGCTGTGGTTCACTCTGCATGCTTCACAGAATCAAGCCTCTCGATGTGGTGTGTATGAAGGAGCTCAATGAGAAGGTAAGGCTAGCTGGGCTTTCTTTTATAGTGAGCACTTTACCGCTGGTATAATTGTTGATTTACTCAGCTGGTATCCAGGAATGAAGCTTAGGTTTGATTTCTTCTACTGCACCACCTCAATATGAGAACAGGAATTAGGGTCGTAGTTCCTGAATAAGGATAATGGTCTTTCTGGATGAATAGTAAGGACAGTAGATTTCTTACAACACAATGATTCTTTACGTTTCTGCCCCTCAGGTGAACATTATCCCTGTAATTGCCAAGGCTGATACCATCACTCGCTCTGAGCTGCCTCAGTTCAAGGCCAGGGTGAGCGTGCGTGTCTGTGTGTGTGTGTGAGTTTGTGTATACTTGTATGTACAGAGTATGCTAGTAGCCCTATAGTACATGCAACTTCATTGCCAGGCTCACCTTCCCACACCTTCCCATGTCTACATAAGAAAAAGTTACACACAGCGCAATGAAAGTTGAGCTGTGGAATTTAGGTACAAGGCAATGTATATATATATCATGCACACACCGCCACACACACTGCACACACATACACACACACTGCACACACATACACACACACACCAACTCACACACACACACACACACACACCACACAGATAATTGAGGAGCTGAAGAGCAGTGGTGTTCAGATCTACCAGTTCCCCACTGACGATGACACTGTGGCAGACCTCAACGCCAGGATGAATGTGAGCGTCAGCTGCACGCTAAGTTTGCTACTATAGCTCTGTTGAAATAGATACTGTGTTCAATGCCCTAATATGGCTGTGCTCATAGGACCAGTTGCCATTCGCAGTGGTTGGCAGTCGTGAGGAGATAACAGTGGACGGGCAAGAGATCAGGGTCCGGCAGTACCCGTGGGGGACGTTGGAAGGTGAGACAGTACGTGTGTATCTGCTTGTCCAATAATTGTCCTAAATAAACAGTGAGCTTTAGAGACTTAAACTTCCGGGAAGTTTGAGGGTAGTCACTCAGAAGGAGAGAGTGTACACTTGGCAGGTAATGAGACAGTGAGCTTTAGAGACTTATAAGTTCTGGGAAGTGGTAGGGTAGTCACTCGGAAGGAGAGTGTACACTTGGCCAGTGAGCTTTAGAGACATCATTATAACCTCTGGGAAGTGTGAGGGTAGTGTCAAAGTGAGGGAGCATTCCTTCCTCCTGCAGTTGAGAATGAGGCTCACTGTGACTTGGTGAAGCTGAGGGAAATGCTTCTCCAGTGAGTGTGTGACACACGTACATGCAAGCATAAAATACCAATTGTGTATTGGTCTCTTGCATGCACCCTTTTCCCACTGTGATGATTAATATACTAGCCTCGTTCCACGGCTCTTGTGTGGGAGCATGGGAATGAGGCTACTAATGCACATATCACTCCTCCTTTTTCCTCCATCCCTCAGTACTAACATGGAAGACCTACGTGAGGTGACCCACCACAACCACTATGAGGTCTACCGCCTCAAGAGACTAATCAGGCTGAAGGTACAGTGTACTAGCTGGCAGAGACTCCACAAGTTAACCAGGTGGAGTTATTTTAATCTCCTGCGTCTATTTGTCTGTCTGTCTGTCTGTGCCATCCATATCTTGAAAATTTTAACTGCAACACTACTGATACTTTGCATGATGAAAGACAGTAGCAAGATCTAGTGAAGTATCAATGAATGTTGGCCTTCCCACTCTTTAAGGGGCTGTAACAGAGACCTTTGCAGGCTGCAGCGGTACTTGAAGTTACGACAATACTTTGTCTATCGGTTCCTTGCTGCACTAACTAACTAGCAGCTAAACTCATGTGGCCACACCCACAATTTGCAGCGGTGGCAGTGTGGGCGTGACAGAGAGTGTTTGCTGTGTTCTCTATTTCCAACCCCATCAATAGCTGAGCGAAGAATTGGAGCACTTGAGTGGGCAAATTGCTGAGGAGAGGCAAGAGCTGGATGAGAAGATAAAGCAGTTGGATGACCAGAAGAGGGAGCTGGATGAGAAGAAAAAGGAGCTGGTGATTTTTTTAGATATTCCACGCACTTGCATGCCTTGTATGTCTAGGTATCACTCCAAAATAGCTGTTGATGTGCTGTGTGTGCATCCTCTCTCTCCTTTCCTTTACTTCCTCCCTCCCTCTCTCTCACCCTCCCTGCCTCCCTCCTTCCCTCCTTCCCTCCCTCTCTCTCTCTCTCATACCCTCCCTCTCCCTCCCTCCCTCCCTCCCTCCCTCCCTCCCTCCCTCCCTCCCTCCCTCCCTCCCTCCCTCCCTCCCTCCCTCCCTCCCTCCCTCCCTCCCTCCCTCCCTCCTCCCTCCCTCCCTCCCTCCCTCCCACCCTCCCTCCCTCAATCCCTCCATCCCTCCCTCTCCCTCATCCGATCCTGCTACCTCTTCTTTGTATCTCTTCTTCCTGAGGAGGAGCAACATGCTTTAGAAGACCGTATGGGGTAAGAAAGGGAAGAAAGAAAGTATGATCTAGTCATATACACAGGAGCGCATGAGCCACTGAAGGTGCATCGAACTAGTACAGGCATGTTGTGATCCCTCACGCCTTACGGTCATACCTTATATGGAAGACCTTTGCAGTACCGCACAAACGCCAATTTGTCTTTCACACTTTTACGTAATGCCCTCTTGTCGTATAAGGTAAAATGTTTGGCACGTGTGAAGAACTACTACTTCCGCTAGGGCGCGCATGCTGAGTTCGACGCTCCTTCGCCGCCTTCAGCGGCTCATGTGCTCCTAATTCAATGTAAGTATAGCTAAATTAATTTCATACGCATATATATATACATAATACATACATGGTTAGACCACAGTGTTTGTTACCATAGCTCTTGCACTTTCTCTTTTACAGTTGGAACTATTACCGAGGCATACAGCCGGTACACTGAGCTGCCAGCACTAACTACATTGTATGTTCAGTCATGACTTTAATATCCAGTTGGCTCATTATGTCATTTGGGTGAGTCACTAGCATGAACCCTCATCTCCCACAATTCACTTCCAAGTATATTCCTGTGCGTTACTGTTTTGGTAGCCACTACCTTCTGTGGATTGAAAGTGCTGCAAGATTTGTGATACATAGTGGGCTGGGTAACATCCAGTGGTCGTAGCTACATCTGTATTTGTATGTGCTGTGCACAACTGTCCGGGATTGCCATCAAGTGTCTTGAGATGTCCTACTGATCCTTTCATTCCCTGGGTTAGGGTTAGGGTTAGGGTAGGTCCTAAGTTGTCCTAGGGATATGCGATGGCAATCCCGGACAACCTGCCATGAATGTTATACATGGAAATAGGATCAAGAGTAGCCTCGTTCCCAGGCCCGCGTGCCGCTTTCGGTTGCACGAAAGAACGCACTCCCCGCTTTTCCGTACTGCAAGCGACGAAAAGCTGGGCGGGGCCTGGGAACGAGGCTAGATCAAGAGCAGATATTGTGGTGATGCCAGGGCGATTGATTGCAGTGTATTGGGACAACAACTGGCTAGGTACAGATATGACACACCAGTAGTGCATGCATGGAGCCATGGACATGTGGTCTCACAGTAAGCGTAAGGCTCTTTCCTGGGTACTGGCAGAGCTTCTTTTTTGGAGGGAGGAAAAAAAAATCCTGATTCATTGCATGCCTGCATTACACATGTGCAAACCCATGCGCAGGTAGCCTATACTTGTGTGCCAGCACCAATTATATATATTATATGTCCTCTTGGTACTAACACACCGATTAGCTAGCAGTGTGTAGGGGCTGATCATAGCACTAAAGTTACCTCCTCCCAGATGTGTATCTTTGAACAGTCTCCAGTATTAATACGTACCCTAATGTTCTCCACTTTTGGATTCTGGAAGTGATAAAAAAAACTGGAGGTGTAGAAGGCCTGGGAATGATAGCCTCCTGTGAAACTATGGGAATGAAGCTAGCTTGGTATCTGCTACTCTATACTTTGTGACCAAATTCAACGTAGATGCCACCAGTAGAACAGGTCTAGTCCCTGAGGAGCATGAGGAGCAACCACGGTGGGAGAGCATATGCAGCAGTTGCATTGTGAAAATGGCACTAGCTTGCTAAATACATGGAAAATGTGTACTGTTGTAGCCTCTTTGTGTACACAAGCCAGAGATTTTCGGAATTAAGTGGGATATAGAGGGGGCGGGGCTAGATTGACATTGTAAGAACCGCTGACCGTGGCCTCGTTCCCAGGCCTCGCCGTCTCGGGCCTGGGAACGAGGCTACTCTGACCGTAAATCGAATTAACCGAAACAACGTGCGCATTCACAAGCGAGCGCCAAGAGTCACACTGTGAAAGGCACGAAGATGAGTTCGGAGGGACTACTGACGGTGTTAAGGCGCTTCGTAGAAGAGTACAAGTCGCGTACACCGCAGCGGCTGAAGCTGGTGGACGCATACCTGGCCTATGTGATGCTGACGGGCATTGTGCAGTTTCTCTACTGCTGCCTAGTGGGCACCTTCCCTTTCAACTCCTTCCTCTCAGGGTTCATATCCTGCGTGGGCTCCTTCGTGCTTGGAGGTGAGTGTGTGTATTAGTTAAGCTCTAGATGTCTTCCAATAAATGCGCACCAAATCTCAAAGGTCATTATCATCAAGGGATGGTCACTCCGGATCCAATCAGCACTACAGTACCTAGAGCTGCCACTAGGGATTGTGACCTGTGGATGGGTGTGGTGTTACCGTGTATCGTATCTCTTTGTAGTGTACCAAAACAGCACGCAGTCACAGTATATTTTTGCCAATTAGGTCACTGCATTGTTTGGTATGCTGGTGTGCTAATGGTAGTCTCGTGCCCTGACCACACCCCGTGAGGGGGTGTGGTCAGGACATGAGACTACGCTAATGAAAGCTTGCAGTACTGCATTTACTAGTCTGGAATACACAGTGTATCATACACATGATTTTCAACGTTGCCAGGCCAGGTTCATTTATTCGACAGCAATACCTTTGCCTACTCTCAGGATCGAGGCAAAATATTTATACGTATATTCTTAGTTCCTGACGTATAACTGATTCTGTTTTAAGTGTTACTCTTTGCACACACACGCACACATGCACTCGTGCACACACTCACATCCATTCAGTGTGTTTAAGGATCCAAAGCAACCCACAGAACAGGACCCACTTTGTCAACATCTCTGCTGAGCGAGCGTTTGCAGACTTCATTTTCGCCCATATTGTGCTCCACCTCGTAGTAATGAACTTCATTGGCTAGGGACAATCATTCCCTGTAATAGGCGCCACTTTGTTTGTGCTCAACTTGACAATACATGCAGAGCGATTCTGTTGTTGGAATTTGCAAAAAACATTCGGATCATAACTAGAGTACTTTGCCCTTCCAGAGAAACAAATTTGAGCGATGTTTGGTCTGGCAGGAAGTAGGGCAATGGGTTAGGGTATATTAGGGGTAGGGCTAGTTCTAGATGCATGCATGCATGACATGTATTTCTGGTACCTATACCCCCATTGTACCTATATAGCTAGCTAGCTAGCTATAGCTAGCCCCTCAAATTTCCCCAGCACGGATCAACTCACGATCATGATCACAACTGTCATGATCACAACTGCACGTGCATACTGAAAGTGATCACATGCTAGAGAAAGTGAAGGCTAGCTTGTTTAGACTATTGACCCAGCTAGGACCTGCATTTGAGATCGATGCAGCATATTCAGGGTTATCAAGGGCTTATTGGGTACTTGGGGTTACCAATCTTAGTGATCAAAATGACAGTGTACGTGTAATGATCGATATGTAGTCCCTACAGATGTTAGTTCACTAGCATATATATGACTATGGTCACCATATGGTGCTCACTGATGCTTATCCCTTAACCATAGCTAAAGATGACATAACTGCTACGTTGCAATTAAAGTGTTGACAACACACCGCTTCAAGTCCACGATCTATACACCTATGATCTATGCACCTATCATTATACCGCAGGACATGAGACTCAAGGAGATATTGATCATCAACTGAGGAAGCAACAGTTACTGGCAGGGGAAAGGAAAACTAATGTTTCAAAAGTTCTGCTAGACCAGTCTCTTGTAGATGCCGGTGTGCCTTCCCTTCCAGCCATCACTCATTCTCCCTCCTCCTCCTCCTGCTGGCAGAGGCCGTGAACTCCCACCACCCCCCAGCCATGCTACTCCACGACCTCCTCGACTTCTGTTATATGCTGTCAACATGGAAAGAAACACAACCATAATTATACAACACTTGATGTTTTATCCACTCCTAGGCCTTTGCTTTGTATCACTAGCAGCAACGCAAAACAGACTGGCCTTGATTACTGTCCACTCTTTCCGAGGCTTCCCGCTCTCCAACAGGCTAAGTCAGGTGGAGGTGTTTAAGTAATTTATTGCCTGGGGATGACTGTATTGTCCTCAGCTTTGGTTAGGGTGGCCAGGAGACAGGGAGAGCATGATCTCACAAAGTAGTACTACACTCCTAAGGGTGCAACTCAAAAATGGTGACAAGGCAGACTATAACCATCTCAGAGATCAATAAAGCTCTCTGGTCAGATAGAAAAGACTTCCTGGAGTTACGAATACATTCAATTGTCACGAGTAGGATACAGACCAGCCAGTGGATTCAATTCATATGGCTGCTATGGTACAAATGAACATGTGGTCCCACAACGCACACCACTGACACCAAATGCAGGAATGGTCCCGTCTCTCACCTTGTATCTGGGAGGCTCTCCACAGTGCAGACCTGCAGTGTGAGTGGAGCTAGGCATCAACAAACAGGTGGAATAATAGTGGAGGGGAACACATACCTCATGGCTGGTGAGGGCTGAGCCGCAAGGAATGATTGGGGGAGACGAGACTCCCATGCTCTATGCATACCACCTAGACCTTCGGGAAGGGGGGATGGGGAGGGAGGGGGTATGTAGGAGATTAGAACAAAATTAGGGTCATTATCTACGTGCACACTAGACAACTAGACTGGCAGAGTGTGCATGGAGCTCAGAAGACACATCTAATGTTGGTAAGACCATCATTCTTACTAGCGATATCCCTCCTCTGGTATTGTCCCATTCCAGGAGGTACTCCACCCATCCACCTCCCTCCGAGCTGCTGCATGAAGGCCCCCGCATGGTGCGGAGGCATGTACGGCATCCCCATGGCTCCTCCCCTCCCTGGGTGACCGACGCCAGACTAGACGTACGGGAGAGATATAAAGTAAAGTAGTTGTTTATCCCATTGGTTGAAACGCACACTAGGATGCACAATATGCTTGAAGGGGAAATGATTCGGATCAACTTGAACTACACAGTGAAGGCATTGCTCACCCCAATGGCCATGAAGTCATCTACGTGCATGGAGGGAGGGCGACTGGTATTCTGCTTCCTCATGCGGAAGATGTCCTTTCTTCCCATTGCTAAACGTTGCTCCATTGCTGGAGGGAGGGAGGGAGGGAGGGAAGGGGGAGGGAGAGGAAGGGAGAGGGATGGAGGGAGGGGGGAGGGAGGAGGAGGGAGAGGAGGGAATGAGGGATGGAGGGAGGGTGGCAGTTGCATTGTGTACATACCACAAGAACACACTGTAAACTGCAGTGGGGTTCACTGTGGTTTGTTACCTTCTTTGAGCCTCTTCTGTGCTTCAGGGACGGTCAGATGCAGCTTCCGCTTCCTGAGAAACAGAGCAGAGAGTATGAAGAATGATGAAGGAGGGTAGACTAGCCTCATCACCTCTCGTTCTGTTTGGGTGGTGACTGTGGTGGGGAGGGGAGGAGATGCTTCTTGAGCTCTTCCTCCAAGTTTAGTCCCGAGCAGCTCTCTGATGCCAGTACTGGCAGGTCCACGATGGTCTGTGGAGGGTTGGAGGGGGATGGAAAGTCTACAGTGGTCTATCAAGACCACTGGTATATCTTACAGTATCCGGTTCTAATTCACTCTCATCATGGGGAGGAGTGGACAACCAATACTCTGGGCTGTGGGATGGGTGGGTGGGTGGGTGGGAGAGAGGGAGGGAGGGAGGGAGGGAGGGAGGGAGGGAGGGAGGGGGTGGGGGGAGGGAGGGAGGGAGGGAGGGAGGGAGGGAGGGAGGGAGGGAGGGAGGGAGGGAGGGAGGGAGGGAGGGAGGGGGGAGGGAGGGAGGGAGGGAGGGAGGGAGGGAGGGAGGGAGGGAGGGAGGGAGGGAGGGAGGGAGGGAGGGAGGGAGGGAGGGAAGGGAAGGAGGGAGGGGAGAGAGGAATGACAAGGTAAATTATAGTACATGGATCAAAGAAAGTACAGATGTTGAGTCAAAGGTGTACCGGGTGGCAATACCTTGAAGCAGCGTTGTCAGAGAGAGTGATGCCAGTTCTCATTTCAAACTGCTTCTCAACCCCCTCCATCTCCGGCCACACACTGTGCTCCAGGGACGGTAACTCTACAACAAGTCAACAGACCACACACTCACTTGTGACATCACAGAAGCAAACCAGCTTGGTTTTAATTTTGCGAACACCAGGTATTGTTGGTCTACGAGAATTTCTGAAGCCCGAGCTCCAATGAAGTGATTGTTCAACTGAGCCGGGCCCTAAGCTTAGAACCATGCAATTGAGGACACCGTCTTGCTAATAACCAGTAATCTACAGCTTTGATCTTCCTGTGTAGACAATGAATGAACTGAGTTGATGCACGAATCATCATCACTGGAAGACCCCACCATAATATTATATTCATGCGAGTGCGAACCTGCTTTAGCTTCTTTCACGCTGGAGAAATCCTCTAACAGTTCATTAATAGGGGTCAGAAATTCATCCATTATGCCTTCGTCTTCCTGGAGAATTGGGTGTGATAATTAACATTTTGTAATGGATATTACTGAGCACAGAGGATGTAGCATAGAATGCTCTAAATAAAGCTCACCTTCATAGCTTCCTTGAGCTGAGACAATAGTTCAGTACTATCCTTAGTTATAAAATTTTTCAGGAATTGTTTGGGGAAGGTTAGTGTTTTGACATCAGAGTGGGGGCGTCTACTGTGCGATGTTTCTACTTTAGCAGTGACCGTTGCCGTGAGCAACTGTCTCAGGAACTCCAGGAAGAGAGAAATGCATGAGAGAGTATCAGGGGGTGGGGGGGAGGAGCATCTGTGTGTATGTGGAGAGCGAGGGTGGGAGGGAGGGGTGGCAGAGAGGGATGGAGAGAGGGAGGGAGGGAGGGAAGAATTGTGGAAGGCAAGGTCAAAATCTGTGCAATAGCAAGAGCAAGGAGAACTTTGAGGCCATGATATACAGTGTAGTAGCATTTTCTTTGACGGCAACTACTGCCCTCTGGTGGCCAAATGTCAGCGTACACAAACATGAACATGCTTACTTGACAGAGTCGATTATTCGTGAGAGTAGTTGAGAGAATCCGTTGGCATTAGAGGGGAGGAGTCTGAGAAAGAGACCACAATAGCAGTAACTCGCACAAGAATGACAGGTACATGTATGTACGATCAAATTGAAGTCCTGTGGGAAACTCGACTCTGGTTTCACCATCATTCATGGTGAATGGGCATGAGAGAGAATACCCAGCTGGCTTTGACCAATAATTACATGTATAAGCTATACGTTGAAATCCTCAGAACCCCACTTTCTTCCTCCCCATGCATGACCGCAATAGTATTACGGAGCACATGTTTCTACTCTGAGACACTCCCAGGGCTCTACCCAGCAAAGGAAGAGGAAGGAGGCAACTCTATGGAGGGGGAGGTGTAGGGAAGGAGGCAGCTCTCTCCAACACAGCAAAGGTTGGAGGAGGAAGCCTAGTAACCAGACTATAGGTACATGCAGCACATGATCTTGTAGTGGTTCATGAAGCATTCACAAGACTAAGTGTAATGGCGAGTGTTCTACCAACACAACTTACCCGTACAGATGGATGACTCCAGCGTTGTACTGACATATGGACAGAATCACCTTCAGCCCTGAGACCACTGTTGCCAGGGGCTGGTCTGGTGACGTCACATGACCCAGCACAGCTGAAGTGATGTGCTCTAATTGGGACTGCCCTGGGAGGCAGTTGGATAACTGCAAAACAAGTACGAGGGATGAACAGCAGCGTCAATAACCAACCTCACATCATACTTATGTCGTACGTCTCTCATAGTATACCTACAGTGCACTACACTGTACACTATAGTATACTACAGAGTATATCACAGTAATCTACTGTACACTATAGTATACACAACAGTTGAACTTACCTGCTGGTCTGTTAGTGGAGTGTCTTCCATTTCATTTGAGCAGAGGGCAACGTAGGCATTGCATAGAGCATGCAGAATAGACTGGGGCCGTGTGAGTGGGAGCACAGTACATGAGGGACAGACAGATAGACAGCTGAGTATCACTCTCAAGTCATAATACTGAGTCATTAATATTGCTACACGTAGCTTGGTACTCTCTGCCTCCCAGCAGGCTTCACTAGCCTCGTTCCCAGGCCACACTAGCCTCGTTCCCAGGCCACACTAGCCTCGTTCCCAGGCCACACTAGCCTCGTTCCCAGGCCACACTAGCCTCGTTCTCAGGCCACACTAGCCTTGTTCCCAGGCCACACTAGCCTCGTTCTCAGGCCACACTAGCCTCGATCCCAGGCCACACTAGCCTCGTTCCCAGGCCACACTAGCCTCGTTCCTAGCCTCGTTCCCAGGCCACACTAGCCTCGTTCCCAGGCCACACTAGCCTCGCTCCCAGGCCACACTAGCCTCGTTCCCAGGCCACACTAGCCTTGCTCCCAGGCCACACTAGCCTCGCTCCCAGGCCACACTAGCCTCGTTCCCAGGCCACACTAGCCTCGCTCCCAGGCCACACTAGCCTCGTTCCTAGGCCACACTAGCCTCGCTCCCAGGCCACACTAGCCTCGTTCTCAGGCCACACTAGCCTTGCTCCCAGGCCACACTAGCCTCGCTCCCAGGCCACACTAGCCTCGCTCCCAGGCCACACTAGCCTCGTTCCCAGGCCACACTAGCCTCGTTCTCAGGCCACACTAGCCTCGTTCTCAGGCCACACTAGCCTCGCTCCCAGATTTGCTTGCAGTATTGTACTCGTTATTAGGCGCATGCGCTTATATCTCCACAGGAAGGAAGGAAGCACCTATAAGCGAGATGCGATACATTTTGAATGACATTCATCGAATCTTCATTTTGAATTATAGCTTGTCCACTCCGTAGGATCGAAAATGGCAGAGTTTCAGGAAGAAGACTTCAGTGTTTAATAAAGAGTAGCTGGGATGGGAGTCGAACAGACTCGAACCTGTACCTATAAGAGGGCTGCGCCTAATAACAAGCGACTATGGTGTATGGTCTAGAGATTACTGGAGATTACTAGAGATTACTAGAGATTAGTAGAAATTACTGGAGGTTACTGGTCCAGGAGACAAGTGGAGATTACGAGAGGTCGCCACTCACAGACTCACCATTACGCAGAGTTTAGCAGGAACAGTGCTCTCCTTCTTCTGGACCAGAAACAGCAGAAGGGGAATAAACCGAGAGAAGCTCTTTGTTTCCACGGTCTCCCTGCAGCACAATACAACACAGGGTTTTAACACGGAACCAACATGGCAGCCGGTTCAACCCAAGGTCTTTAAAATCATGCTAACTTGTCTCAGGCCACTTCCACATTCCTAGCGGATCAAAAGCCGGAGGTGGAATGGCTAGCCTTGTTCCCAGGCTACATGTACGGGGAAGACCCTCCCCTGCATGGCCTGGGAAGGCTGTGGAATGGCCTGACGACGAGGCTATATTCGCATGACTTGAACGAATGAGCAGCAGAACAGTTAGTGGCATTTCTACATTTCTTACTTCCGCCTGATGAGGTCAAGAACGGCAATTTTGAAGGCGGGCTGCTGGCAGAGTACAGCACAGGAGGTCAGCATTCGAAGAAGGCAGGAACTAGAGAGAGAGAATGTAGGGAAGTGAAGAGAAAGAGAGGGGGGAGTGAAGGGAAGGGGAAGGGAGGAGAGTGAAGGGGAGGGGTGTGAAAGGTGGAGAAGGGAAGGGAGGGGAGTGAAGGAGGTGAAGGGGGGCTACTGTGGGCTTCTCTACGCACTATGTGCTCTTCTTGGTCTCCGCTTCCCCCTCCTTCTGAGAGTCAATTTCAGGCTGCTCCAGCTGCTTCTCTATCTCACTGATGATACGTTTGATCACCATCCTGTGAGGGCACGTGAAGGAGAGAAGGGAAAAGGGGAAGAGAGGGAGATGAGAAGGGGGAGAGATGGGGGAGGTGGATGGAGGAAGATGGAGAGAAAGAAAGGGAAATGACTGTGAAGCTGCTGACTATAGCTCCAATCCCTGCAGTGATGTTTTTCAACACATACTGTGCGATGAGTGTGGCCAGCGAAGGACTGAGGTCAGCCAGCTGTGTGCCCACCCTCCTCAGCGCCTGTTGCAGTGGAGTGCAGCTGCTCTCCAACAGCGTCTCCAGGAGCTCTGAGACATCGGTGTAAAACGGACCCAGGTGAACCGCCCAGAGTCGTCTAAGACACAGCACTGCATTCAGATCAGCATGTGAGGAGGTCTGAGGGAGGCCAGTAGTTCAGCAGTGAAACAAGGACAAGTGAGATAAGGAGATTCGAACTAGCCTCTTGCCAACGCCTTCCCAGTTCTGGTTACCAATTACCTGTGGTGACTGTACTGGAAGTGGGAGGGGAAGCAACTCAGACAAAACCATCAGCCCACTCAAGAAACACTGCAGGGATTACCAGAGATTACCAGAGATTACTAGAGATTACTGTAAAGGCCATCACTTGACTGCCACATGACTATCATTATGACTTGTCACAAGAATGCCATGACTCTCACATGACTCACATGTGGTGCACTCAGGGTGTACTTGAATAGCTCCTGCAGCAGTAGGCACCAACAGCTGCTTGATGCATCTGCAGCGATATCAATGGGTGGGTGGGTGGGTGGGTGGGTGAGTGGGTGAGTGAGTGAGTGAGTGAGTGGGTGAGTGAGTGAGTGGGTGAGTGAGTGGGTGAGTGATTGAGTGAGTCAGTGAGTGGGTGGGTGCACTGGGTGAAGAGGTATATAAGCATGTACACAAAGACCTCATGATGGTGCACACACCTGTCATCTCTTCACCATCTTGAACAACCAGCTCAGGCTTTGTGAACATTACCAGGATGTCTATCATCAGCGACTGGATCTGTTGGCAAGACACGAGCTCGTCATCACTATTCATACAACAGCTTGGATATTCTTATCACATGGACACATGGCTTCAACTACTCAGAAGTTAGATTTGGCTGGCTGTAGTGTACTGCTGATCAATTTGGTACCGATAAAGGTTTGATCTCGGTACACGTGGTTTCTTGTAAGGGGGGGGGGGCATTCGTTCCCCCCTTGAAAATGTTTTGCCTCTCCCCTAGAGATTTCAAACCCAGACCCCCCTAAATGGTATTGGCTGACGTTGTTCGTTGCTGTCTTTGAATTTTCTGGATTCTGAGAATGCACAACGCAACGCAATCTCAAGATTGTGCAATTCTTAGATTGTGCGGAGCATATACACACGTACTCTCAGTACCAGACCCTCGCACGCGGAGGGTCTGGTACCAACATGAGGTACAATGTACATGTATTGCACACTCACATCTGGGGCACTATTTGAGATGACAGTGGACAGGGGGGCGGAGCAGAGCACCATGTGCAGGGAGAGCAGGGTGGTCACGGTCCTGGTATCACGATACTGGTGGTCTCCATCTGAGAGCAGCTCCGAGAGGAGGCTGCGCATGATGCGGAGGGCAAAGGTCGCGATGAGGACAAGAACATTGGCCTGGGAGACGGTGAGGGGCTGGCGCTGGCCCCACACTGGAAGCACAATATCTGAGAGTTTCTGGAGTAGAAGATATACACCACACTAATACTTCATCCCTTCTTCACAGTGCCAACATAGCCATTGTAACCAGGAGAGGCTGTATGCCTATACTTTGCTGGATCTACTACAGCCTTGTTCCCAGGCTCTATTGTGTGAGCCTGGGGACAAGGCTGGAGCGGCTGGGAACGTAGGAGTCACTGGACATGTAGAACGTTGATAATCAACTCTCACACACAGTGTCAAACACACACACATGCCCAGCTTTTCGTAGCTTGCAGTACGGAAAACCGGGGAGGGGCTGGTACATTTCCTCATGTGAGTATGACGTAATCGACAAATGGCAAAATTTTCAAAACAAGGACACTGTGCCGATTGATTTGCAAAAAAATCACCTCCCGAAGCTCAGTTAAGAGCTTACTCTCTCCCTGCAAACAGCCTGGACCGGTTTCAATCCTCATTTGTATAGCGGTGGGTCATCATCATCATCAGCAGGCACCGCTCTGGTGGAAAGTGGCAACTGCAAGGTCTCTTTTATACTCAACAGGGCATTGTGGACAGAAGCCACCCCTTGGAGCCAGGATGGTGTGCAGTGCATTCCACTCCATCAAAGCTGTTGTCAGCCAGGTCGGTGCCCTGCGGACGGGCTTACAGGCCTGTGGGGATTGACTGTAAAGGCACAATGCCTTAGCGCCCGTCTGCCACCCAGGCACCCCATTCTACATGTTATTCAACCATCTACACGTTCAATGCAATGCTTGGTGAGTATGACAGTCACCCCCCCCCCCCCCCCCCCCCCCCCCCCCCCCCCGCTAGCTAGATATGTGTGTTATGTTACCTGGTACCTTCGTCTCTTCTTAGTCTTTCTACCCTTGACCTCACTCAGGTGAGGAAATGTACCAGGCCCTGCTGGGAACGAGGCTACACACACCTCACATGCACATACCTGGAGCAAGGCAATGAGCATGTCCATGGCACTGGTGGAGAAAAGAGTAGTGAGGGCACTGCATCCACTTGAGTTCTTTCTGGCCACCTACATGTAGGTGAGAGTGGAGGGGAGAGGAGGGGAGGGGAGTGAGAGGAGGGCGAGAAGTAAATGAAGGGGATGGGGAGAGATGAGGTAGGAAAGAGGAGAGGGGAGAGAGAGGGGGAGAGAGGGGGAGAGAAGAGGAGGGGCAGAATTGAAACAGGAAGGGGCAGAGAGGAGGGAGGAGAGAGGTAATAGATATACAAAGGTTGCTAAAGCGAGCAGTATACATGCCCTTCATAACACAACAGCAAGTTAGCCTCATTCCCAGGCCCCGGTCTGGGAACGAGGCTAAGAGCATGTAGTACTGACCATTTGTGTTGTCTGCTGGGGTGATGAATGTGTAGAGGAGCCTCAGGGATGTCAAGATCGGGGCACTTGCCTTTCCCGGACGAGTGCAGTTCATATGGGGAGTGAGCCTGGGAGGACAATCAAGTGGACTGGCCAATCACCAGTGACACATATACATTGCACATGTAGCTGATAGGGTTCCGATGCTCACAAAGTACGATTGCAAACATCTGCTACGTCATGCCACACTTACTCCTTGATAAGGTTGACGAGTGACGGTATGGCTCTGGTGGTATTGGACAGTTCTTTAACCGGGTGTAGCCAATTGTACAGGTCGGACATCGTTTGGGCTAGAGTTTTCTGTATAGAGGTAGGTAGAGTAGTCCAATTATTGCACACCAATAGACATAGTAGCCTCAGACCCAGCTCATTTGAGGAGAGTCTGGGACCAAGGGATAAACTGTAGTGTTCCACCGATACAAACTTTTACTGATACTACTACCGATTCCGAATATGTGAAATAGGCTGATACCACTCTGAGATAGGTGTATACTCAATATACAGCTTTCTTCACAAATTTTCGCAACAAGCCGTGCTTTCATTATCAGCATTCAAACAGAATGCACCCAAAAACTTCGCCCTGGCCATCGTTGATTGTTCTAGCAAGTGCTCAGTCAGACTCGTGCAATTAGATCATCGGTACCACAGAACTCCGATAGCCGATACCTCAGCACTGGCTGGTATCAGGACTGATACCGATACCAGTATCGGTGGAACCCCTAACAAATAGACAGCTGCATGTGAGTATTGAGTTGACAATTCTGCACCAGTTGCTCGTGTACGAACCCTTGAAGAAGTCAGCCCACAACCAGCAGGCAGAGAGCCGTAGGACTGCAGGACTCCCCTCGCACAGAGCCTGCACACACATACACACACAGATATAGAAGAAATAACAAGGTGTCAGTCACATGACTCTTAACCAATCCAGTAATCAAATCAGGGCACGTGACCAATGCTTTAACCGGGTATAGTCTAGCCCTCCACCACTGGCCTCGTTATCCAGTCCCCCCCCCACACAGTGTT
>OZ007515.1:3632172-3728991 GCA_963931865.1 Axinella damicornis | reverse complement strand
GTCAAAAACCATAGTCACTCATAACTACAAACCTTCCCACTTCTACTCCTCCCTCCCTTCTCTCTCCTCTCATCCATCTCCACTCCCTCCTCTTCCCCCTCCCTCGTCCTTTCCCTCCTCCTCCCCTTCCTCCTCCTTCCTCCTCCTCTCCCTTCCTCCTCTCCCCATCACCTTGCTGTGAGGCCACAAAAGTGGAGAAGGAGACCCCTAACTCCAGCAAACACGGAGATCTCAAGGGTGGTGGAGGGAGCCGAGATCAACACCAGGAGGACACTCTAGCAGTCGCCGCGCTTGAAACATGCGCACAAGTGCTGGGAAATAGTCCCCCTCGGAGTCAGGGAAACACTTGACCTTGGTCGGGAAGGACTTGACCGGAGCTTGAACCTGAGAGGAAGAGGGGGAGGAGGGGGGGGGGGGGGGGGGGGGGGGGGAGGTTAGAATGAACCGGATAAGGAAACCCATCCACCTCCTGAGGAGTGCAGCATGCAGTGTATGACTGCATGTACATCAATTTTGTACATGTCTGCATGTGAACTACATCATAATCACCATGGTAACAAATGCTACCCTCATTTCCTGCCCCGGGGCTACTATATATTAACATAATTATTGAAAGTACCTTTGTAATGGACCGCCAAAGGGGGAGTAACTGAGTGAGCTGAAGGGCAGGTCAGCATGAGGAACGCACCACACTCTGACTCCATCGTCGATACAGTCAAAAGGCTACGTATGGAATTCTAATTGGTCCACTTCAAATCCAGTCCGTTATCCAAAACTCTCTGTTCATTGTCCTCAAAAGCAAGAATTTGGTTATGCTCTGAATATCATATTTTGATCATCAGTTTGCAATATTGAGACATTGCGTTGCAGATTTTCATTGTTACACTTCCTCGCAATCAAACACAAGTACACATAACAACAGTACACTACAGTGCACCCCAGTATATTATACCACACACAGAATACCACTCACAGTGGTGTGTGGCGCCAGCTTCAAACATTTCCTCAGCTCCTCCAAACACGACACTATCTTTCTCAAATCTCCACCGGGGATGGGCCTGGGGCATGGCCCTCCTGAGACTCGACCCCCTCCATCGATTCAACAGACTGGTCTGTTTTCTTCCGCTTTCGTTGTTCCTTTGCAGTGCCACTGCCATTACCTCCCTCTCGCACCCCTGTGTTCTTTCGTCCGCTGCATGGCTTCATCCAGACCAAATTCATCATCCTCTGTCCCACTTGCTTTTGAAGTCTCCTCTTCACCGCCGTTAACATTCCAGAAGTCGTCTGGAAGGGCACTTGAGGACTTGACGGGAGTGGAGGCAACCACCCTGGAGGAGGGGAAGGAAGAGAAGGGAAGGAGGAGGAACAGAAGGAGGAGGAGGAAGGAGGAAGAGGAGGAAGAGGAGGGGGACAGGAGGAGGAGGAAGGAGGAAGAGGAGAGGAGGTGGAGGAGGAGGAAGAGGAGGAGGGGAAGGGAGGAGGAAGAGGAGGAGGGAGGAGGAGGAGGAGGAGGAGGGGGAGGAGAACAGTAGACGGAGGAATAAATGGAGGAGCATGGTGCGAGTGACACTTTCAAGTATTGTAGCTGGACCCCCAACCATTGTCTTACTTGTCAACAGCTTGCTGCAAGTTGGCTAGGAGCTCATAGATGTGGGCTTTCCTCAACAGGGCAATGGCAGCAGTGCTCACCCTCAACAGGCTGAGGGGTGGAAGAGAGAGAGAGATTGAAAAACAAAACACCTTTGGTATGTGAAGCAATTGCACAGAAATTTAAAGCATGTGCCTACTGGCTCCGTATGTGTAGTGCTGAGTGTGTTGTGTGAGCATACAGCTGGCCCAGAATGAGGTTCAGCATCCGCTGATAAGAAGTGTCCTTTCCAGAATCTGATACCTGGGGAAAGACAACCAGGTATGATATCCGCACATACACAAATACATACACGTGCACATATGCATACCTTCCCACTCCAGCCTAGAAACCTCTCCATGCCCTGGGGGTAGTTCAGAAGGCTGTCGATGGCTCTGAGAGCTAGCAGCTTTAGCGATGATGCCATGTGGTCTGCACACACCAGCTCACATAGCTTCTCAATCACACCATGTTTCTGTATGTGTGTGTGCATTGTTGTGGTGTGCATGTAAGAGTGTGTGTGTGTGTGTGTGTGTGTGTGTGTGTGTGTGTGTGTGTGTGTGTGTGTGTGTGTGTGTGTGTGCATGTGTTGTGGTGTGCATGTGAGTGTGTGCACACAGCTGGGCTAGTCTCAACCTACCACAAGAGCATGGGTACACTTCCTTCCAAGTGCAGAAATACTGGGGACCATTCTCATTCCGGCCTTCAACTGGCGGACGTTCACCTGGGAGGCAATAATCAGAGGAGGTGGCTGATTATGCTGAATGGAGTGGGACAGCTGGTATGGAATGAGGACGTACTGCAATGGGCATCTGTCTTGCGGTTTGCAAATTAAGGCACTGCAGAGTCCAGGTCACTAGCTTCTGCATCACCTCTGAATGTGTGTGTTGGGGAAGGGGGAAATAGGTGTGGAGGGGAGGTGGAGGGAAGGTGGAGGAGAGGGGGAGGGCTGAGGGGGACATAGTGGTGGGGAGGGGGAGGGGGAGGTAGGGTGGGGTGGGGAAGTGGAGGGGGCATGCGGAAGGAGGTACCTTTTCCCTCCGAACTGGATCTCTTCTGCAGCTGTGCCTGCAATGGTGGTACGTGTTAGCAGATGGTACAACACTTAGTTCCAAATGTGTGCTGACTCACAAGTCCAGGGTAGAGGAAGGATGGGATCTCTTCCATCATTTCAACCCACCTGTGTGTGTGTGTGTGTGTGTGTGTGTGTGTGTGTGTGTGTGTGTGTGTGTGTGTGTGTGTGTGTGTGTGAATGTGTGTGAATGTGTGTGAATGTGTGTGTGAATGTGTGTGTGTGTGAATGTGTGTGAATGGGTGTGAATGTGTGTGTGTGAGTGTGTGTGTGTGTGTGTGTGTGTGTGTGTGAATGTGTGTGTGAATGTGTGAGTGTGTGCATGTGTGTGAGTGTGAATGTGGCGGGAAGGATAGAGCAAGAGTATAGGACGGTCTGGTGCACACACACACTCCACACATGCACTCACTCCACACACACACACTCGCTCCACACACTCCATACATACTTTTGTGATGATGCCACCTCCTTTGTCTTCAAAGCCATGTCACGGAGCTTTGATGCTTCATCAGCACCACCCCGCTTTGTGAAGGCTACAGTGTGAGGGAAGACCCTATAATAATGTCACTAATGATGTCATTGTGTTACAAATGTACTTTACTAGTACAGTCAGACTTGGCCACATCATATTTGGAATGGTGAAAGCTAGCCTCGTTCCTAGGCACTCTCCAAATCCATGCTTTCTCCTCCCCCCCATTCTTCAATGTCATATTACTATATACTGGCTAACAGCAGACCGTGTTTACCTACTTCCACTTACTCCCATTCCCCCTATTCCCACTTCCCCTACTCCCTCTTCCCCCTACTCCCATTCCCCATATTATACAAATGCTATCGGAAGTCGTCAACAATGTCATCATATTCTTCTGTCAAACTCTTTGTATAAAAAGAGAGGCTCCCAAAACCCGCAGTGCTTGGTAAGAAGACTTACAGGCTTCAGCTTTTTGTAGTTTGGCGATCAGTGCTTCATGAGGTGTTTCAGTGAGTGAGGGATAGGACTGGGAGAAATAATGGAGACAGGCAAGCTCAAGAACAAAGACTACCAAGAGAGCATAATGACGATAATACCATCATGTGCTCATACTTCTCATGTTTATAAGATATTCCAGCAGGAGTTTCCTATTCAAATCATTACTAGTGTGAATTTCGTTTATACATAATTATGAGGTGCTCAAATATACACAGTTGTGAATGGGCACCATGGTCCCATGTCCAAAGAAGGGGTGGGGCCACAATGGGCATCATGGCCCCATGAGCTAAGGAAGGGAGGGCCAAATTAAAATGGGCCTCATGCATGGCCCAATGGACCAATGTAAATGAAGGGGCGGGGCTACAATGTGAACCATGGGCACCATGACCCAATGTGCAAATGAAGGGGCGGGGCTACAATGGGAACCACGGGCACCACGGCCCAATGTGCAAATAAGGGGCAGGGCTACAATGGGAACCATAGGCACCATGGCCCAATGTGCAAATGATGGGGCAGGGCTACAATGGGCACCATGGGCTCAGTCCACAATGGGAATCATGGCTGAATGTGCTAAGGAATGGGAATGCAGCACAGTACAGGGGACGACCGCTGCACCATATACACAGCAGGGTTGCTACACCTACTAGCCTCGTTCCTAGGCCATAGGGTAATATAAAAGCCTAGCCCAGCCTCTCGAGGCTAATAAAAGCCCCGCCGGCTGGATGTAGAATAGACCTACAGCCTACACATACCTCTAGTTTTGCAAAGTCACACTGGTAGGGGTTGAAGCTTGCACTGCTGGTGAGCCAAGCGTCCTCACCATAGTGGTAGGAGTCCGGGCCCTGGGCACACGGCGGAGAGACTCTGCCTAGAGTTACAGTCACCTAACCACACTAACCTCACTTACATAGTCGTCAAAGTCATCATTCTCAAAAGCTATCTCGTCGTCTGAAAACTCCTCAATGACGTACCCCCCAGGAGTTGTGGTGGACTGTAGAGAGCAATAAACAGAGAAATGAATGTGTGCAACTGTCACGGCCATATCAGCTAGACAAACCCGTTTTGTGGAGCCCAGTTCTTCATCTGACAGATCAAAAAGACGGTCAGGAGAGTTGACAGGGGAGAACGGTTCAAAAAGATCATCATAGGAATCCATTCGTTTGCTTCCTGTGGGAGCCTCGTCTCCGTCCTCTCCTCCCCTCTCAGGGGACCCTCCTCTCCGGCTGGGGCTCCTGCCATCATCAGAGTAGCTCTCACTCCGGCTGTCTGAGTAGGGACTGCCCGACCTACTGCGAGGAGGTGGGAGAACTTACTAAACATACTCCCACAAAGGGTCCCAATTCACTCACCTCCGTACCAACGGCGAGGATACTCTAAAGGGAGAGGTGGCAGAGGGAGGCGGAGCCACATTGCCATAGAGACAGAGAGTCAAGATACCATAGTGCCCCCGAACTACAACCAGATCTGAAGAGACCTACAGCACACAAGTACGTGTAAGCATAGTATACATCTTGTCCCACCTGATCAAATGTTTGAAGAGAGTGCATGTCTGACCTTTGGTCTGATAGTCATCACCGCCACCTCATTCTGGTACTCAATCCTGTGGGACCAAGAGCCAAACTTGACAACTCAACCTTGGTAGCCTCGTTCCCAGGCCGTGTGCCTGGGAACGAGGCTACACTGTACAACCTTGGCCAGCAAGTCAGGTTTCCCTGCTAGCAATCCCTTCCGTCAGAGTTGGGGCAATAAATACATTGTTGGTCTACCTACTCAGTACCAGGCTTACTTACGTATTGACATAATTATCATTTCAACACAATTATTGAGTGCACATCTTCTTCATATGTGTTCCAGTTATTATGCAGGGTCAATTGCTTGGTATTTTAATACAAATGGAACTGAAATCAACTGGCCCTCATGAAGTACAATCTGAACGATTGGTATACAACTAGGGGAGCACACAGATCTGACTTTTAAATCTTTCGTCAGTACACAAGTTAAACATACGTTCCAAGTGTGTCGAAGGTGGGCGCCAGGGGGTTGGTACTGTCATTGCAGTACATGTCCAGGGTGAAGGAGGAGGGAGAGGTCAGACTATACGAGAGAAGGGGCAACATGACAGGATTGAAATATAAGTGAACGTTGCAAACTCACCCAAACCGGTCGTAGTCAAGTTGATTGTTAATCTTGACATGGATCCGTTGTTCTCTGGGCATAATGCGCACCTCTCGGATCACCACAGGGAGGCTGAAACGTACCAAGTCTACATGCAGTTCCTACAGCACAACACAGCCGGTGGGGGAATCCAGAGAGGTGCAGTTAGTGTGCTTTAATTGGAAAAGGCTACTGCTCTCAATCTGCTGATTCATGATTCATATGTTTATCTTTACCTCGCTCCCTTCGTGGTTGAAAGTTTCACAGAAAAGCAGTTCTTTCTCGGAGCTACCCATGTCTGCATGTACCCTGCAGCACGCACCCTCACGACCCCGCCTTCTAAACTTTCAGTATACTTTCCGAATACTTTTCGCATACTAACATTATCCAATCAAATCGAAGAGGTCACATGATAACCCACGTGTAGTAGTAAACAAAATTTAAGCGTGTACGTGTATGGCGGTGTGGCTGCAGCTGTATTTTCAATACAGCATGCCACAGCGACAAGGTCAACGATGGCTGCGAAGCAGAATCTTCCACTGGAGACACCCAGCAATTCCACTGGAGAGAAAACACAACTCTTCCTGAAAATGGTGAACAGCTTTTAGTAGTGCTGAGCAATATGTAGATGGAAAACTGCAGTAAGCCTCCCTTCCTCTCCGATCTCCAGGCCTCACTGGTTAGCGAAGTAAAGTCCAATCTTCAAGAGTTGGTGGAAGATTGGCACTTGTTTCAGCACGAACTGCAGGCAGATGCCCTGCAGAATCCTGCAGGTGCTGCCCCAGTGGCCACTGGCAAGGGAGACCAACAGCAGGTATACCGGGTTGTGTGGCTGATGTGTATGGTCACAATTGTGTGTGGCTAATATTTCGAAAGAGAAATCTCACCCCATCTGCCACCTCTTTTTCACATACACACGCATGCACACACACAGTTGCTGGTGAACAAAACTGACATGGAGCGTTTAGTGACTGAAGCCATGGTGCTCAAAGAGTTCCTCCCAAAAGTCCTCACTCCGGAGTATACCACCTCCTTCAGCAAACTCACCCAAATGGACCAAGGTGTGTAGATGCTATGTGCCTGTGAGTGGACCTACTCCAGTCAATATTCCAGAATCTGATGTAATTGTGTAACTCCACACTAGACTAAAATTCCCTAACCCTCCCCCCCGAGTCTTTGCTGCCCCCCTTCAAAGATACCCAAGAACTATTACATGTATGTATGCAAGACAACTCATGCCTTCCCCCTTGCTTCGCCACGCTACAATTTCACCCCCTCTCAAACGATTTTCTACGCTGCATGATGTGTCTACCTATATGCATGTTGAGTATTTACGCTCGCTGTGTAGCCTCATTCCCATGTTCCTCTCCCCCCGCATGGCCTGGGAACAAGGTTAGCTCACTGTTGTGAGGTTGAAAAATGTAGTGGGAGTAATAATGAACCTGGTATAGTGATTGCCAATGATGTTCTTACAAGTGATCTGCAAACTAGTAGCATAGCACGTACTGCACAGGGTTTCATTTGGGAGGGGGGGGGGGGGGGGGGGGGGGGAGTCTGTTAGGGTGTGTGGTGGTGCCCTGGTAGAGTGAGAGTCTCTAGTGCTCAACTCAGGCTCTGTCCTGGGTTCAATCCCACTAAAGCCCTTGTTGTTGAAGGGTGGTTTGCCTTAAAGAAAAGGAATTTGCCCTTCCAGAAAAGCTAAGTTTGAGCAATGCCATTTATGGTAACTCAATGAAAACCTTATGTATGCAAGGTGACTCATGTGTTACTTCACCGCGCTACAATTCCCCCCCCCCCCCCCCCCCCACCCTCGAATGATTTTCTAAATGAAACGCTGGTGCATGTTTTCCGTAGAGCTGCAGATGGTGGTGCAGGAGAAGGAGGGTCTGTCCAGTGAACATGAGCATTTGAAGAGAAGAACTGATGCTATCATGGCCGACTATGAACATGAAAAACAGGTGAAGAGGTTATTTACTGTGATCAAAGGTGACCTCTGGCAATAATCATAGAGGGTATATCTCAGAATGTCCAGACATTATGTCCACACATTCCATTGTACTGGTACTAGCTTTTGATACTAATATATACATAATCTAATGTCGTCTGATGAACTCTGACTTCTCCAGACATAGCGAAATTATCATGAGCACTGCCTTATGGCTATCATAGCACAGAGACTCAATACCAAAAAATCTCTCACAATCTCAAGTACGGCAAACTAATCTACATGTACCTCAGGTATACAACCCACCCGACATACTTTTTTGTTATACACATATTGATGGAAAAGGGAAAAGGACGCCGATAGTTTCTTGTATACTTACCTGCTTTATGCCTACCTTTCCCCCTACCTTTTGCTGAAAAAAAAATGCATTGGCACTTCTCTGAATTGTGGTCATTTGATTTCGTCCTTATGGTGCCTCAAGAACAACACACGTAACTTTTGATATATTGGTATCACGATACCATCCGGGTATACCATGACACCATATGTGTCATGGTATACCCGGATGGTATCGACCAGCACTACGTCAGAATGGGTATTCGCTGTTATGTCCATCATCCTCTCCTTACAGGAAAAGTTCACAGCAAAAGTGAGTTGGATTGAACAAGTTCATTCTCATAAGGCATTAGTTGCTGTGGTACGTGTGCCTGTTCTTCCCTCCCTTAGTGTGAGGTTAGCACGTTGTCGCAGCAACTCTCGCAGCAGGCAGAGTACTGCTCCTCCATGGGGGCTGCCTGCTGCACACTGCTGTGGAGAGTCTCCAGACACGAAGACTGCATACACTCAATCCTCAGTGGGGTGAGCTCATGAAGTTTGACCTCTCTATCGTACTGGTGACATATGACCTCTGACCTTTAGCTTTAACCCTCACATAATGCATAATTCTGATGTGGCAGTCAATACATGCATGCTCAAAAATGCTATGAGCCACACACATAGCTCATAACGTTTGACCTCTCTATCGTACTTGTGACATATGACCTCTGACCTCACATAATGCATAATTCTGATGTGGCAGTCAATACATGCCCCATGCCCCAAAAGGCTATTTTCCTCCTTTTCTACAGTCGAAGGTTAGTGAGTTCCTCCAGCTGGTGGCAAGCACCCTGCAGAGCTACCTGGCCACCTACTCGGACAGCGGCATGCCAGACGAGGGCAGTGAGGAGGCTCAGTTTGTGCTGGCCCTCTGTGGCATCATCACAAGTGAGGGGACAGCTGAATCTTGGCTCAAGTTACAGATAGATGTTATCTGTCTGTCCAGTGAAATATGTGTACCAGACAGAAGTCAAGGCACTTCGTTTCACTGTTATTGCAGCTATTTCATAAGATTAATTGCCTCACCTCGTCGTGATCACAGATTCCTTTCAAAAAAGTTACCTCTTTTGGAACCTTCATGATTTATGTACTTTACTTCATGGACGTCGTGACTATTGCTTCACACTCTTAGCCTCGTTCCCAGGCCGTGTGAGAGAGCGTGACCTGAGAATGAGGCTATCTGCACTCTATCCCGTAGCTGTTCCATGTGTTCTATGAACACCTAGTTTTCATGAATGAGTTGATGTTGATGCTGCCTTTTCCACCAGACATTGGTGCATCTGCATACGGCCGAGACTTCCTAGCCAGTAGTCCTGATGGGCAAGCTCTGATGGAGGTGTTCTGCTCTCTGCTGGCAGAAGCACCCACCGGACACGAGTGGTAGGTAGGGCTGCATGGTTGTAGCCAAGCCAAGTATGGGCCTACTACTACTTGGTTCTGGTGTCATAGTTTTGCCTTGTCTCTGCCCCTGCTGCCGGTGTACATGTTCCTGTATACAGTGCCAAACTGAAGAGGTACGTATGTGTGTAACAAACCGTAACAGTACCAGTCACAAATTCGTAATGGATTGTATTTCTCTTGCAGTCTCGTTCTGATGTCACTCTACAATATCAGGTATACCATCACCTTACCCACTAGTATTACATCTACACTCTACAATATCAGGTATACCATCACCTTACACACTAGTATAACATCGTATGTGGAGCACTAATTCCAGTGCTATAATCTCCAGGGGTAAATAATAGCACACTGTGCTAGGTAGTCTTACACTAGCCTACTCTGCAACCACATTGGCAGACCACCAGCAGGTTGCCTGTCCCGGGTGCTAGAAGTTAAGCCACACTTCATCTTCCATGACTTACATAGCAGCCAGCGCATGAATTTGTGCCTGTAGACATTCTTTGATGATATGGCCGTTGTTTGTCGCAAAATCTTCCTCTGCAGTATCAACCAGAAGGGTCTCAAGTTTCTCACCTCTCAACCTGACCTCATGCGAGTGTTGGTGTGGCTGCTACAAGGTCTAGTTAGTAGTAGTAGCCTCATTCCCAGGCCCCCAGCCAGATTTTTGTAGCTTGCAGTATGAAAAGAAAAGCCTGGTATGTAATTTGACATTTAGATGTAGGGATAGAAAGACAATGCATGGCCTCCCCAGAGCTCAGAACAGCAAGGAGAATGAATGTACACACCGAACTCTGAATGGGAAGTTGCTCCGACAAAACACAAACCTTGTTTCTTTTTGGTCATGCTCATGTGAGATTTTAGCCCAATCTCACCATACTGCAAGCAACGAAAACCTGGGTGGGGGCCGGGCCTGGGAGTGGCGCTTAACATTACGTACATGCCATGACTTGTGATCATCATCCTTGCACAGAAGAAGCAGACTCAACAAACAGGCTGCATACCATCAGGTATTGACACCCTCTTGCTGACACCCTCTTGCTGCAGTAGCTTGGTAGCTTGGTAGCAGTGTGTCTGGTTAGTGATACCTCCAGTAGTGGACCCTCACACAATAGAATAGACCTCGCTATTTTCAAGGTCCCAGGTGTTTTGTCCTTTTAGGTAGGTTGTCCTCTTATCAGAGATTCAAAATGTATAAAGTCCCCCAACGTGTCCTCTATTGAGTGGTTTCACTGCATGCCTCCGCCCAGATTTTATCTTGCAGCCACGGACAAAAGAAAATTTTTCTCCACGGCTGTGACTGGACAGAGGCTTTGGAATGAGGCTATCTGTAGCTCTGTTATGACTCACATAAATTTAATTTCTGAGTCCATGAATCTCTCCTTCCATGACAACTCGTCCTGTCTGTGTTCTGCTTTCTCCCCGCCTCAGGTTGCTCCAGTCCATGATACTTGAACCTGAGACCCCTGCTGTCATACACCAAGCCCTGGAGGCCCTCCCCCTTCCGTTGCTGCAACACCTAGCAGCTGATTCTAACCCTGAGGTACATAATTAATTAATCAATTGTACAGTTGGTATAAGAGAACTTTAGCTTCTACACACAGCCTTGAAACCACTTCAGACACAAAGCTAGCCTCGTTCCCAGGCCTCCGCCCAGACTTTTCTCCACGGCTGTGAGATAAAAATGTGGGCGGAGGCCTTGGGAAGAGGGTAGCACAAAGCTACTTATTGCCTTGCAAGCCACTCTTCTTCGCTCACAGTAGGTAGTAGGTTAAAAGTGTGGGAGGGGCTAATTAGCTTGCGCTACAGGCAGGAAAGAGCTCCATGGGCATTATGGCCTGGAGACAAAAGCTACCTCAACTTGTGAATGAGACTAGATGACTGTTTCGTTTCTGCTTCAGATTCGGGAAACTGCATTGGAATTGATGTCGGACTTGCATGCATTGCAAAGAGAACAATAACCAACATGAGTAGCACAAAGAGCATCATCATCGTCATGGAAACTCCTTTACAATGCAAGTTCGCATAATGCTTGACATACCTGTAAATTGCAGCATAATAATATTATTATGAAGTTGAACACATCATGAATGTATCAACCACGTAATAATTTTAGAAGGAAGTGGGAAAAAATAGATGAATGGGCCGGCACACATGCTAGAATAAATAAATTGATACAAATCCACCCACTAATGATAGGAGTCGTACACCACTTTGTCGACTGCATCGATCACGGACGGAGTCTTGATTGTATGAACATGTTCAACGCCTTCAAATCCCTGCAGCATGACCGGATACGTTTGCTGCTGCTTCCACCTATCACAAACCAGGAGACTATCAATGTTCACGGTTCCATCTCCACTGCCATTAATGACCTTTGGCTCAACATCTGGAAACTCCCCCGGGCCATATATGAACTGTAATGGGGTAGACACATTGGAACCATAGAAGCAGTAGGTAGTCACATTGGGGGCTGGCGCGTCTCCGGTCAGGTCCTTTATGTCATTAAACATGTCGTAGCCTCTTGTATAGTTCATGGCCTTGAAGAATGCTTCGTAATCCCATGCCGAGTAATTCGCTGTAGGAGTGACAACCAGAATCTCCTTCGATGTCCATGTATCGGATGGATAAGGGAGCAGCCATGCATTGCTGGGGTACGTACGCTGGCTTGATCGTCCCCAAATGTTCTTATCGATAATAATCCCTTCGTTATCCCCTGATGAGAAAGCTTTGGCTGCCTTTGCTGCACCACGCCAGACCCCAGAGATGGTAATATAAGACTTGAGGTATTTGTCCTTCCAATCCTGATCAACTAGTTTGGTTAGCAGGTAGAGAGTGGTGGGGGCACCCATACTGTGGGCAATGAGCACTACTGGTGTGTTATTGTTGAGGGTGAACGTTTTTTCAATCAAATTCTTCAAGTTGTCATAGTAACCATCTTTCAGGTAACCATCTGCAAAGAAGGTGCATACATGTATGTCAGTAATAGCTACATGTACATATGAGATAACGAATAAGTTGTTGCTTACTGGGGGAATATCTCCAGTCATAGGGAGCTGCCACGATACTCTTTCCCCTCACATATCCTTTGTCAACAAAATGTTCCACCATGGCATGGAAGTACTGTACAGGTTCAAAAAACTTGGCGTGGGGATCCAGGTACTCCACGCTGCTTGTACCACCAAAGTCTGGTACTCTTGTTTGCACCCCAACCGTATTGCTGTAATTCCCAGTTTTAGGATCATAGTGCAACCTGGGGGGGGCAATCATAAGTAGACAGACACGGCTCATGTTCTACTCGTCTGTGTGGGGCTCGCCTCTTCTAATGAGCATGGATATAATATTTCTGTATGATCATACGTCTTACACACTAGGCTAACCAACAGGTTGATGGACCCTTGGATTGAACAGAAGTTGCAACTCACATCATGTTGTCAGCAAAACAATAAACCTCTTCAGGCAAGAGCTCGGTCACTTCCAGCCACAGAGTAAACCAGTCATGAGTCTTCTCGCACCAGACGTGAGGTGAGGTCGGCTTATTCAACTTGGCCTCTATCTGGTTGCCAATGATGCCTGGAACTGTACAAAGAAGAGCATCAACTCGACTGACGTCATGACATCATGACAGTGATATCTATGAATGATGACATCACAACAAAATATTTCCTGCCCATCAGCAGAATTTCAAGTCATCCAAAATGGCATTCTTCCCGTCATCGCCACTGGCGACCCAGTTGCAGCTCTAAGTACAGTATGTATTGGAGTGACCACTCCTTGTATTCTTTAATTAAGCTTGTGCTCCTTGTGTTCTTTAATATTTAGTATTGTGTTCTTTAATTATTAAGCTCTCCTTGCTCACTTTAGAGAATAGTGATTAAATTATCAACTGTTGACATTGTGTAAACACAAAACAACAAACAAGTTGATATAGCGAGCATCAGGTACATGTAAACATAAGAGCATCTATCAAGAACTCACCTAGAACAATGGGAAAGGAGATGTCCGAGGCGACTGCAGACTGACAGGCGCGCGGAGCAAGTAATCCCAACACTCCTAACGCCAGAAGCGCAGAAAGAAGCACTGATTTGACCATAATAATGTATCTCGCTTGTACTTTCATGCGCAAGTCTCTATGGCGATCACCTGATAGGGCATCTGACCTTTGAACCTAGCTAAGACCTACAATATTAGGAGGATGACCCTGTCAATCTGTAATCCATCGGACTGGCAAAATTGCATTGCAGCTCAGAGGCTTGGTAAGAGACATAATTTCATGTTTCTTAGAATTGCCCTCCCGACCCCCATGAATTATTATACCATTCAACTAAATGGCCTCTATTAGTGGATAACAAAGAGATAGTGGAGCCCCTGAGCTTGTTTTCACAGTGAGCTTTCATGGCTTTCAGCCATGTCCACGTACACTACCGATACTTTCACTTGCAATCAGGGTCAAGATGAGATCATACTATCTGTGATGAGATTGAACAGATTGGTTTCGGCAGAAGGACAGCAATCAGAGCTCTGATGAGAAAGTCCACCCTGCACCTTGACTGTAGTTTATAAGTGGTCAACGACCTTCATCAGACATAAATGTCTGGGAAGCTACACCCGAGAACTGGTCCTCTGTGTACAGCGTGGTCTGGGAACTTAGAGTAAGCTTCCTCATTTCAGGGCCATGTGGCTGCGATCATGGATGTCAGGCAACTGGAGACCAGACGAGCTAGCTGACTACATGGCACTATGTGTGTGTCATAACCATGCTAGCTAGTGGTAGCAGGAACAGAGCATCCAAACTTGAAGCAATTGGACATATGGTGGCACTATTTCCCACTCACAATGTCATAAGCTTTAGAGCCCCATGGATTTGGGGTCCCATGCACTATTCATGGCACCTGTCATGCATGTGTTGGCATTCACTCACTTCTTTACAGCCCTAGTGCTAAATGCATCAATGCCTGAAAGCTGGTCTGAGCAGTAGTTCTGCTACTTATGTACCACAGAAAATGAGTTCTCATGGCAACCATCTTTGTTGAGCAAAGAAATATCTTTTGCTGTTTTGTAACAAAATTCCCCTTGCCCATTTTTGGCGTACAGATGTTTCAGCCTGTAGTTTGGCCTCCTCACTGCAGTGAAGTACAGCAGCTCCAGCAAAAGGTAGACAACTGCCGGGTATATATAACAGCCTATGCTTGAATGAGAGTTGTAGGGTCTAAATGTGCTGCAATGCATGCAGTCCTGTTGCTACTGAACAATCTCATACATTTCACTAGAATTGTGGGAAGATACAAGCTACACAGAATAATTATGTCTCCATGAATGTACTACAAGGCTGTGAAGTTTACTTAGACTACAGATAGGTGGGGAAATGTTCTGGTGATTAGTGTTGTATAGTGAAATTCTTTTTGTTTGCTGGTGCTAATATTGTTTTGTCTAGGTAAAGGTTCCATCCCTTGTACATGTAGCAGCTGCAGCATACTCCATGCAGTCTGAAGGATGAGGAAACCATGTCTGTGCTTTGCAACTCAGATTTCAATGAATATGTTATCATTGCAGTGCATTGTCTAATTGCCTCAAGGTTATTATGCTTTGGTGACCCAAACGTGCCTATACTATAAGGCTGGGTACTATATACAGTTGCAAAAGTGCTTTCAAGCTAGCCTCGTTCCCAGGCCCGCCCAGCTTTTCGTCGATTGCATGCAGTTCTTTCGTGCAACCGAAAGCGGCACACAGGCCTGGCTAGTTACAAGCTACGTATGTAGGTCAAATTATGATGAATTGGCTAAATTATAGACCCCAGCAGTGAAACTCCTCTAGGTCCCCATACAAAAAAAACATGTCTGTCTCTACATTATCCCTTCAAATGTGGAATACCTTGAGTATTATCAGGAGTGCTAGCACATAATGACGTAAATTATGCGCTCACAGTACATGGTGTTATACTGAACATGATACACGTTAGGCCTATGGCCCATCTAATGGAAGAAACTTCAGATTCTGTAGTTGCTATGGCAGTGGTGATCAAATTGTGCATTACTGTATTACATGGCAAGACCACTGTACTGTATAAGTTTCCATGAAGTATTTCCAGGAATCTTGTCCACAAAAGGAGATTACATGTCTGTGACAAGTACAGTGATGTCTAAGTTGGCTTCAAACTATAGCTACACAGCCCTAGCTAAAGTGTTCCAGGAATGGATTTCCCAGAAAAGATGCTATTAGGTGATTGTGCAGCTGCTCTGTTGATGGGTTCCTGGTAATTGGTGAGTTGGGTACAGTCCCATATATTAATGCCAACCTTCTATTACAGTAACTTCCCTGTTTGTGCTTACCAGGAAATAAATGTTGGTTCCTTTCATACAGTAGGACCTACATTTTGGTCATCATGGCAGGAAACCTAGCAAGAGAGCCATCTATTGACTATGGCCCATCTGACACTGGGAAACTTTCAAAGGAAGACAAGCAGACATTTGAAACTTTCTATTTGAAGCTGAAGCAGCTTCGAGACAGGTTGCCCTCTACTTTTCATGCCAAACTCGTGGATTCCCAGCTGAAGGATCTGGCCCTCTCCCTACTGGATGGTACTGTGTTTGAAATTGTAAAAGAGCTTGAAGACATCCAGCAACTGAGTGAGAGGGCATATCTCAACAAGCGTATGAAAGTGGTTAGTTCTCAAAAGACTCAACGAGTTGAAATGGCCAAGAGACACAAAGAAGAGCTGGCCAACTGTGTGAACAGACCCCACAACTTTCCACTGGTCAGGTCCCGCCACGAGAAAGAGAGAAATGACATCGAGAATACACTAGCTGAAGAGTTACGTTTGACAGATCAGAAAATAATTCTGGAATTGGATCAAATTGTCACTGATCAACAGTCAACAATGCAACAAGCTGCAGTACCTCTTTTTACAGTCACAAACAATCCACAAAACATACAAGTACAGATGCACCTTCTCAGTTTCATACAACAACTAAGCACAACACAATGAATGAAGTGTACAAACAAATAAAACTTATAGCCTTCAAGGCTGCTCTTATATAGAATGTAATTATCGCTTTTTGAAAAGTCATGGAGTTCACTCATATATATCTCTGGTTTGAGAATGACACGAAGTACTAACAAATGACACAGCCTTTTCTGTGTTGTGTTGGGGAAGTGGGGTCTATATTGCCTGCCATTTTTGGGAGACACTTGGTATGTTGCAGAGTCTGATACCATTCCTCCAAATCCTGCAGAGAAAACAATGAATGAAAGTGCAGTCAGTGTTTATGCCCACATAGAGAGGAAATGTTACATACACGTCCAAATTTAACATTTCTCTGAAATGACTCATCTCTTAATTACTGAGCTAGAACTGCATATCATATCTGCTTCATGCTGCATAGTTTTCTTATGAAACTATAATTATTCAATAGGAGGAACTTACCTCTGCAGTTGAGCAGGCAAGCTTGTAGTGTCTGAATGTCTTTATCACTGGATTTGGTGGGGAATGAACTGGTTCAATGACTAGAGTGCTTGACGGTCCATCTTGCATGTCAAAGCTGACTTGGTAGTCACTCTGAAGATCAAGAGTGCTGAAGTGGAAGGACTCTGATCTTGAAAAGCCACTTGCCATTCTGTCATCTCTCTGTATAGGGATGCGTATGTATGAGACAAATTGTAAACAGCTAGTAGAGAAAGTGAAAGAGCCTAGGAGGAAGGTCATTTCCTTATGAAATTCAATATAGCTACCCACCCAACTAACATAGCCGCTATAATCATAGCATGCTGCTGTTAGTTATATCAAAGCTATTCCAAATTGACTCATTCAGTAGAAGACTGGTCCATCAGTATGTCTTCACTTATTTGCAGTATTCTCAACACATATACTCATGTTCTGCTTCCCTGGCTAACTATCTTGCTCTCTGGCTATTAATTCACATGCATCAGGCCTGGAATACCATACGTATTGCAGTATGAACACTGACTCACCAAAGTGATGATGTAGTCAATTTCATCTCTTGTGAGTAGTCTCACACAATCAGCTTGAAAGAACTTTTGCTTATCTCCTCTATGGTCTCCAATGCTCCTGCAAATGGGGAAGAGTGCACCAAAAATCAAAAACGATGATACGTGCGGTATCACACTATTTGCCATACAGATAGACAGACAGACGTGTATTTACCATTTATCACATAGCTTAGAGATGTTGGTGATGAGGTCTCCCACTCTGAACTGAAGTTCATTCTTGGACCTGTCCCCACCGCAATCCTTGATAGCTACACCACAATTGGTGCTCATGGGCTGTGTATGGATGCAAAAGAAACACACTGTGAAATCTGCCACACACAGCACCACAACTATAAAGTTTGGCAAAAGCCATACAGGCAATATACATTCAATTTTTGTCTTAGTTGACTGACTTGTCACCAGCTATTGGATTTAAAGAACTGTCTAGATAAATCCCACTCACATCTTCTTCCACAGGGAACTTGAGCACAGTACTTCCATTGATGGGGTTCTCCATGAAGTAGTGGATTAATTTGTAGAGCACAGGGGAGTTAACGTTGTTCAGTGTGTAGCCCATGGTTGGCCGCTGAGCTGCCAGTATTAGATTGTGAAGAATGCTGCCATTTGACCTGTAGCGAGACAATCAGAAAACTAAATGCTTAAGAATTCTGCTATGAAGTCCAACCATTTTGTCTCTAGCAAACGTCAAACAACCTGCAATTACAACATCGTCACCCCACCTGGTGAAAGCGGAGGGAGGGTTGATGCAATACAATTACGTGCATTGTTCAACAAATCGCAAATGCTGAATTTACTCAGAAAGTGAAGGCACTAGACATTCATTGCTGGCAAACATTGCCAACGTGGTCATAGTTTACGTGGGAAATAAACAATAGGCAAATTAACTACGACTGAATACACTCAATACTGCCAACAATGCCAGTTGAAGGTGGGGGGGGGGGGGGGGGCTTGGGACAGAACAACAAGTGAATAATTATTGGATGTGCTCATCAAAGCCAAGAGTCAATTAGCTTATATTTTAATTGATGTTTTGAAGCTCAACTGGTGAATTCATCTATTTGCTGAAACGAAAACTGTATGTTCTAGGAACCGATAAAATCAGTTATACCTAAGGTGAGTGATCTGACAATTCCATAGAAAGCGTACTTTAAAATGGGAAGTTAAACCAACCACTTTACCCTACTAGGAAGTGCTAACTGTATAATGATTGCCCTACAACTATTCTGCGCAAGAAATTAATTACTAAAGGACAGAAGTTAATATTTTTTTGAACTACATTTCCAACCCCACCTGGTGAAAGCGGAGGGAGGGTGGAGGGAGGGTTGATGCAGTATCGCAAATGCTGAATTTATCAGAAAGGGGGGGGGGGGGGGGGGGGGGGGGGCTTGGGACAGAACAACAAGTGAATAAACTCAATAATTATTGGATGTGCTCATCAAAGTCACGAGTCAATTAGCTTAATTGATGTTTTAAAGCATTCATTGCTCAACAGGTGAATTCATCTATTTGCTGAAACGAAAACTGTATGTTCTAGGAACCGATAAAATCAGTTATCATAAGTATACCTAAGGTGAGTACCCTACTAGGAAGTGCTAACTGTATAATGATTGCCCTACAACTATTCTGTGCAAGAAATTAATTACTAAAGGACAGAAGAAGTTAATACATCAGCCAGTGATAACACTTGCCGTAGCTTTGATCTGCAACCAGAAGCCCGCAAATACCCAGTCGAGAACAACAAGTTTGTCCAGCATACTGTAATCACCAGCTATTAGTCTTTGGGGTTACATGCCTGTACAGTACTGCAGTGTGGCAATGTAATTAATTGTTTATACACCGTTTACACACCCACAACAGCACAGCCTATAGGCTAGCTTTGACAAGCTGGCTAGCTTTGACAAGACCTTCAGACCACCTTCCTGTAAAACTGCTTACCTAACTTCCTCTCTCCAATTAGACAACCACAATTTGCTAATTTGATAAATTATTGTTTACACACCCACAACAACACAGCCATATTCCTAGTAACTCAATGTAACTACCCAAACCACAAATGTGCTAATTTTATTAATTGTTTACACACCCACAACACCGCCTACAGACCAATAATGGGAAACTCCAGAGTTAACTTCCTCCCCTGAATGGGCTGGTTTCCTCCCTTCCACTGAGCTGAGTGAGCTCCAGGAAAATGTTGGCATGCAATACACAACATACAACAGGTGGATCACAGGTGGATGGATCATAACTGTACTTTCCGAGAAAGGATACTGCAAGACCAAACAACTGCAAACTACAATTCCAAAGGACATCTAATGACCTCTCCATAGAGGTAATTACAATAAACACTTAGTCCCTATTCAAATGTTGTGAGTGCAATACCTGTATGCCACGATGTAGGGAGCATATTCCGAATTTGTTTGGTAGACAAAGAAGGCTCCATCTCGATGCTCTTTTCTCAAAATCTGTTCGGCTTGGGACAGTGATTTGACTCCACCATGCAACCATCTCATGTCCGGCTGTGTGTGTGTGTGTGTGTGTGTGTGTGCGTGTGTGTGTGCATGTGTGTGTGCATGTGTGTGTGTGTGTGTGTGTGTGTGCATGTGTGCGTGTGTGTGTGTGTGTGTGTGCATGTGGTGTGTGTGTGCATTTGTGTGTAAGTGACGTGATTGTGAAGTGTGGTAAAAGAGGAGGGAACACATAAATTGGCTGTCAATCACCCACTAATGCACCATAACAACTTGCAATGCATCATTCAGCAAAGGCATGCTCTAATTCAATCAGCGAGAAACCCCCTCTTACCTTCGGTGGGCACTTTCCCAGTTTCACATCAAACATGTGATTCTGTATGATGGGTTTCTTCTGGGCCTCTTCGATCAGATCGTAGAGACTCCGGAAAAAGGGACCCTTGGGTGTCACATTGTACAGCACTCCGGCCACAGATTCGTGCCTGCTCTCAATAACAATGTGCTTCACTCGTGATTCATGGCTGCAGGTGTGTGTGCGATTAGGTGTGTGCAGACGTGTGTGTGCCAAAGTAGTCAACGTTAAGAGGTATATACAAGTTGTCTAGTGTACGGAGCGATTCTGAGAATTGCACCATTGTCTTGGTGTGAGGGCAAGCCTCAGCTATCTAACTAATGGCTGCTCTTATTGCAACATCAAAGAAACTATTTGTTCAATAATCTTCTGGTATTTACCACTGCTTTACACCTGGTAGCTGATTAGAGGGGAAAGTAGTTCAGTAGAACTGTGCACACACAACCTTCCAGGACTCAAGCATGGGGTAGCTACCACCGTTGCCTAGATACCACCACAGGCCCACACAACCTGTAGGTTACCTCATGAACTTCTCTTAGATAACAGGCAGGAAGTGTCACTAAACCTCATCTCCATTACCTTGCTAGAAATTGAACATGCTGCATTGGCTGACGTGCAGCTGGAGCCCAGCTGGGGTCGCTTGCAAACAACATATCTTTCCTGGTATCACTTCTCCCAGCAATAGATATGGCAACTTTCTTTGATTGCATGTCAAATCGTGCCAACCAGAAAATCTCTTTTTGGCTGATTCATTTACGGAACAAAGTATGCCCGCCTACTCAACACAATAACGCTAAACCACCCAAATCGTATATATGGCTAGTCAAAAAGGTTCTGCTTGGCACATCAACACGCTCAGAGGTCCACACCTTCTAGTGTATCAGTACACATCAGACCACTCATACGTTTCACTCCCCATAACCAGTCAAGTCTATACATACATGGAATGCTGCCTAAGGTACTAGAATTAACTGATTGAGTGTCTATAACCTTCTGGTGGCAACATAACACTAACCAAGCACAAAACCACAAAAATTCACTAATTTACTTACACAAAAGAGATGGCGAATTTCCCATTGAAGCTTTCGCTTGTTCGTACGAGGAAGGACCCATCACCTCCACCAAAATCTTGTAGGATACTTCTGGCTTCTCTTCTTGATATAGTACCATAGAACCACCTGAGACATGACAATTGTTCAAACAGGAAAAGTTACAAATGATTCCTAGGCTAGTTGGAACTTCAAAGGTGAGGTCATTTCAATGTTGGTGCCAGTCTAGACAAGTAAAGTCAAAGCAGGTATGCGAGCACTTACTTTTGTTGTAGGTGTAGTAATTGCCTAGGAGATACCTGAACAAGGAAACAAGGAGGAAAGGTGTATTCAATAAACATAGCTATGGGCTCCCAAGAGAAACCCAACCACCTTAGCACATTTGCACTTTTATACATGCACTGTTGCATAAAACCTATACTCCTCATGCTACCTATATTTTAATCAAATGCTTTACACTGCTTAGTATGTTTTGTGTCAGAGCTCAAAATATTTTTCAGTCCTCTCTTCCACCTCATTCTGCTTGTATACATTCCAATACTACTAATACTCACCTCAGTTCTAAGGTCTTCAAACTCAACAATTGTCAGTGATGGTGGACAGAAGGATGCAACGCACTCATGCCACTTCTGCAATAATAAATACAGTACTGCACTGTTAATACAGCTGCATTGCAATCGTTTCCTCCAATTAATTAATTTCACTCCACAAAAGGGTCACTATTGAACATTTCGCTCTCCGTTTCTTGTACAGATACACGCACATGCACGCATAAACACACATGCACGCATAAACACACATGCACACACACCTTAAATTTTAGGTTCCAGATGTACAGGATTTGCTCCATCAGTACATTATTGTCTTGGTCTGAAACAATCACGGGCGGCTGTTCTGCAGCTATTCTGTGCTCCACGTACTGTTGTGTCATCTGTGGTAATTATTGGAACTGATAATTTCCCTCTGAGCGTGTCAGCCCATAGATAATAAACCACGAAACTACGTTTCGTAGTTTACTATCTATGGTCAACCGTGCTGGGTCAGAGGTTGACTACATAGTAGAACACGAACTGGTGTGATATAAATAGCTATAACTTTGTGTGTTTATAAAATGTATAATATTGTACGTAGCCTAGCCTCGTGCATGCAATTTGTATAATTTCTTGAACGTACCACGCTGGAGTTCCACACACGCTAGTCTTGAGACCAACAGGAGAAAGAGCGAGACTTCTTTCACAGCGAGTGAAACTGGAAGAAAGTTCCTCCGTTGACCTGTGTAATTCTTATATACCACAAAAGTGCTGTACAAACTTAAAATGAATGTAATCAACCAGTTTCCTGGAATACTGGTTTCCTCTTTCGCAGAATAGTGCACGCAATTATTACATCACCAGTACGAGATATAGCTAGCTGTCGCGTCGAGGGGAGACCCCGATCGTTAGGTAATTTCTGTCACAATCACGGGATCACCGGCATGTAATAGTTAGTCTCGTGCCCAGACCCCAAGGCTGCTAAACAGAACAATCATGCTCCTTTATCAGAAACTGCGCAGTGGGGCAGCTGCATTGCTGATTCTTCCTCTGCTGGTGACGGTCCGGAGGAGCGCCGCGAGAGGACCCTGCGACCCACTGGTGCCCGAGTATTGCCAACTTCCCTTCCCAAACTCCTTCTTTACTGCGCCTAGTTCGCGTACTCCAACGGGAGTACAGGTTAATTTCTCCACGCATACGTTCCCCGTAGACGTATTTGGCCGCTTTGCAGACCCCGGAGAGTGGAACACCCTAGGTAAACGTTTGTGCGCGTGGGCGTACCTGCAAAATTTGTGGGCGTACCTGCAGAGTTGTGGGCGGGGCTAAATCATACACAATACATGCACATGTTCTCCAGATGGCTTCTCTCCGTTCCCCTCGATCCTGGCCTACTTCCCTAATCTCACTGACGCCAATCTCCCCCCTCACTGGGATATACAACAATCTCTGGAGGACGACTGCCCCACAGTGTTGTTGGACGTGGAAAAAGGTTAACTTTGCAATCCTTCGACTAGGTCGGCATTTGCAGGCTTGTTGGCCTTCTTATAGCCAGCATCCCAATCAGGGGATTGATGATGCCCAAATGACTTTCAGGGTAGTGATGGTGCTGAAATTTGGCACTCTTTTTGGTCTTCTAGGAGAGAAGCATCCACACTTTGCAGAACTGGACACAGCTTTGAACGTAAGTGCAATAGCTATACTGAAAACATGCTATATACAGTGGGAATACATATAATGCATGCACATACACACACACATGCATGATTACAGCTCCCTCAGCGTGCACTGATGATCTGGCCTACCCAGCGCCTGAGAGACAACAGCCAGTATGTCGTGGCCCTGCGGCAGCTAAGAAATGACAAAAGAGAGCTGGTCGAACCCTCTGAAGCCTTCGTTGCTCTCAGGTTAGCATCCATTCTCAGGTCAGTGTCAACCCTCAGCTCTCAGGCTAGAATTCTCAGGTTAGAATCCTCACGTCTCAGGTCGACAGTGCTGATCCTCTCTGGTTAGGTCAGTGCCGATCCTCAGTCAACTCCCAGGTTAGCATCAATACTCTACTTAGGGTGACAGGGTCCCATCCTTGAAGAGATCCACCCAAGAGTGCATAAATTGACCGCACCCCCAGGGAGCGGTCTACTTATGCGCTCTTGATTCACCCTTCTGGGTGACAGTGCGTAGGTACGTTTGCACTTCACTATAGAAAGTCTGCAGTGGACAGTGAGCAGAGATGTCATACCAACATGCAGCTGACTTCCTATGATCAATTACCATGATTGCCTACTTTGTAACATTTGATGACTATGTAGCTTGATACTGTTCATGCATGTGGTTCTTGGAGCTCCAAACATTCCAAGTAACAAGGCACTCCTATGGCCTCTGTTTGGAAATGCATTTCTAGAAATTATGTCTTAGCTATCCTATCACATTTCCTTGTGTAATTTTTAATTACTGAGCAATGTGTTTATTGTGACCGTAGAGATAATGTTACCAGTAGCGACCCAGATGTAGAGTACAGGAGAAAGGAATACGGAGTCCTCTTTGAAAGACTAGAAAGTGCTGGTAAGTAGTTATCCCGTTACTGCAGCATGCAGCGTGTCAGCAATTGACATTCCTATAGTTATGTTGCCTAGGTAATGGGACACTATTATTTGATTTTAGCGAATTGTGGATTTGGCGGGTATTACTTTTAGCTTTTTAACTTCCAGAGCTATTAACGATTCTCGGAATTCGTCCCCATGGCAACACTGCTCAGTCTGCTGGTAAATTCACTTGCAACAGATAGGACAAACTCACTTTTCAGAATGATGTCTCAGTAGATAGACTCTGATTCGTACTATACAGTTAACCTCCTTCTGATTCTCAGGTCACTTCGTTGGCGGCCAGCTAGCCTATGGCTCGCTCCTGACATCACATGCCGTTAGCTGTTTGCGGGTTGCGATTTTTTCAGACTCACCATCACTACTGAATGTCTATGCACTTACGTGAGAATTTTGATAGTCCCTTTGTAATAACAATGATTGTGCATGTGTGTAGGTGTGCAGCGGGAATCTCTACAGCTTGCTTGGGACTTTACAACGGCTAGTTTGGAGAGTCTGACAAAGAGGTAGGAATAGCCAGCAGATGACTTAACCTTCAGTGTATAGGTTAACAATCGGACAAGTGAACATTATAGACCACCTTCTCCCTTCCTTCATACCAATTCCTTCACGTTACCTCTCCCCTCCATCCCCTCCCTCCCTCCCCTCCCTCCCTCCCTCCCTCCCCCCTCCCTCCCTCTCTCCCTCCCTCCCTCCTTCCCTCCCTCCCTCTCTCCCTCCCTCCTTCCCTCCCTCCCTCAAAGACTCCTCTTTGTTCGGGATGATGCATTTGAGAGGGTTGGAAAAGAAGGCCCCAAGTACTCCATCGATCAGGTTGATGACAACTACAGTGAGCACATATACAGGTATAAAATACAGAGCATGGATCAAGCACAAAATCAGACTGAAATCGGCTACGACCATTCTGTTCAGCCATTTATGTAATCCGTACCACGGCAAGGTCCATTTGTGGCTGTGTAGACTTCATGCATATAGTACATGTATCTCGGACAAGTTTTCATAATCCAGTCAACCCACACGCTAGCCTCGTTCCCAGGCTCGTAATGGCCTGGGAACGAGGCTACCCATACATTAACACTGACCCTACCCACACATGCACAGGCACCTCCAGGGCACAATGTCCATCCCTCTCTACCTCACCTCTCCTCTCCCTGGAGCCCACCTGGTCATTGACAAGACCTCTGGCCTGCCAATCTACCAGGGAGATGCCGAAGCCCAATTCACTGTAAGACGTGAGCGATATGTTACTCCTCCATCCTCACAGAAAGAGGCCACTACACTGCAGTGTGTACCAACATAATCAGGACACCATATAAATTCAGGAGTTTTTGTCCTTTGTAGAGAGGTTGTCCTCTTTTCGGAGGTTCAAACTGTATATGGAAACCCAATTATTTAGCCATCCTTTGTAGAGTGGTCTATTGTATTACGAGTTTCTGAAAACCAGTTTCAACATCGGTTCAGCCATGCATTGCACTACCGGTTTTATCTCAGTCACTTGCAGCAGCTACAGGCTATACCGGTATATCTAGCGGAAAAGTTCAGTCCAAGATGGCCAATTGGATTAAAATATCGTCCCATGTGATCAATGTCGTACATACCTCCTGATCTGTATGTCCGTAGGTGCTGGTGCCCAAGAGTGTCGCCAATGGCACCAACTCACCTGCAAGAATACTGCAGTATGGGCATGGTCTCTTTGGCAGCCAGGTAACTATGACAATGGTATCTGTCACCATGGAGTAATTAGATTAGTGGTAACTATGTACAGTGATTAGTGTGATATTATGGTATATATTATATAGGCACAAACACACGTGCAAGCACAACCATGTACACACACATGTACACACTCGACCATGCACACCTCACACAAATATAATCTCTCTCCATCTCTTACACTTCCCATCCACCACTCTACTCCTCCTCACAGACAGAGGTAGAATCCGGCTACCTGCAATCCCAGGCAGACGAGTATGGCTACGTGCTAGCTGCATGCGACTGGTGGGGCATGGCGGAGTACGATGAACCAGCAGTTACATATATGATAGCCACGGACATCGGAGACTTTGGCATAATTCCTGAGAGGCTTACACAGGGAATGCTCAATGCCCTGCTTCTCATGAGGTTGCTCAAGGTGAGTTCCATAACACCTTTTTTTGTCTTCAGGATCTCATAACCTACTTTTGTACTAATGCTCACACGAGTAGCTTGTTGAAAGGTATGTCATATGATATGTACTGCTCCATTAGTCCATACATGTCTTTATAGTAAGCCCCTAGAGGCCCTGAAGGCTAAAATACTTTCCCTGCCTAACCTACATTCTTGCATGGACTTGTGTATGTACAGGGAGGTCTTGCCACGGATCCTCATCTAGTATTTCAAGGGAAGGAAGTCATTGACCCTGAGCTGGCGAGTTACTATGGCAACTCCCAGGGAGGGGTCATGGGGGAAGTGTACATGGCAGCAACCACTGATGTCACCAGAGGTTAGTCAACACATGATATCATGTGGATTTTGTCTTCTCTGATGTGATTTCATGTTGATATCATGGGTGTGATTTCATGATGTATCATGACATCATTCATATACAATACCATTCATCTCCTTTGCTGTGTGGTGGTGATGTTGGCACAGGTAATAGGGTACCCAGTACCCACTGAAAGATTCCTGGAAAATGCACAGCTTATGGTGGTGTATTTATGTAGGTGGTGTATTTAGTAGGTGGTGTATTTACGTAGGTGGTAGATTTACGTAGGTGGTGTATTTGCGTAGGTGGTGTATTTACGGCTACACAGTTCAAGACTGTCCAAACACTAGTTGTATGCTCTCGACCAGTACCAAATTCAAATGTTCAAGCAAACATTAAGTAAAATCTCTGCCTGCTATTAATTCTGAATGCCACATTTTCAGTGCACATGCAACGACCATCACGGCAGTATAGACATTTTGTATACCTTTCCCACATAAGTAGTCTAACATCACCATTTACACGGAGCAATTTTCCCCTACCCGGAATGTAATGATTAAATGTACTAGCCTCGTTCCCAGGCCTGGGTGCCTTGGAATGAGGCTGCTGGCATAATTAGTCACAGCCGGCCATGTCTCAGTGTGTGATTGACTACATATATAATAATTATATAGCCTTGAGAACAAGCGGTCAGAAGAGCAGGCCATACTTCATCCCACCAGATTTTGTATGCTGTACTGTGTGGCAGATGAGTGGTTGCCATAGTACAGGCGTGCATTACACTAAGCATGCCACGTTCTCAGAAACTGTAAGCAGGTAGTGTGTAGGTGAACAGTACAGGTATTTCCAGTTTACAAGTGTTTCCATAGTTTACAGGTGTTTCAATAGTTTACAGGAGTTTTGTTTGGTATAGTTTACTGGTTGTGTTCAGGTGTTTCAGTAGTTTACAGGTATTCAAGTAGTGCGTGTTTGTGATTCCATGCAGGCACAGTCCGTAGTATTATAAGCTACTATATACCTAGTAGAGTGTTTCCACAGGTGTTTCAAATAGTGTTTCGTCAGTACCTATTATGATCAAATTTAATGTTCAAGCAAACACACAGGCACAGTCAATAGTATAATTATAGTTTCCATAGTTTCAAGTAGTGTTTTATCACATGGGTTTCCATAGGTTACAGGCACAGTCCATAGTGTAGGTGTTACAGTAGTGTTTTTGCAGGTACACTGTACAGTTCATAGTGTATGTACACGTACATGAGGAATTTCAAAGTTTACAGACAAATGATCTTCGATACAACTGAACAAAGAGTACTCCTGTAGGTAATTCTCCAAAAACTACTGTCTGAGACTGTGATTCTTGAAAAACTGCATGTGACTTCATGAACATAATGAACAGATGTTATCTTGTCATTCCAGTTAGTATAGACACTCAACATAGTAGGTCACACCAGTCTGTAACCATAGTAACCACACCAGTCTGTAACTGTAGTAATTAACCCACAATGTGAATACAGTAACCCATGTACATCAGTCTACTACCCATGCAAGTCTGTGTCTGGCATTCAGCTGGCAAGGTATAAATATTGAGTTCCGGAATCAACTTACAAACTACCTGCACTCCAACTTACAGCTTCATTCCAGGAACAGGCTACTATATAATAATTAAGGGTGTATCCCACACTATGGGCTACAGCAATGCCACCTTAATAGCTGAATCCTTGCAAATGAACTTATAAACTACCTGCACCCCAATTTACAAAGGGTGTAGCTTCGTTTCCAGGAACGAAGTTACTAAGGGTGTGTGTTCCCAGCCTCTTGGGAATAACCCAGCTACTAAGGATGTAGCACACTGTGGGCTACAGCAATGCCACCTAGGAGGCTGAATCCTTGCAAATGGCTGATAGGAGCTTCCCTCATCAGGCAGGTGCCCTGATCGTCTACTAGTATGTTAGTTGTGGTGGTGTGTAACAGATATAGCATGACAGTGAATGCATTAAACTCCCAAGTCCTGAGGGCATCAGCCCAAGGACAAGGGAGTTTATATACTGTCAGGTATGAATACGCCGTCCTATAATTATCTGTTATAAATTATATCCCATATGTGTTTAAAGTAAGACGCACACTGTGTGTACTGTAACCCCCAAAACGAAGGACTGGGAATGAGGTTACCCAGTGGTCACCATTTATGTATGTACCCAGCTGTCATCAGTGATTTGTTAATGCAGATGTTCTGTTATCGAACACAAACACTTCCAGTATATATGCCCCACTCACTCTGATGTACACATGTGTACTACATGCATGTATATCCTGTTGTCAAAATGTAGCCTGTTGAATACACACCATGCAGTAACTGAAGGCTTGCCACAAGCTGGGACTGGGTCAGGCTGGTGGGGATGGGGGAACAGGGGTTGGAGGTGGGGCTTGTGGGGACGGAAGCTGGGGGTGGGGCTGGTGGGGACAGAGGCTGGAGGTGGGGCTGGTGGGGACAGAGGTTTGAGGTGGAACTGGTGGGAACAGAGGTTTGAGGTGGGGCTGGTGGGAACAGAGGTTTGAGGTGGGGCTGGTGGGGACAGAGGCTGGAGGTGGGGCTGGTGGGAACAGAGGTTGGAGGTGGGGCTGGTGGGAACAGAGGCTGGGGGTGGGGCTGGTGGGAACAGAGGTTTGAGGTGGGGCTGGTGGGAACAGAGGCTGGGGGAGGGGCTGGTGGGATGGAGGCGGACTGGAGGTGGAGCTGGTGGGCCGAAAAGCTGATGCAGATGTGGCTTCTAGAGATGGTCACATGCACAATAAACAGAAACCACTAATTGGTGCCACTGGTCAGTAACAAGATATTGCATGCATGGCTTGAGGTTCTGAAACAAACATAAGTATGCCTCCATACATCCGAATACCTTGTGTCGGAGTTGTGCAGGCATGCCATTCATTACATACTCGTAGTTAGAATTCATGATAGTCAGACCATAAATGCATATCCTTTCTGAGAAGTCAGTTAGCTCTTGATCTGGCACATGCCTGTACCCAAAGAATGTACACACAGCTTAATCCTAGGAAATAGAGTTCAGTATAAGAGGTGAAGTTTTGAGTTAAACCTTTGCCAACCAATGGGAGAGGTCACACCCATAGACTAGTATAACAAAGCTGCGACCATAGCCGGTCAACAGTCAAAGCCGCTCAAACAGTACGTGATTGTAAGTCATGGTCAAAGCGGCTGTTGAAACACGGGTTGCAGTGCGAACAACACATTCTAGGTGTGGCTACGACAGTTTTTACTGTCATGCTGTCCCATAGGATCATTTGTGGGGTTCTTTTCAATTGGTAAAGAGTTTGATCCCTTACTAGATCCACTTTCATCGTACAACTTTACAGCTAGCTATAGCTGTCTCACCGTCTAATTATTGCAGGTGTGCTGGGCGTGGCAGGAGGACCGTATGGCATTCTGCTACCACGAAGTTCCGACTTCACTCCGTATGTGCAATGATGTGTGAGAGTTCACTCCGTGTGTGTCTGTGTATTGGCTTGCTGCATGAGAGTTCACTCCGTGTGTGTCTAGCTGTGTATTGGCTTCCTGTGTGAGAGTTCACTCCGTGTGTGCGTCATTTGGCTTGCTGTGTGAGAGTTCACTCCGTGTGTGCAACGTATTAGCTTGCTGTGTGATCAAAGATGGTATATTACATACACAGTTCATGCACTCTGTGTGTGTGACGTGTATTGTATTGGCTTGCTGTGTGAGACCTCATTACATGTGTAACGTATTGACTTCCTGTGTGCGAGTTCATGCACTCAGTTCACTCGATTCGTGTGTGTAATTAATGTATCAGCTTCCTGTGTGAGAGTTGATAATGTATTGGCTTGCTGTGACCGTGGTGACCTCTCACACAGCAAGCCAATATGTTACACTAGTATCCCCTTCCCTGCACTTCTTTACTCAATCTCTCCCCCATCCTACATTGTCAATGACCAGAGGATTCCACCCTCCTACAGGTTTGAGGTGATATTACGTGCTCTCTATCCTGACCCAGTGAACTACATCTATACCATTGCACTTGCCAACATGATCTGGTCAAGGTAAGGGGGAGTGGCACATTTGTTAACATGATCTGGTCGAGGTGAGGGGGAGTGGCACATTCGTTAACATGATCTGGTCGAGGTGAGGGGGAGTGGCACATTCGTTAACATGATCTGGTCAAGGTAAGGGGAGTGGCACATTTATTAGCATGATCTGGTACATGCATGGTCAAGGCAATTAGCCCCCCCCCCCCCCCCACAACACACACACACACAAAGGATGGAACCTAATGCTTACATGTCCTCCATCACACAAAACCCCCTCCCTGGAACACCCACACACAGAGTGAGTCAGCTGTCATCGCATACGATGTACAGTTTGCACTTTTTATATGCTGTAGAGCACACAATCATTTATTTTCACCACCTTTTATGTTCGCATGATGGCAACCCACTTGTACATTTTATCCACAATTAAATTTGTCCTGTTGGGTTGTGTTGAAATAGCATTCACTGGATATCTATTGCAACCACCCACACACACACACATGCACATGCATACACATACAACACATGTACACACACCACACAATACACCACATGCACACACACCACACACATTGTGCGTACACACACACTCACACACACACCATGCACACACACACACGCCACACACCACACACACACACACATACACAGGTGCTCTATCATTATGCTTTGGGAGATGCACAAGTCAATTTGCTGGTAAGGTGTATTCTAGACGGCCCACATCATTATTATGCTCCAAGTGCCTACAACCAAGGATAATTAATGTTGCTCACGAAACATGAGCAATATGAGCAATATGTTACATACCTATACACATATTATAGATGTGGTGCAAATGATTATGATACTTCCTAACTTCTTTAGAAGCAGCTGGACCTCCGCTAATTAATCACAAACAACAGTTCTGTGAATGGCAGGATTCAGCGAGCATTCTCAGTTACATGACTTCATTCATGGCTGTTATGTATGGCAATTAAACATACACCACAGAACATGTGTTGCTAGGCAACATTGTGTGGTAGACATGTATGCAGCACTGCTATTTTACACTGGGGCCAAAGGTCACAGAGTACAGAGCCAGTTTAGCTCTATGAACTGTCTTTCCTGTCATCTGATAAACTGTGTTCCCTGTCATCTGTTAACAAGTGGTGAAGTCATCCTCATGGTTATATGTAGTCATCCAGGTCAACTGTTATATTCCTCGCTTCCAGGAACTGTTAATTTGATCCCTACATGGGCCATTGTTTTGATAGGATGACTTAATGGGTACACCTAGCTGCCATCATCGCTACAGGTGGCTGCATGCACATCATTGAGGGCGTACAACCCAGTGGCCATGTTGTAACAATTCTCCCATATACATTCCCACTAGCTAATATTGCTATATCCGAGTACTAGTTTAGTTGTAGCGGATTATGCGGAATGATTTAGTTATAGTTGTGCTCCTTCGGAAGCTTTTAGTTATTGGTTAACTAAAATGGAAAAAGGCCTAACTAAAAGGGTTTTAGTTTAGTAACTAGCAAAAATTATTCTAGTACCCTTTTAGTATGGCCTTTTGATGAATCAAAGTATAAAACTAAACTATAATGTTTGGTTCACTCATACAACCAAAGCCAGACCACAAAGCATGGAGGTGGGAACTGTGGCCTGGGAATGAGCCAGGAAATTCTGTTGCTGAGTTTCATTGGTGTGAAATGAAACAGCACATTAGAAGTGTATGAGGACTAATACATGTAGACTACACCAATACTCTTGGCCATGGGTAACTCTCTTTGAGCATAGTAGTTTTACTAGCTGACAAAACCATTGTACTCCAGTAATATGGAGTGCAGTTGACTGGTAAGCTACCAGTGGTATAAGTGTAATGCATCAACATACTATGCTCCAACCTGTCACAGATCGGCACTGGCTCTTTCATTATATCCCCAGGGGTTATACTCTGTTGCGCGATCGTCCGGTGCGGTGATGTACAAGAGCAACGTGCGTGACCAGTTTCTCCTACCAAATGGGCAGCAGGTGACAGAGAAGCTGTTTGGGTTTAAGCTGGTCCCTGACAACAGCACAGTGACCCAGGGAGCTGTCGCCATGGGATTCCAGTGTGGAGCACCACCAGAACCCTCAGTGAGCCCCTCAGACAATTAAAAGGCACCCCCAATCTACCACACCCTCAATACACCACGCCCATGTACAATGCCACACCCATGTAAAATGCCTCGCCCACCCACACACTCTGATTACAACACTGCTTAGAAACAAGGCTAAGTTATCAATTAGTAAAACTGCTCCTCAATTTACAAGGTATGCCGTTTACTATTGTCAATTCCCAGGATCAGGATCATGTATTAATTTGTGTGAAATCACTGATCCCATTTATCTGCATTATTATTTACGATGCTGTGTCATTCTGAACTAGAACTCGGCTCCAAACACAGACCATAACTTAGATGCCACACCCACCTCCACATACTCCAGCCATACTCCCCCCTCCGTCAGTCACCCCCACATACTCCCTCCATCACCCTCACTCTCATGTACTCTACATGTATACTCCCCTCCCTCACCCTCATCATCTTCAAAACTCCTTCACTGTGAGACATTACAAGCAAAGGGAGTGACATAGTCCAATTATGTGCCATAATGCTGAGCAATCACATTGTATTAGTTCACCACAGTATATGTGTGGCTATAATATATACAAGCAAATTGTTTACTCGACAGAACTGTTTCTAGAGCACAAGATGCTGTGAGAATTTTGATCGTTCGTTTGCATCAGTTCTGACATCTCTAGTTATGCTGCATGTTCAGGGCTGCCTTCTGGAGCCAACTTCTAGTCTAAGAGTGATAAGTTCAGTCTCGTACGTATACCCTGCATCGCAGGCTCCAGTGACCAGCTTTTCATACTTTTCCGCCTTTCTCTCTGCTGCTGCCTCAAATTTAGTCTCATAGCAAGCACGGGAGATTCTGCTGGTCGTTCCAAACATTGTCCGGGCGAAGGTCTGTGGGGACAATGTGCACATAAATTTATACCCACCATTGAGGTCAGCAGTTAGTCAAGTGGTAGGAGAGAGCTTGTGTCGGATAAATTGGGCAATCTCTTGGAGGACAACGCCGCTGGTTGTAACGCCAGAGGTGTCTAGCCACTTTGCAATTGACAGCACATGCAAGAGGCTCTGCCTCTCTTCACACAGAGGGCAGGCAGCATTGTCCTTCTACAGATGTAGAGTGTGTCATGCGCGGCATTAAGGGCAAATGTCATGGTGGAGCCTGCACTGCTTTTGCCCCTCACTCTCATGTACCCCATACTCCCCCGCACCCTCACTCCCACTCCCATGTGCTCCATGCTCCCCTCCCTCATACCCACCCCCACGACTCCGTACTCCCCTCCCTCCCACTCTCACGTGCTCCATACTCTCCTCACTAACATGTACTCCATGCCCCTCCCTCACCCTCACTCCCGCCTGCTCCATACTCCTCTCCGTTGCCCTCACTCCCACCTGCTCCATACTCCCTTCCGTTGCCCTCACTCCCACCTGCTCCATACTCCCTTCCGTTGCCCTCACTCCCACCTGCTCCATGCCCCTCCCTCACCCTCACTCCCACCTGCTCCATACTCCTCTCCGTTGCCCTCACTCCCATGTACTCCATACTCCCCTCGCTCACCCTCACATGCTCCAGATTACCTCTCTCACCCTCACTCCCATGTACTCCATACTCCCCCCTCACTCTTACTCCTATGTGCTCCATACTCTCCTCCATGCACACCCTCACTCCACTCCCATGTACTACGTATGGCACTCTCCAACTCCCATGTGCTCCATACGAGCTCACCTCCCTCGTACCACCCCCACGACTCCGTACTCCCTCCCTCCCACTCCCATGTGCTCCATACTCCCCTCCCTCTTACCCACCCCCACATACTCCATACTCCCCTCCCTCCCACTCCCATGTGCTCCATACTCCCCTCCTCCCACTCCCATGTGCTCCATATTCCCCTCCCTCCCACTCCCATGTGTTCCATACTCCCCTCCCTCACATTCCCACGTACTCCATACTGCCCTCCCTCACCCCCACCCCTACTGCACTCCCTTTCCTCAAAGGGTAACACTGCTCCTGATTCCAAATACGACACTCATGAGAGGCCCAGGCGTTCCAAACTGGCCCAGGAACAAATGGTAAGCCCATGCATTTCAATTCAAACCACCCCCCAATGAAACTAAAACCCTAAATCCTCATGTGCATATGATGGAGGTGTTCGGTAGTCTTTACGATTATCTCAACAAACTGACATGCTTCGAAAGCTGTAGTGGAGTAGATTCCAAAAATATGCTGTCAACCCTGGGCTGTATGGCGTCTTGAAGGATCGGCCATGCCGGATGGCGGAGAAGCCAGTGCTACAAGGCACTAGCTCTGGTACTCCAACTGGAACCTGAAGCATCTTCAAGGCACTAGCTCCTACCTATCACACTCCCAAACTGTAGCCTCACTTCTCGTTGGCAATTTAGGCTTACCTTTGGTCCCAGGCCATGTTGATGTGGGAACGAGGCTGTTGAGGTTAAGTTTCCGCTCCAGCACGGCACATAGTCACTTGCGCAGAAATGTGTTTGACCTCCTCTGGAATTTAAGGGTAGGGAGGTTAAGAGACTCTTTTATGGCACTTCAAACTCATCCAGCAAAGTGAGCAAACCTCCTTTACCAGTCCTTCCACCTTGCTGTTGCTATGTATGTTGATAAGTATTGCAATGTAATTTACTTGGAATGGAAGTCTGCACCCTCACCTCCACTTTGACCTCAGTATGAGACAGTCTCACATGGCCAAAGTGGGTGTGGCAATGCAAGACATGTATGTACATGTCCTTCTACTAGAGAGTTAATGCACACTACTGATCATAATTATCATGATGTCACTTTTCCCCCTAGGCCCAGTTTCTCAGATCTGGGGAGATCAGGAATGTCTGTGGTGGTACATGCCAATGTTGATGAAATGACACGGTTCTCATTCCCAGAGCCTATACTGATATGGGGTCTGGGAATGAGACCATGTGCATAGACTCTGAGCTGTATCACAGGTTTGCATTATACTGCATATTTTTGTAACTGCACACTGCATATATATGGTATTTCAATTTGCAAGCAACAAATCGTAGAGTAGCTTATCTACTTTCGGACACCATCAAGCAGACAATGCGGTATCTCTTGGACATACATGTACATGTAATAAGATAACAAACCGTGGACCATGATCAATGTTCGAAGGGCGATTGCTATCTTCGGACTCCACTGGACTGTAGACTTCATTCGTTGGACACCATTCGATCATCTTCTTTGAGGTCTGCGGAGCCCTGGGATCAGATTGTCTACTGAACACTCCTGCTTTGATGAACCTGATCCCAGGGCTCCACAGACCTCAAAGAAGATGAAGAGGATCTCGAATGGTGTCCAACGATTGAAGTATACAGTCCAGTGGAGTCTGAAGATAGCAGTCACCCTTCGAACATTGATGGTCCAGTAGCATTGGCTATTAGAGCAATTTTGGCGTAACATACAAGCTGGTGAACTTGAAATTCATTTTGTTTCCTATTCGCTGCCTCGTGAAATAAAATTTAATGCACATAGTACGGTTCGTATCTTACTGCATGTATGTCCAAGAGATACCACATAGTACAGTTCGTATCTTACTGCATGTATGTCCAAGAGATACCACATTGTCCGCTTGATGGTGCCCGAAAATGATGAACCTGCTGTGTTGCAACTACCAGCACCGTGAAGCTACAAGCTGATGTAGCTTGACCACTAAACTAGCTGCTTCAATCCCCGGCTTATTAGTAGGTACTAAGCTAGTCTACCAGCATACTAGTTATATATCTCTCTACTGCGCCTTTGTAATCACAGTGGGGTACGTGTTCTGAAATACCGTCTATTGTGTCTTTGCAATTGCAGTGGGGTGTTCTGAAATACCCTATAGCCCTGGTGTTCCGAATTACGTGCAGTAGGGTAGCGTAAAATTGATAGTGACTGTGCAGCAGTGATTTAAGTTAGTGCACTAGGGTGTTGTTTACCAGCATACTAGTTATAGCTCTCTGCTGCACCTTTGCAATTGCAGTGGGGTGTTCTGAAATACCCTATAGCCCTGGTGTTCCGAATTACGTGCAGTAGGGTAGCGTAAAATTGATAGTGACTGTGCAGCAGTGATTTAAGTTAGTGCACTAGGGTGTTGTTTACCAGCATACTAGTTATAGCTCTCTGCTGCGCCTTTGCAATTGCAGTGGGGTGTTCTGAAATACCCTATAGCCCTGGTGTTCCGAATTACGTGCAGTAGGGTAGCGTAAAATTGATAGTGACTGTGCAGCAGTGATTTAAGTTAGTGCACTAGGGTGTTGTTTACCAGCATACTAGTTATAGCTCTCTGCTGCGCCTTTGCAATTGCAGTGGGGTGTTCTGAAATACCCTATTGCTCTGGTGTTCCGAATTACGTGCAGTAGGGTAGCATAAAATTGATAGTGACTGTGCAGCAGTACAGCAGTGATTTAAATTAAGTTAGTGCACTAGGGTATTGTTTATGTAGTATGTACCGTTTATAACTTGTATCCAAGAGCTAGTTAGTTGTTGCTAGATCCCAGGGTGTTCTGTAATACCCCCATTTCCCTTACACCAGACCCTCCATCCGTTTGGGTCTGGCCACCAGACCCTCATTTCCATAGGGTCAGGCACATGAGACTATTGATTAGTGGGCTGGTACTGACACTACCCCCAAGTGGCTGCTTGGTAAAACAGCCAGCCACCACAAACGGTTGTGGTTCCCCTCCCTTCCCCCCAGGGTGTGCATGAACTACAAACTCACCAAAGATGACATTCCATTTCTTTGTCTGTTTTTCGCGTGTCTGTCGAACTCTCAATTCCACTGCTTAGTCATGATCAACCAGGGCTCTGATGTTGTGGTAGTCTTGTTCCCAGACCTTCATATGCTAGTACTGGGAACCAGACGTCTGGCAAGTTCATTGTGTGAAACTGCCTTGTCCTGTCAAAAGAACAGCAATACAATTAACTACAATTCTGTCTACTAAGGCCCTCCAAGCATGAATGGGCCAACCATGCTAGTTATGGCCGGCAGATCAGTTTCAAATGTACTGTGCAAATCCAGATTCAAATTCATTCATGATGTGGACGGCTAGGGCATGGCGAAATATAAAATCAATCACACACAAAATGAACAACAACTGTATGAATGGCTTGAACTTGTTACAGTCAGCTGAGAGACCATAATATGCAGCTAGGTCCCTCAGTTAGCCTCGTTCCCAGGCCCCATGGGGCCTGGGAACGAGGCTAGTCCCTCAGTGGCATCAGCTTAGTCGATCTTTCCCGCGTCCATGTGGGAACTTTTCCCGCCAATGTTACTGAACTACATAATTATATATACATATACGCATCAGGTTAGGACACTAACATTACTTGAAGTCTTTGAATCGCTCACACACACTATTTCTCTGTTATGTACAATGCACTTTATATTTCAAATTGTGAAGTGGATAATGTTCATGCACAGCAGCCCCCTACCCCTCGCCGTCCCCTTCCACCTCTTCTCCCTCTTCCTCTCCTAGCTCCGCCACCATTCTAGCTTCATGCTCCGCTGTCAGCCCTGCCCTTCGTTGAGCCTCCTCTGCTTTGCATCTCCTTCCTCTTCCTCAGGAAATTCCTCTTCTGCTAGGTGCTCCCAATACTCATGCATCTCCAGCTTCTAATAGAATGTCAAGTCACATAAATATTATTCATATTAACAGGATAGTAAGGGGTGGGAAGCTGCTGTGAATGCTATCCAGGGCTACACGACAAATAGTACATAAAGGAGCGTCTATCTTCGAATTTCTCTGGTAATTGCATTCTTAGTGCAATCAGCGCTTTCAATTACACCTTCGCTGGATACGTCTCTGTGACAAGAAATGTGATTCACGGCACCAGACATTCTCCGCCGGACATCTGGGCACGAGACTAGGTGAGTCACTAATGTGTTTGCCTGCATGTTGAAGCCAGGACCATAACGGAATCAAGCTCTCAAGTGTGAACTCATCAACGGGGACAAAGTCTGAGTGACACCAAGCCGTTGAGCCACCGAAATGACAAAGATCAACGAAATATGTTCTCTGCTACTACAAGGAGGTGTGGCTACTTCTTGCCCTTTGAATGAAGCAATCAAGAGCTTCAGAAGGGAACGATCAAGGACAATTTCTGCACTGAGTAGCTCAATAGCTAGCAAACTTTAAGCAAGTCCTGCCATGGCAAATTATCATCAAGTCACAACTCCACATACTGTCTACGGGTAACTACCCAGCCACTTCCTAAGAGCTATCTATTGAGCCTCATCCATGCATGTACTCTTCACTACCTAGTTCTCTCCTCTCACACACTCACTGTCTTTTGCTTCTTTATCCAAGGAGTATCTGCAAACTCCCTGAACTTTTCCTCAGGCTTTTCCATACACATGCCACGGCAGTATTTCATGCAGCAAACCCTGTGCGACAATAACAGTGTAGCTACACGCAAGTGCAGGCTTCATTCTTGAGGTCCTCTTCTTCTTGGAGGCCGACAACATTTCTGCATCCTCTGTCTCTGATGCATATTCTCACAGTACACGGCTCGCAGGACTAAATTCATAGCTAGCTAACTAGCTAGCTAGCACGACTATGGTGCGTGTAGATATCTCTGCTGGGTTTTTATGAAACGCCTTGTACTGCTAATAGAACTGGGTCTCAAGCAACTGTCACAGTAACAACCTCGGTCTCATTCCCAGACACCAAGCGTCTTCAAAGTTATTCCCAAGCGGCATTGGGTTTGGCCACCACCCTACTTGCATGCGGAACAGCATTCGGAGTCAACTACAAGGAGGGAGCGCCAATGGCAGGGGCCTACCAAAGCAGGAAGACGCCATTGGAGAGCAAAGAGAAACGACAGAGACAGCCAAAATTTGAACCGCGGATTCCAACCATTCCCAGACACCAAGCGTCTTCAAAGTTATTCCCAAGCGGCATTGGGTTTGGCCACCACCCTACTTGCATACGGAACAGCATTCGGAGTCAACTACAAGGAGAGCGCCAATAGCAGGGGCCTACCAAAGCAGGAAGACGCCATTGGAGAGCAAAGAGAAACGACAGAGACAGAAATCCCGCCAAAATTTGAACCGCGGATTCCAACCAATCAAATTACGCGTAGAGCGTTACCGGCGCGCGCGTTTCCGGCCGGCTTCTGCGGGTATATAAAGAGGGTGCAGTTGTGATTTCGCCATTCGGGCTAAGTTTGGCTCGGGTGAGGTTAAGGAGAGGTGAGCCCTCAACCTTAACCTTACCCTAGCTGACCTTTTGGCCATGGTAAGTTCAGGTATAGATAGTTGGGAGCCTCGGGAGGGGTGGGAGCCTCGGGAGGGGTGGGAGCCTCGGGAGGGGTGGGAGCCTCGGGAGGGGTGGGAGCCTCGGGAGGGGTGGGAGCCTCGGGAGGGGTGGGAGCCTCGGGAGGGGTGGGAGCCTCGGGAGGGGTGGGAGCCTCGGGAGGGGTGGGAGCCTTGGGTGGGGTGGGAGCCTTGGGTGGGGTGGGAGCCGTGGGAGGGGTGGGGGCCTTGGGAGGGAGCCTTGGGTGGGGTGGGAGGGGTGGGGGCCTTGGGTGGGGTGGGAGCCTTGGGAGGGGTGGGGGCGGTATGGGATCTGGCAGGGAAACTGGTGATGATGTGAGATTGATGAATGGAGTAAATGTAATCTACAACTTCCCCACCCCACCAACCAAGACTCCCCCCTCCCATCCCACACCAGGCTCCCACCCCTCCCAAGGCTCCCACCCCACCCAAGGCTCCCACCCCACCCAAGGCTCCCACCCCACCCAAGGCTCCCTCCCACCCCACCCAAGGCTCCCACGCCACCCAAGGCTCCCACCCCTCCCAAGGCTCCCACCCCTCCCAAGGCTCCCACCCCTCCCAACTATCTATACCTGAACTTACCATGGCCAAAAGGTCAGCTAGGGTAAGGTTAAGGTTGAGGGCTCACCTCTCCTTAACCTCACCCGAGCCAAACTTAGCCCGAATGGCGAAATCACAACTGCACCCTCTTTATATACCCGCAGAAGCCGACCGGAAACGCGCGCGCCGGTAACGCTCTACGCGTAATTTGATTGGTTGGAATCCGCGGTTCAAATTTTGGCGGGATTTCTGTCTCTGTCGTTTCTCTTTGCTCTCCAATGGCGTCTTCCTGCTTTGGTAGGCCCCTGCCATTGGCGCTCTCCTTGTAGTTGACTCCGAATTTCCATATGCAAGTAGGGTGGTGGCCAAACCCAATGCCGCTTGGGAATAACTTTGAAGACGCTTGGTGTCTGGGAATGGTTGGAATCCGCGGTTCAAATTTTGGCTGTCTCTGTCGTTTCTCTTTGCTCTCCAATGGCGTCTTCCTGCTTTGGTAGGCCCCTGCCATTGGCGCTCCCTCCTTGTAGCTGACTCCAAATGCTGTTCCGCATGCAAGTAGGGTGGTGGCCAAACCCAATGCCGCTTGGGAACTTAGTAACTTTGAAAACGCTTGGTGTCTGGGAATGAGACCAAGGTTGTTACTGTGACAGTTGCTTGAGATCCAGTTCTGTTAGCAGTCCAAGGCGTTTCATAAAAACCCAGCAGAGATAACTACGCGCACCATAGTCGTGCTAGCTAGTTATGAATTTAGTCCTGCATGCGAACCGTCTACTGTGAGAATATGCATCAGAGGATGCAGAAATGTTGTCGGTCTCCACAGACTTCCAAGAAGAAGAGGACCTCAAGAATGAAGTACTTGTCTGGCAAACTGTAGCCTGCACTTGCGTGTAGCTACACTGTTATTGTCGCACAGGGTTTGCTGCATGAAATACTGCCGTGGCATGTGTATAGTACAATGCCAAAAATGCAGTGGTCAGTGCTCCACACGTTGTCGTTTCTGGGGAAGAGATCCGGGGGTTGGTAGATACTCCTTGGATAAAGAAGCAAAGAGACAGTGAGTGTATGGGAGGAGAGAACTAGGTAGTGAAGAGTACATGCATGGATGAGGCTCAATAGATAGCTCTTAGGAAGTGGCTGGGTATATAGTTACCCGTAGACAGTATACGGGGTGGTGACTTGATGTTGATGACAATTTGCCATGGCAGGACTTGCTTAAAGTTTGCTAGCCTCAATGCCTAGATGCAATGTGCACATGTATTCGTAGCTTTGCTCCGAATCATCAGATTTGATATTGGTTGCAGAAATTATTGTCCATGATCGTTCCCTTCTGAAGCTCATGCGTGATTGCTATGTTCAAAGGGCAAGAATTAGCCACACCTCTTGTCGCCAAGGGCGTTTCAGTGGCTCGATGCGGCCTTGTGCAGGAGGCAGACAAGGCTCAACAAAGAGCAGAGCTGACAACGGAGCATGAAGCTAGGATGGCGGCAATAACAGCTGGAGCACCGAAGGGACACTGCTCAAAATTGCTCTAAGTTGTTATTACAAGGAGTAACTGCAATTTCATACAACGAATGTGCCTAGACGTCTGAGGGGGGGTGGGGTGGCACCACAGTGGTTTCCTTCACCCTCTCTCCACACTTCTTACACATGCGCACCCACACTTGTGATATCCTCCAGGCATAGTGTGTGGCCATCAAAAAGAAGGTGGAGGAGCTCACTGTTGCCCTAAAGCAGGAGATCAGTGAGTCCAGAAGGTGCTGCTACCAACGCTCAAGGAACTTGGAACACCAAAACAGCAGACTGGCTAATGATCGGGACTGACAAAGGATTGCCAAAGTACATGTATACTGTATGGTTAAAGAGCACCACCTAGTGGGAAGGGGAGCACTGTGTTCAATTAACTTGTTTGTGCCCCTGAATCATCCTCCAGGAGAAAAGCCCTCATTCTAAGTTGTTTGACACACCTATGACTTTCCAAACCAAGCTACTTGCTTTTGAAATAATAGCGCATGCATGAAAAAGGTGTGATCAATGATCAACCCAGACCTGCAGCTGGACGGCCGTGACATTCTTTGTGCACTTTCTGTAGTCTTCCGTGTGATGAGCTTCGATTGTAGATGCTGCATGCTGCCGCTCTCCAACACCAACAATGACTCAGATGGTGCTGGACAAATGCTAACCCAGCATTACGGGATTGCACTGGTACAGGTGCTGTGCATGTAGTGTGTACAGAGTATATGTACGTAGGCATGGTATAGGTGCTGTGTACTAGTGTGTATAGTAGGCACTGGTATAGGTGCTGTGTACTAGTGTGTATAGTAGGCACTGGTATAGGTGCTGTGTACTAGTGTGTATAGTAGGCATGGTATAGGTGCTGTGTACTAGTGTGTATAGTAGGCACTGGTATAGGTGCTGTGTACTAGTGTGTATAGTAGGCATGGTATAGGTGCTGTGTACTGGTGTGTATAGTAGGCACTGGTATAGGTGCTGTGTACTAGTGTGTATAGTAGGCACTGGTATAGGTGCTGTGTACTAGTGTGTATAGTAGGCACTGGTATAGGTGCTGTGTACTAGTGTGTATAGTAGGCACTGGTATAGGTGCTGTGTACTAGTGTGTATAGTAGGCACTGGTATAGGTGCAGTGTGTAGTTGTAACCTACCTCCAATATGGTGCTTGTCTGAGGGCTGAGAGCCTGAATGGCAGCATCAATACTGTTTTCACAACACCAGATATACATCAACGTGAATTATTATAATTACAGTCTGGCACTGACTCCCCCCCCCCCCCCCCCCCCCCCCCCAACATGTTTTAAACCCTATGTCCCCCTCATGTCACCAGGTATCCCCTGCAGGCCTTGCCACTCTGTATATATTTGTGGACTGCAAGCAATCAGACTGGAGGTTGGAATGGCCTGGGAATGAAGCTTGCCAACTAGGAAATTGGAAAGAGTAACAGCTAGTCATGTGCCCATCCATCCACACCCCCTGGCAAAGAATCTTTGGTGGCTTGAGTGAGATTTCTTGTCACTAGCACCTTTCTCATCTGCAACGTCGGATGGCCAATGAAATTTTAGTGCATGCACGTATATAGGTTACATCACTGAATGAAGAGCTACTCAAGAACAGCTCAGCTTGAACAGCTCATCTTAAACATCGATCTCGTAAGGAGGTAAGGAGAACTTGATTTACAACCAAGAAATCCATCGCCCTTTTCTTAGCAGCCGATGCTCGCAGGTTGCTGACTGCTTGAAGGTAAGGTTACACTAACCTCGTTCCCAGGTTCCTCCCAAGTGTTTTGTCGCTGTGTAAAACTGGTGGGAATGAGGCTAGGGTTACACAAAACACTTTCAATACCACAAGACATTCTCCTACCAGGGGCATGGACGGCTGGGCACAACAGTCTGTGCATGTCTGATTATACGTGGATCAGTACTCAGTACTCCAGCCATGCACTGGTAACTTGTTGCTTTTACCCTATAGGGTCATCCCAAGATAAGAACAAACAAGGGCAGTCCTAGTTCCCAGACCCCACCATACTTTCCGTTAGCTGGGGAACAGTCCAGTACTGGATTTGCACTGTATTTGATCTGTACTGATACAATAACAATTCAACAAAAGATGACTGTACATGTTCCATTAAAGTTTTACATGCTCACCCCACAATGCATTGTATTATTATAGATCTAGCTTCAAAAAATAATAATTATTGATTATGGTTCCCTCATAAACCATTGTGAAAAATAGATAATAGTGTTCGGCAGTTCTCAATATTTATTGAAGTGGTCGGGTTGCTGTGAGTAGCTGACGGTCAGTGCTTGCTGCACACCCACTTCAGCCGGGGTCTGGAGGCCAGCTCCAGCAAGCCTTCTACCGACTCCCAAGAGCACTGACAGGCATAGGCCCTGGCACCTGGAGGGTGGGATGGGGTTTTATTACAGGTATGGATGCAAGCCGCGCCTGGGTTCAAGGTAGCCTCATCCCAGGTCCGCTTCCCATCGCTTGCAGTACCCTGCTTTTCCATACTGCCAGTGACAAATGCTGGGTGTGGGACTGGGAACGAGGCTACATGTAGGTTCAAGGCTAGTCTTGAGTCTTCTGGCTGCCTTATTTCAACACACTCCATGCAGTGCTGTGATAATCAGAGGAAGGGCATGACCATGGGAATTGATCCTTCCGACTGCTTTGAAGGTATCTACATGCTCCGTTAGGGAAGGGAGAAGGTTCCAGGGTGAACAGTTGAAGCCTAATACATTGCATGCCTTTTCTCCTTTCACATGGTACGACGTATCATGATGCCACTGTCCTCACTAGCTCACCTTTCTTGCGAACCAGGTTCCTCTTAAGACGATCAAACTCCGGAACATTGTTTCTGAAGAAGAGGTACTCACTTCTTGAGTGCCACACAAAGTCGTCGAACCACACCACATAGAAGTCACATGATGTGCACCTTAGCCTGGCGCATGCCCTGCACAGATACAATATCACAAGGATGTCTCAATATGGTGATGATGTCACAAAATGGTGATGGTGATGATGTCACAATATGGTCACAATATGGTGATGATGTCATAATTGACAGAAGAGTGATGTCTAGCCTCGTTCCCAGGTCCGAGACGAGGAGAAAAGGGCCTGCATGGTTTCCACTGTTTGCGCATGCGCTAAATCATGGTGGAATTCCACCGGCACCGCGGATGTTTGATAATGTCTGTACACTTGTGACGTCAGAGCGGATACTAAACATTGCATGGTCCGTACAGTTATCATAGTAAGCGAATCTGGCCTGCGGTGTGCATTACGATAGCTCTCGATCTTGCTCTCTCCTATGCCCTCAGGTGGCTAGGCGCTCCTGAATAGAGCTAGAACAGCGACGTTTTCGTACGGCTACTGTTGTACTGACGGGGTGGAAATGCCAGACCCTTCCACTTGTAATAATGTCAGGTAAGTCTTGCTGGTGGGAGTGTAATTGTGGTTGTGTCACCCCTCATCTCGCGGGACCAGTGTAGCAAAATGAAAGCGTCACACGCTCAACCATGTGACTATGAAGACGTCATTTGCACCTGTCCCCTAATGAATATGTGTTTCGGTTACAGATAATTAACCGCATATGCAAACAGTGCAAGCGCAAACAGTGGAAACCAGGTCCATTTCTCCTCCCTCTCTTGGGCCTGGGAACGAGTCTACATGCAAGTGATGTCATAATTGACAGCACAGTGATGATCAGTGTATAGCGCCATACTACATGTACCTTTGTACTGTTCCATCAGAGTGACCTAAAGATACATTCGCTCCTCCCAGGAACACCGAGAGACAGCTAGGGAAGAGAATGAATTACTTCAATAGTCGGTAGACAAATGGGGGAGTGGTACAGTCTCACAAGGTCCACGTAGTTGGTTTAGGTAGTTGAACATTATACCTCTTGCCGGGCAACATTCCGAACCCATAAAGACCTTGGATGTTGACAGAATGTGCACTCCTTCACTTGTCTACGTTACATCTAGATACATCGCTACACATACAATGTAACAAGCTTCTCAGGCCTTCCCCTCTTCTACTGCATACTGTTAGTAACCAATGGCTAGAGTGGGAACGGCCTGGGAATGAGGTTAAGCTGTACATGAGATTCGCTAACAGCTGAGACGTGTGTGTGTGTGTGTGTGTGTGTGTGTGTGTGTGTGTGTGTTGCAATGTCCTACCGTCTCTGCCTTCCCTGGAAGCTCTGCTGAGGTTGCAGTGTTGATTGGCTCTCCCTCGGTCTCAAGAGGTCCTTGGAAACAAGAGAAAGTTGTGGTCAAACAGACCTGCAGTCTCGATCCAAAATCCTCTCCAAATATGAAGGTCTAGTGAGACTGACACCCCTTCAATTGAGAGTCACTGGTGGACAACACTCGTTTCCAGGTCCCGCCCTCGGGCATGGGAACCAAGCTCTAGTCTCACGTGGCCAGACCAGACCCTCCTTCTGGTTGGGTCTGGCCTAGTGGCCAAACATAGTTTGATTGGTCAAAGCATAGACAATAAAGACACATCATCAAAGGAAGTAATGGTACCTCGTTAACAGCAGGGTCATCGTCACAAATGTCACTGATTATTCTGTCCAGTTCCGAGACAGTCGTTGTTTGCCTGGAAAGTGAAAGAGCCCACGTATAGAGGAGTGATATAACTGTCAGACGTATTACTGAAAACAGGACTCTGGAGCTAGACAGATCGAACATAATAGTTTCACTTCATGTCATTTGACCAGAGGTTATGCATCATACTAGTCTCGCGGGCCAACCGTACTTTTCTCTATTTCCGGTTGGCGGAGCAGGGGAGAGAGGGAAAATATGTCTGGGCACTATGGACACCTTTCTTTGCCAGATGCAGGAATGTAGGAGGTTCAAATCTGATTGGATGTTCAATACAGATTGAGCACGTGACTTCACATACGTGTATCAGCCATAGTACAGGTGTAATACACTAGTGGAAACACTAGCAACTGCGATAGCCAGGCTATAAGCTTCTGCAACTACTCCGATAGCCTGAACCAATTGCGGCGGATTATGGTTGAACCCCATGATAGAACAAAAAGAGACAGCACTTAGATACACTTGCGTGTGAGACGAGACGACTTACAATGTGTGCCTCTAGCTCTGAAGATGCCTTCGGTCATAACAGTTTGGCAGAGACTGGGCACAAGCTACATAAACAGCTTGCTGTGGTCATGATCTGGGTAAGACTACTTTCATTGACATTCCATACGTGTGACCTGCAATGTTTAAACGCATATTTTTTGTGGCACGGGAAACTGGCCGTAGTTTCCAGACGTATTGTTCCTGCCCAGTCCAAAAACATACGTATATGGCTGGGCCGCGATACTAGCATCACACATAGTTTGGTCCTCAGACCCTTCTGCATTTTGGTTCCTGGTGGGCGGGGTGGGAGGGACTCCCACCCACGGCAGACCCTTCTGCGTTTTGTTTCTGGGGTGGGTGGGGCGGGAGGTAGGGACTCCAGCCCCGCCCACCCTGGAAACGAAACGCAGAAGGGTCTGGGAACCAAACTACATGATATCACACATCATTGTCTTATATCTATGATCATACGCTTTCTGTCATACATGCTCTGAAATTCTATCACATGTATCAACTGGTCTGATCGACCATAGATAATATACCAACAATATTATCTATGGTCTGACTAACATCAGCACCTGGTGTAGTCCTCCCTTACGGGAAGGAGTGTACTGGAGCAGAACCTCTCCTCCACTTCGTCCAACAGCTCGTCCAAATCGTCACCCATTTAGGTGTGCGTCAAATAGACCCCGACATAAGTGAGTGTCGTTTTCCCAGACCCCGAACGCGTGCGCATTATTTTGGGGTCTGGGAACGAGACTAAAGTTAAGGTGCATCAAATGGAATACAATGACGCAATCGTTTCCTCATTCGACAAAGAACTGACAAACAAACAGTGAACAAACGTGGAAAATGAGGGCGTATAAGTGTGCTAGGTTCTGTTTGCTGCTGTTACTGACCATACCAGCCTACTGCGGTCAGAATCAGACCGATGGAACTTCCACGCAATCAACAACTCAGAGCTCTCTCAATCAGGCTATCACTGGGACTGCTATCTCCGGAGTAGATGCCTCTACTGCTCAGCCAACAGCAGGAATAGATGCTCAGCCAACAAAAGAGTCCACTACCTCCCAACCAGCAAAAACCGACCCCACAAAGTCCTCTGTCACTCTACCGACAAAACCCACCACCTCAGAAGCAACCAAAACTACAACCAGTCCAACGAAACCCATCACCTCTCAAGCGACTGAAACCGTTCCCCCTATAACTGAAGCACCTACAACCGAAGCACCAGCAGCGGTTCACACTGTCACCGCCAGTAATGTCAGTGACACGTAAGTTCTGTGTATCACACAATCCAGACCCTGGCCCCCAGCACAGATCGAGGTACAAAGAACAGCCCCTCGGTGCAAACCCTAACCTAAACCGTTCTTTGCACTTGATCTGCCCAGATTACTTTGACATGTGGTACTCCATGGCTTTGTACTAACCATGTTCCAGGTTCCCAGTTTCAAGTAGTCTGGGAACCAAAGAAAAGAGCAAGAAACAAGGCCAGGAAGGAATGACGTGGACAGACCCAGTGCCATCCATGTGCTACCGCAAACTTCCTACAACCTTGCTGACTTGCTCACGCTCGCCCCACAATGGCCTGCGTTCTCCTAGTTTTAGTTACTGTGATGTAGTACCAACCCTGAGGAGCGAGGCTCCGAGGGTTTGGGGATGTATGAGCCATATGGCACGGACTGCCATGCTATACGTATTGTATCCTCTGGGGCACATGCACATTGCTAGGTAGCAGTTGACGTGTCCTACAGTAGTGCAATCAACTTCACTGGTGTGTTGACTTGTTGTCTATGGTAACGTACAGTAGCAACGACTTGACGATGGGGTATGTGCTAACCTCCATCTACCCCACCAACGCATGCACATTACAGGGGCCCAACAGGCAATATTACACATACAGATTATGCGACGCATACCGGAGGAACAGTACCCACGTCCCCCCCGGTTGACGTGAACCCCACCTACCCCCCAGGGGAAATTGAACCTTCCATTAGCATCTCCATTTCCTTTATCTTCATACTGCTGGGTGAGTGGGAGTCAGCTGCTCACTGACTCAAAGTCTGGTGTCATATAACCCTGATGTTAGTCATCAGTTTGGTATATTTCATTCCTAGTTTTCTAACACCTTCTGTGAATGCATGTCTAAGGTCTAGAGACTTGATATGGCTACAGACGTCGACATATTGCTGCCCCCCCCCCCCCCCCCCCCCCCCCCCCCCCCATGTAATCATCTCCATCCTCGTGATTATGTCATCTGTGTTGTGTGGGCCCATTACTGTACTGGTGCTGATAGCCTCGTTCCCAGGCTCCTCCCCAGCTATTTGTTACATACTGTATGCGAACCTGGGAATGAGGCTAGGTGCTGACTCATCTCCTCCCTGTATTGCAGGTCTGTGCACGATTCTAGTGCACCTCATGATCAAGTACAAGTTCCACTTTCTGCCCGAGAGCATCGCCTTCGTTCTCATTGGTCAGCTGATTGTATGTGTGCAGTAAATATAATGTCCCATTTCTCCAGATTTTTGCCTGAGTTTGAGTGACAGTTTGCAGTGCTTACATGTATAAGTGGTTTGAAGTAGCTAAGCTAATTTCATCATGTGACTTATAGTCAGTGTGGTCAAGTGGGAGTGAGGCTTTCATTGCAATTGGAATGCACTGCTGGAGAACCCTCTTGTAGTGGTACTGCACAAAGTGATGTCCACACACACACAAGCCACAATAGCAGTGCACATGTACATGTATGGTAATGCCCACACCCCATGCAGTGCACATGAACGTATGACATTATAGTTTCTGCTAGACTGGACACCTGGACTGGACTACTGGACTGACATTGTTACAGTGGAAGTTATGTCCTTTGTAGAGTAGCCTTGTTGCCAGACCTTATACACGTCCACTGGGAATGAGGCTATTGTAGAACTATTATCATTTGGGACCTTGAAAATCGTCCTTTGTAGAGAGGTCTCTTCTATTTTGTCCCTATTACGGAGCGGAGAGTTCGCTATCGGAGGTTTCGTTTCATAGCTATAACCAGCTCTGCTGTGGTGTAGAAACTGCATTGCAATGTACGTGGTACTCACTAACTTGCTTACAGCCAGCTGTGGCTTGTATTGGCCTGCATAGTGTGTGTCCGCGCACACAACCCGTAGTAGCAAACGTGCATGAATGTACATTGTATGTAATAATGGTGGCTTTCAAATGTGTGGCCGTAAGTTCAATACAGTGTTCAACTGTTTCATGTGTCTAGCTAGCTAGCTACCTCAGTAGCATTGTTCACTCTCCGACCCTGTCTTGGTGGCTATTCTTCTTGGGCCAGCAGGGGAGCTAGAGTGTGTTCACAGGATATGTACTCTCTGCTACACTAATGCATTGATCAGTGGATGACCTTCACCACATCATGCGCATGCACACACTAAGGTTCCATGTAATTGCATGTATAGACACACTGCACTTATGTCACCTCGAGGTACACCATGGTGGCTGTTTTCTGTTTTCGTTCATAAATCTTGAAGTGATGACATCAGCTACATTTACCTATGGGCACAACCAATGAAAATCTGAATCAGTTAGCTTGTGCCCAGGTAATCCAATTTTGCAGCTTGTTTGAGCCTTCTTTCCTCATGCCTTTGTGCCTCATTTGTGTGGGCCTTCATGCCTCACTGGTTGAGCCTTCTTTCCTCACTTGTACATGCCACTTGTGAGTCTTCGTGCCTCACTTGTGTGAACCTTCTTGCCTCGCTTGTGTGAGCCTTCTTGCCTCACTTGTCTGGCCATTCTTGGCTCACTTGTGCGAGCCTTCGTGCCTCACTTATGTGAGCTTTGTGCCTCACTTGTATGAGCCTTTGTGCCTCTCACTTGTACACGCACTTGTACATGCATTTGTGTGTCACTTGTGTGAGTCCTGTGTGAAGCTTCTTGCCTCACTTCTGAGTCTTCTCACTTGTGTGAGCCTTCTTGGCTCACTTTTTTGAGCCTTTGTGCCACACTTGTGTGTGCCTTTGCGCCTCACTTGTCTGAGCCTTCGTGCCCCTCACTGTTGAGTCACTTGTACATACATATACATGCCTTTGTGCGTCACTTGACTGTATGAGCCTTCGTGCCTCACTTGCTCATGCACTTGTACACTATACATACCTTCTTGCCTCACTGGTGTGCATGTGTGTGTTGTCTCTTGCAGGCTTCTTTGTGGGTCTGCTGCTCTTGATCATCCAGAAGCTGGGCTACGAGCTGCGGTACCAGGAGAAGTTCTCTCCCTCATCGTTCTTCCTCCTCCTCCTCCCCCCCATCATCTTTGAATCTGGATACTCCCTACACAAGGTATGTGCTCTGGTTTACTCCCATGGTATACAAGATCTTCCCAACAAACGAAGTTGCTGATTTAAACCAGGGTTCTATGCTTTGAGATGCTTGATGGCTTTCCTAGATGTTGAGTATACTGTTCACTGAGTTAACTGTGAGAAGGTCAAAGTTCACCGTTGCTGTTGGCAACTCCACAGGGCAACTTCTTCCAGAACCTAGGCTCCATTCTGCTGTTTGCCGTTGTTGGGACAGCCATCTCCACTAGCATCGTTGGAGGAGGCCTGTTCGCCTTGTCAAAGGTAAGACCAGCTACACATGCAGCACTGTTGGGGTATGCTGACGTCAGTTATTTCACTTGTCTTGTATTCACACACACATGCTCACACGTGCACACACATGCACACACACACAGCTGGATGTTATATACCAACTGAATGCTATTCAAAGGTATGGATCTCTTTATGTTCTGCTTACATGGATATGTGTAGCTCTTCCAAATCTTCCCGACCATCAACACCTCCCTCTCTTCCCTCCCTCCTCCTCTCCCTCCCTTTTGCCCCTCCCTCCTCTCCCTAGCTTCTCATTTGGTGCTTTGATCTCGGCTGTGGATCCTGTGGCTACTCTGGCCATATTTCATGCCCTGGACGTCAGCCCCACCCTCAACATGCTCGTGTTTGGAGAGAGTGTGCTGAACGATGCAGTCTCTATTGTCATGACAAAGTGAGTACCTTTCTGTCCATCCATCTTTAGGAGATAGGTAAAAGCATTGTATATCCCTCATTCCTTCTCCTCCCTTGCTTCTCCTCTCCTTCCGCTCTTTTCCTCTCCTTCTCCTCTTCTACCACTCCTTCTGCTCCTTACCTCTCCTTTCCCTCCTCGCTTCTCCTCTCCTTCCCTCCTTCCTTTTCCCTCTCTCCTCTCCTTCCCTTCCCTTTTCCCTCCTCCCCCTCCCTCCTTCTCCCTTCCTTCATCTCATCTCAGGACAATCTTACAGCAAGCAACCAGCACCTCCAGTGCAGGGATGGTGCTGCTGCAATCTCTCGGACAGTTCCTACTCATGTTCTGTGTCTCGGCTCTGCTAGGTGTTGTCACCGCACTCTGCAGTGCACTGGTCAGCATTGTACATGTATGATGTCTCATTCCCATCCCTTCCCTTCTCTCTGCTAGAACTCCATTCTCTCTGCTAGAGTTCCCTTCTCTCTGCTAGAATTCCCTCCCTTCCCTCTGCTAGAATTCCCTCCCTTCTCTCTGCTAGAATTCCCTTCTCTCTGCTTGAGTGATGCATAATCCCTCTCTGCTACAGTTCTTGAAGTTTGTGAACCTTCGTCAGCACTACTCACTGGAGTTTGCCATGTGGTTCATTTTTGCCTTCGGACCCTACTTCCTCGCCGAGGGACTCAGGCTGTCAGGTGTGTACAGAGTGGAGTGTGTCAACTCGTACAGCGGGGTCTAGAGGAATCTCCTCTGTTTGCTCCCTCCTGCCGGCAAGCTTACTGTTCCCTGTCTTTCCCTTCTCCACCACACACGCACACACCCACACACACACACACACACACAACACATACAGGCATCATGAGTGTCCTGTTTTGCGGCATAGTGATGTCACACTACACCCATTTCAACATCTCCCCCGTCACACAGGTCACTGTTCACATGCACACACACATACACACACACACACACACATCACCCACTTCAACACCTGTTCACACACTCACACGAACACACACACCAACCACTTCAATATCTCCCCCATTACACAGGTCACTGTTCAGCAGACCATGCGGACCGTCGCCTTCATGGCAGGTACATACAAAAGCACGTGCGTACATGTATACTAAGGGAAACTATATGTACAATAGCCAGAGAGTAGACACTTTCAAATGAAGTACATGCAGGCATACATGTACATAGAGAAAGATTCAGCGGAGCTCTTTATTTGGATACCCTTAGGCCAATGGCATGAACAAGGTGTCAGGATCTGTACATGATAGAACATTCCCTGGCAAACAATGCATGTAGTTTTGTCTATTTACCCCCCCCCCCCCCCCCCCCCCCCCCCCCCCCCCCCCCCGACTCCTGTGCCCCCTTCGCTCCTCCTCGTGCCTTTCCCTCCTCCTGCCCTTCCCTCCTTCTACTTCCCACTCTTCTCATCCATCCAACCCTGGTCTTCCCCTCCTCCTCTACTTCCCTCGGCAGAGACGGTAGTGTTCCTGTACATCGGCATGCAAGTGTTCACCATCACCACATCCTTCAGGGTGGAGCTCATCATCTGGAGCCTGGTAAGTGGACAGTGTGTCATCCCAGTGTCTGGGGAGTTGGGGGTCAGGGCTGGGGCTAGGGCCGGTGTCACGGCAGGGGCTGGGGCCGGGATCAGGGCCAGAGCATGGGCTGGGGCCGGGATCAGGGCCAGAGCATGGGCTGGGGTCAGGGCAGGGGCCGTACTGTAATATCTACAATTCTACAGCACGATTTATCCCTCACAGTTACACACCACACCCTCTCACCAACCCCTATGCTCACTTCCTACAACCCTCACAGATCCTTATCCTGCTGGGTCGGGCAGCCAACATCTTCCCTCTATCTTTCCTTGTTAATCGTTTCCGTACCACCAAGATCAGTAGCCAGATGCAGTTTGTCATGTGGTTCAGTGGTGAGACCTGTGTGACAAGAATGTACAGTGTGTGTGTGTGTGTGTGTGGGGGGGGGTATATGTGTGTGGGGAGGTTTGTGTGAGTGTATGTGGGTGTGGGTGGGTGTGGGCATGTGTCTTTGCTGTCTCACTACTCGTATATTGCTCTTGTCCCCCTCTCAGGTCTGCGAGGTGCCATTGCGTATGCCCTTGCTCTGAACCTTAGTGAGAGAGGAGAGACATTTGGCTCTGCAGAGCTGATCCGAGTGCTCGATACTACCACCCTAATTGTCGTGCTCTTCACCATCATCTGTTTTGGAGGGTCTACCCTCCCTCTACTCAAGGTGGGGTCCAGTTCCACCCCAAGTTCAATTCCAGTCAGATATACCAGTGGGTCACAGTATCGGTGCCTGTACAGCACTCAGGGTGCAGCCTTGGTGCCATTCCTATAAGGTACACAGGGCCCGTCCAACTGGTTCAACTGGACCACTTTTCGGGACACCAAAGGTTTCTTGCACACACAAGGTACTTGTGTGGTGCCCGGCAGACCAGTCAGCAGCCACGTGCAAGCTTCAAGATCGATGTGAAGATGGCTGTGAGTCATCTGAAAGCTTATCTTCTAGTCTTCCTGGCAAGCCCAAGGACTTTGCGTTCTCCTAAAGTGAATTTTTTGGGAAGCCCCTTTGTGAAGACGCGCATTGCGCATTATTTGTTGACATGCGTGAGCAGAATCATGCCCTCTCTATTTTTGCGAGCGCTGAGTGAAACGTGCTGTAGCATTCAAGTTCTATGGCTAAGTTAGCAGCAACTCCTACCCTTCTCAGAATGCCCGAAATGCAAAATTTTCCTGGGGCATGCCCCCCAGACCTCCTTTATTATGCGGTGTCTGTGTCTCCAACACTGCTCAACCTGACCACTTCAAATGTCATGGCTACAGCCCTGGTACAGCACTCAGCGTGCAGTGTTGGGGTGCCATTCCAATAGTGTACAGCACTCAGGGAGCAGTGTTGATCTCCTGTCTTGGTACCATTCTATGTACGGACTTGTTTTCCTGTGTAGTTCCTCAGCAAGAGGGTTGCTGTGAATGACCTGACGCTCAGCAAGACAGAGGAACAGGTTAGCCTTTGTGATGGTACTGCATACATGTAACACACCGGCTGTCTGGTACATGCGACCCATATGCCCCCCCCCCCCCCCCCCCCACACACACACACACACACACATAACACACATGCACAGGGTACTGCAATCCCTACGGCTCCTGACGAAGAGCGCCCATCTGGAAGGCGGCAGTGGTTCCTCTTCTTGGATTACAAGTGGGTGATCCTTCCGTGTACTGTGTGTAGTTCACTAGATCACTGTACCTCATGATTGTATGGGACACATGGACGCATGGTGGTGATATACTGATCACTCTCTGCCCCTGCAGTTATGTCAAACCACTACTGATTCGAAGATTTACTAAGCAGGTCAGGCAGTGCAGTATAGTCTTCTCTCCACACAATCCTCCTCTCCACACACACACACACAACCCTCCTCTCTACACACACACACACAATCCTCCTCTCTACACACGCACACAACCCTCCTCTCCACACACACACAACCCTCCTTCACACACGCACACAACCCTCCTCTCCACACACGCACACAACCCTCCTCTCCACAAATTCCACTTTTCCATCTCATACCCCCTCCCTCTCCACATAGGAAGTACGAGCAGCAAGAGTAGAGATGCAGCGTCGTACCAACGAGTGGTACGAGGGTCTACGTGAGGTCTCTAGCGATGACGAAACAAGTGGGAGAGCCTCTAGTGCCACTTTCTCTGGTATAACATCACCAACAACAACATAGCTATATCTTAGGTATCTTTCTCCACTTGAGCTAGTCCAAATCTTCACGTATATTGTTCTGTTGAGTGTGTTTAATGTGAGCATTTGAGCACATTTCTCTGCTCTGTAATCACAAAAGCTACCCCAAATTTCTACTGATTATTAGCACTTACATTGCTGTGTGTGAACGATTATTTTTATAGCCACACGCAAACACACTCACTTCACCATTAAACAGGTCTGTTGTGCATTGCAGTGAGTTAAGAACGTGTTCTACTTTTTCCTTGGCTTTGTTCACTGCATGCAGGAGGACAAGATGGGAGATGAGAGGTCCTCGATTTGTCATGTCACCTCGTCTTTACAGCTGTCACAATGGCAATGTCATTGTGCGCTCTTAATTGACGCTTTTCTGTTGGCTAGAATTTGAGGAGCCCTAGCCTCATTCCCAGGCACTCAGTAATTGGGGAGGCTAGAGGTAGTCTCACAAGCCAGCCTCTCACCACACCTACTACTCTCTTCCCGTGTGAGTCTGGCCCGCAAGACTACGTGTAGGCTAGAGGAGCCCTTAGGATTGCAGAGCTTAATTGTTGACAGTCCAATCTTCTGCTCCTCTGCCTATGCCTGCAGTACCTTGGTAATTCATAAGGTCCACACATTTTTTGGTGGTCTTATTATAATAACAGAAGTGGGCTGGTCTGCAAGCTAGACTAAGCATGATTGGATATGTAGCCCCATTCCCAGGCTATCAGTGCCAGTATGGGAATAGGATGTGCGTGCATGACCATGATCTTTGCTACAAACTGCAGGTGCCATGCAAGTGTGTCTTATACGCCAGGTGCTTTACGGCTACATCCTTGTGTGGCCTCATTCCCATGTACAAAGCTACAACTACCATTGTTCCTAGAAGTTACCGTGTGTGAGGGTGACCTATTCTGGAACAGAACCTGGACACACAAGCATCTTGGTACAATGCAAAGTTGTCCCCACAATTCATGGGCCTTGCTCACATCCGGTTATTGATAGTTTGTAGTGTGAGTGATGGCAAGTACGACCTGGGAATGAGGCTAGTACAATGCAAGCAAGCTGCAGTGTAGTAATTTGGGGGTGGTTTAAAAATACTACAGTTATACAAAAATTACAAATGAAGAAAAAGAAAATTGAGCTTAATACTTGCATGTGAAGATCAGTGAGCATATTGTACGGCACCCTAGATGTGCATAGATCGGTATGACTGCATGCTACAATTGTTGAGAAGTGGCAAAAATGGCTGACTGTGCTGTCTGCTGTTCAACGCTGAGGCATTTTACTCTTCTGAAAGGCCCTGATTTGCCGATAAAAGATGGCTACCACACCCACCACTGCGGCTATGATGTTGATGATGAAGGCGGCCAGTACGATGCCGAACCCCCAGGAAAGGCACCCAGTTTGTGGCTGGCTCTCAACGGAGAAGAAGCCAGCATAGTCCTGGTTGATATTGGCAAATACTCCCACACCTACAGCCAGGAAGATCACTGTGTGTGTGTGTGCGTGAGGAGGATATGTACCGTAATTAGCAAACAATTTGGTGTCCGGCAAAAATAAGTATGTGAGTATGGAGAATTTACCGGTGTGTGTGTTTGTAGGGAGCTATAGGAGGAGCCGTGTAACAAACTGAGTGAATGTCAGCACATATCCGTTCCGCCCAACCTCTCTCCCACACACTCACCCTCACACACTCACTCCTACACACCTATCCTCACTCACCTGACAGAATGGCCACACAGGCACCGGCAATGTACACTGCCCAATGCCAGAAGGGCATGTAGAGCAACACAGCAATGAACGTTGCGATAACACCGAGGATCATGAACGCAGCTGCCACCTGCAGATTAACCTTCACTGCAAGGGAGAAGAGAACCAGCAACTGGTAGCTACATGTATTAGCACCGCCCTGTCAATTGGGCAGAGTGCAATGAGACTGGTGTGTACTGGAGTAAGAGCAGTAGCTAGCCCCTGTCCGCCCAGCCAGAGAGGGGCTAGCTGCTAGACTGTAGCTAGCCTGGTGTAAGAGAAATAGTAAGCTTGGTGTGTTGCTGTAGTAAGAGAAGTAGCTTCTACTCTGAGTCCAGTAACACACCAAGCTAACTAGCTTGGTGTAAGAGCAGCAGTCGATCAACTTGAGAGCAGTAGTAAGCTTGGTGTGTTACTGGAGTAAGACTTAGCTTGGTGTGTTAGGCTCATTGCTCAGTGAGTGGAATGATGTGCATCCAAGGAGGAGGATGGGTTACTTCATGCATTCGATATTTGAGTGTGGTGTAACCAACAGAGTAAAGAATTTGGCAACATCATTCATATGGTATATGGAAGCCTAACATGACACATACCACTTACCCAACAACAGTGCCCGGAGACAGGTGCAAGTGACCAGGAATTTCATTGGGGAGAGCAGGCTAGCCTCACCACCAGCTTTCCACACGTGGGGAGAGCCTAGCCCCTCTAGAAACAAGGCTAGCCAGAGGCTGAAAGTGTCACCTAATAGTTTGCACTATTGAGCCCCTGGTGTACTTTGTACTGCCATGTGTACTGCAGATGGGCATGAATTACACCTGTTAATAAGCAAAGCACTAGCTTGCAATTGGGAATTGCAGCAATGCAGAGGCCTGTGTGTGGAGTGCATACCCAGATCTGCCAACAAGGACTTTCACACATACACATCCAGTGACCTATCTTGTGCCAGGCCTCACTGTCTACAGCATTGTTGCTTACACCAAAAAACAACAGATACACAAACAAGCATTACGTCACAACACGTACAAGGACGTACTTGCATTGCAACTACCAGCATCATTTGCATTCTGTATCTCATCGTGGACCAGCACGTCCAACGCACTGACCAGCAACGGTTGGGAGGCGGAGCAATCCAGGTCCACCATGTTGATGCACCTGTCCTGCGGTAGCTGGTCAGATGGCAACTGGCGATTTAGAATGTCCGTTGAGAGGTCATAGGATATACACCGCCGCAATAGCCCTTGGGTTTTGTAAGTGGATCCATCTGCACTGCCTCCTGAAGAGAAGGATCGCACAGTGTCAAGCCGTGCCCACTGATCGAGGCCTGTACCCACAGCCCCGAGGATCAGAGCAATAACAAGGAGGAGGAGGCTGAAGAGCTGTGGCGTGTGGGTATGGTGTGTGTACATATGATGGTGTGTGTGTGCGCATAATTATGTCATCATTAAGATTCATTTTCTGATTAGCGTAAATATAGCCATGTATGAAAACCAGCTTTGATACACTCATATTGAAATATGAAGCTACCCACCAGTACAATCCTCAAGTTTAACCCTGCACCTACAACTCAAATGAACAATTCAGCATAATTTGTGCAGATTAGCAGTACCACTAGGCATGGCTGACATAATTATTGCATAATAAAAGCGTTTCACGCCATGAACCCAACTTTCACTCACTGCGATGGGATTAAAGTTGGTAAAGGACACCAGTTTTGCCTTCATCTTGTCACGTCTCGCCCCTGCGGTTCCCTTCAGAATTCACAGTTGGTTTGCATTCCACAAAAGTTCACGGTTGCAAGTTTGTTCTAAATAAAGGAACAATCATACGAAATTTTGTTCCGTGGGCGCGCGCATAGGCTACGCCCCCTTTCGAATTTCCTCCACAATTACAACCTAGATGTGATCCCGAGAGCAATCCCAGTGTTGAAGCAAGAGAGGAGCCACCATTTATATTGAGAACATCGAGGTACTTGCAACCTTTCGGTAGACGACAACAACAGAGTGTATGATTTTCTTCCGCATACCTGTTCCGTGTTCTGTATACTATTTCCTTCCACGTGGTTATGGTTTTCAGGTCGGGGGTAAAGAATAAGCGGAAACCTGCTGCTGTTGGATACCATTACCAAGACCCGCTCCCGGTTGGTGGATAGTGGGACAGTGTTCCTCATAAGTGAGTGGGTTGTGTGTTTTTGTCTGTGTGGGGCAGTCTGCGAGAGTCTGGCTGGGGGGGGGGGGGGGGGGGGGGGGGGTGGTTACGGCGCTACCATTTGTGCTGCACCCTCGTGGGTAAAATCTTTCATCTGTCCTAGGAGGGTCAGTAAACTCTAGTATGCTAGTCTGTATCTACTGCCCAGGCCTTCTGTCCCAGATTTTGTCTCACCACTTTGGGCAAAATTTGGAAGGAAGACCTGGGACGTTTTGCGCGTGATACAGTACAATTGTGCCATTGGGATGTAACTGGAAGCTTTGGTAGCTCTTTGTGCCCTGGTTGCTAATTCATCTCCGTCTTGTATCTTCTTAGTTCCCAACTCGTGTGGTGCTGGCAATAATGTGAACAACAAGCATTGTGTGATGTCATTGCGGATGATGTAGTCTAGTGGACCAGCCCCTCAAATTTCCCCCAACATGGATCGACTCACGTGACATGTGCATACTGTAAGCGATCGTGTTGGAGAAAGCGAAGGGCTAGCTTGTTAGCTAGTCCATATATCTTTCCTTGAGGAAATATTTGCCATTTTTCGCCCTACCTGGAATAGCTCACTTGTTAATAATAATCTTCAGGCAGGAATGAAATTGATGAAGCAGCTCGTATCTCACACACACAGCAAAACATTTTGTGACCAGAATTGCGATTGTTGACATGGTTTTATGGCATCATACTGCTATACTGGAGTATGTCCCTTGTGACCAGCTGTGGGCAAATACAAACCACATGAGTAATACCATTTGCTACAAGAGCTGCCAACAATAGACAGGAACAGGAAGAGTGAACTGTGCCTTTATTAGAGAGTGGCTCACTAAGTCCACCTGCTAAAAGCTAGTTGATCCTTCACAGGTGTACGTATTCCAGAACATTGCGTATTCCATGGTTACTCTTAGCAGCAAGAATTTCCTGTGGGTGTGGCCTCACAGGAGTCCAGAATCTGTATGGACACTCTGCTTGAGACTCATTTGCAAACCACTGTTCTATGACAATCGAATGTGCAACATTCAAATGACAATGGCAGCAGTTATTGCAGTGCATTAGTAGCAGCTTGTCAGAGATGAAACGTTCAAATGCTTCCACACATGTACTCCCTTTCTACTATTCAAGTGTGCCCATGTTTGCAACTGTGAGCAGTGAGTGCACAACGTGTTACTAAAACACCGTCTTGTCTCTGGTCTGTTGTTGCAACACTTGCTAACCTCATGAAGGAGGTCTCTGTTGCATGTATCTGCAAGGGCGAGGGGGAGTCACTCTCATAGATTCTATAGTCACAGCTGCAACCGCAGTCAGCCAATGGTCAAACAGCTCAGAAATACCGCTGAAGTACAGTCGATGGTCAGGTCGTAGCATAGTCTCATTCCCTGACCTTTCATCCAGCGTGTATATCGCTTCTACTGAAAGCGATCCGTGCTGGGGTTGGTTTGGGTCTGGGACCAAGTCGGTCGTAGTACAGAATAGAGTACATCTGGGTGAGTAGTCAAACTTTGATCAACAGCTGAAAATCAGTATGGCCAACAGTCAAACCACCGAAAAAAAGCTGGTGAAAGTTATGACCCGTGGTCTCATCTGTGAGTATTCATACAGGGTTTTTCATACAGGATTTTTGACTAGGGGGTGGAGACACTAAACTGAAGCGCATAAAGTAGACGGCATGCAAAGCATGCCTGTTCTAGGGGGGTCTGGGGGCATGTCCTGCCCCCTGCGATAAATTTGGCTGTCCTAAGTTTGGGGTAGCTACAGTGTACCAAACGCTTGTGTTTGACTACCCCACGTTAATTCCAACTGCCATATTTATGCCTTGTTTAAAGGTAATTATGACATCACACCTTTTTTCATTCTTGGGGGGGGGGGGGGGATCCCAGTGTGCCCCCTCCTGTATGAAACTTCCTATAAAGTCTATGGGAGTGACTCCCTGTGGTATGTGTTGCTCCAAGCCATACATGTACAGGTAGTTAGATCTGAGGGTTGGGGGTTTACCATGAAAGCTTGTATCTGTCCTTAAATTGTTGCATCTTTCTTCTATGTACAGACACAAGCTACTGCCACGCCCCCATTCATCATGCTGGGACTGCTGCGAGCATCACGGTGCTTATGTCACACTGCCCCTACCCGCCGGGTGTCCATCCTTGAATTCAACAGCCTGAGAACTAGTGTACGGCGTTTCTGTAGCAAGACAGAGAAACCACCCCCTCCCCCTGGAACCCCCTATGGTAATTTGACCATTGGTGTCCCCAAGGAAACGTTCCCAAATGAACGAAGGGTGGCACTAACTCCGGCCGCAACCAAGCTTCTCACAAAGGAAGGATTCAACGTGTTTGTTGAGGATGGCGCTGGAGCTGAAGCAAAGTTTTCCAACGCTGAATACGAGGCCTCAGGTGCTGTTATAAAGCCTCCAAATGATATTTTCTCATCGGATATCGTCCTGAAGGTGAGAGCACCGTCCACAGAAGAAGTGAAGCTCCTGAAGGAGGGAGGGAACCTCATCAGCTTTCTCTTCCCAGCTCAGAACAAAGACTTGGTCGATCAGCTGGCAACAAGGAAAGTGACTACGTTTGCTGTAGACTGTATCCCAAGAATCTCCCGGGCACAGGTATTCGATGCTCTCAGCTCCATGGCGAACATTGCTGGCTACAAGGCTGTGATTGAGGCCGCAAACCAGTTTGGCAGATTCTTCACTGGACAGATTACGGCAGCTGGTAAGGTACCTCCAGCAAAGGTGCTAGTGATTGGAGGTGGGGTGGCTGGCCTCTCCGCTGTGGGTACTGCCCGGAACATGGGGGCAATTGTGAGAGCATTTGACACCCGTGCAGCTGTTAAGGAACAGGTGCAGTCATTGGGAGCTGAATTCTTGGAGTTGTCCGTGGAGGAATCGGGGGAGGGGACAGGTGGGTACGCCAAGGAGATGTCGAAGGAATTCATAGCTGCAGAAATGGAACTGTTTGCCAAGCAGTGCAAGGAAGTTGACATTCTCATCTCAACTGCGCTGATTCCGGGCAAACCTGCTCCGAAGCTGATCAGGAGGGACATGATTGAATCGATGAAGGACGGGTCGGTTGTTGTCGATCTAGCTGCGGAAGCTGGCGGCAATTTTGAGACAACAAAACCCGGAGAGCTGTACAGGTATAAAGGTGTGACACACATAGGGTACACAGACCTCCCCAGCCGGATGCCGACGCAGTCTAGCACCCTCTATGCCAACAATATCTCAAAGTACCTCCTCTCGATGGGGGGAAAAGGTCACTATTTCGTTGACCTCGAAGACGAAGTTGTGAGGGGGTCCATTGTCCTCAAGGACGGGAAGCTCATGTATCCTCCACCTCCTCCAAAGATGCAGGAACCTTCTCCAAAGCCGATACCGGTTGTGAAGGCTGAAGTAGTGAAACCAGAAGAAATTAGTCCCTTCAAAGCCACCCTGAAACAAGCGGCCCTCTACACCGGCGGTCTCAGTGGGCTTTTGGCACTTGGGGCTGTTTCCCCCAATCCTGCTTTCTGCACCATGGTCACCACATTCGGCCTGTCTGGCATTGTGGGGTACCACACCGTATGGGGTGTCACGCCCGCCCTCCACTCCCCGCTGATGTCAGTCACCAATGCTGTCTCTGGTATCACAGCAGTTGGAGGCCTGCTCTGTATGGGTGGAGGCTACCTGCCTGCCACCACCCCCCAGGCCCTCGCCGCAACTGCCGCCTTCATCTCCTCCATCAACATTTTTGGTGGTTTCCTCATCACCCAGCGTATGTTGGACATGTTCAAGAGGCCAGGTGATCCTAAGGAGTACAACTACCTCTTCGCAATCCCAGGAGCAGCGTTCCTAGGAGGGTACCTCTCGGCTCACATGCATGGCTTTCCCCATATTCTCCAAATGGGTTACCTCGCCGCCTCCCTGTGCTGCGTTGGAGCGCTGACAGGCCTCGCCTCTCAGTCCACGGCTCGCGTTGGCAATGCTCTGGGCATGATCGGTGTTTCCACTGGGATGGTTGCTACCTTGGCTAGTCTTGGAGTTCCAACACCCGTTCTGACCCAGATGCTAGCCTGTATCGGATCTGGAGGGCTCCTGGGTACTGTCATTGCCAAACGCATCCCCATCACTGATCTCCCTCAGCTTGTGGCTCTTTTCCACAGCTTCGTTGGACTAGCTGCGGTACTCACCTGCATCTCAACGTACATGAGTGAGTACGCCCATCTCATAGCCGACCCCGCTGGTGCCGTCACAAAAAGTGCTCTCTTTCTGGGTACTTTCATTGGTGGAGTTACATTTACCGGCTCCCTGGTGGCCTACGGAAAACTCCAGGGGTTACTCAAGTCCGACCCTCTCCTCCTCCCTGGTCGAAATCTCATCAATCTTGGTATGGGGGGTGCCAGTGTTGGGGCAATGGGGCTCTACATGACCAATCCAGGCTTTACCACCGACATGACCTGTCTTGGCACCACGGCCGCCCTCTCGTCCACATTGGGGCTGACTCTGACGGCCGCCATCGGAGGGGCAGACATGCCTGTTGTCATCTCGATCCTGAACAGCTACAGTGGATGGGCTTTGTGTGCCGAAGGTTTCATGCTCAACAACAGCCTCCTGACGATTGTCGGCACCATGATCGGCTCTTCTGGTGCCATCCTCTCCTACATCATGTGCAAGGCGATGAACCGCTCACTCGTAAACGTCATTTTTGGTGGCTTTGCAACAAAGTCCAAGTCCTCCCTGGGAGGCAAGCCAATGGAGATCACAGGTACCCACACCGAGCTTGATGTCACAGGAGCTGTTGACATGATCCAAGAAGCCAAGAACATCATCATCACCCCCGGTTACGGACTCTGTGTCGCACAGGCCCAGTACCCTCTGGCAGAGCTGGTCGACGTCCTTCGAAAACAAGGGAAAAATGTTCGATTTGGTGTCCATCCTGTTGCTGGTAGGATGCCTGGCCAGCTGAACGTGCTTTTGGCCGAGGCCGGTGTACCGTACGACATTGTTCTCGAGATGGATGAGATCAACTCCGATTTCCCACAGACTGATTTGTCACTGGTGATTGGAGCAAACGACACAATCAATTCCTCTGCGGAAGAAGATCCCAACTCAGTAATTGCTGGGATGCCAGTGCTACAGGTGTGTGTACATGTGTTTGTGTTTACATGTGTTTGTGTGTGGTAGGGGTATGTGTGGTGTGTATGAATGTACTTGTGTGTGTGAGTGTATGTAGGTGAGATTGTATGCAGGCATGTGTTTGTGCGTGTCTGCTGCTACTATGAGCATGTCTATACGTGTGTTGCTGCATGTGTATGTGTGCTTGCAGTATTGCTGCTCCAACTAGTGGCTCACTACAGTTCCTCTCATCCTCCTCAGGTATGGCAAGGCAAGCACACGATTGTCATGAAGCGCACACTGGGTGTGGGGTACGCAGCCGTCGACAACCCAGTATTCTACAAGCCCAACACGTCCATGTTGCTAGGCGATGCCAAGAAGACATGTGACGCTCTCCTCACTAAGGTCAAAGAGGTCTACGGGATCTAGCTCAATTTCTCCACTCGTAGTAATAGCAGATGTCAAGTATAGCATATCCCACAGCAACAGATGTTACTAATAGCAACACATTAGCTAGGAGCGCAATTATTCACTTGTATTTTGGTATTTTTGTACTATGGGAAATTATTTATTTCTAGAGACGCATGTAGTGCTATAAATTTTGAACAGTGCTTCAATGAGTGGCTGAATGTTCCGGCAGTGGAGAGCCGATATTGGAATGATGGGAAGAGGTGTGGACTGCCGTAGATGAATAATTTCTTTGTCACTGTGAGTTGTGTCCATCTTGTTGGCCACAATCAGACTGGCTTTGTTGCAGAGAGAGGAGTTGTAGTGCTGGAGCTCTGTTTGAAGAGTGTGCAGCTGTTCCCCCAAGTCTGGCCTCATGGACGAGGCATCCAGTACGTACAGCAGTGTCTTGCAGCGCTCCACGTGCCTCAGAAATGACAGGCCAAGACCTTTGTTTTCATGGGCACCTGGAATTAACCCAGGAATGTCGGCAACTATGTATGTGGGTGGGAGAGGAGGGAGGATGTGGGTGAGAGTGGAGGGAGGGATGTGGGTGGGAGATATAGGAAGGGGGATGGAGGGATGGGTATTAATAAGGAAGTAGTCAGGTACAAACTCCACCACATTGCCCACTCACCTGCTATCTGGTAGTCGTCCCCCTCCACCATCCCTATGTGAGGGTTAAGAGTGGTGAAAGGGTAGGAGGCTACTGCAGGGGTGGCCCGGGAGATGGCACGAAGAAGAGTCGATTTGCCTGCATTGGGGAAACCAACCTGGAGGAGGAGAACAGACTAGCAGCTGAACTCTTCTTGAAGAAAGGATCACCTCTCCCTTCCCCCTCACCATTCCAACATCAGCAATGGTCTTCATCTCCACTTCCACTCTCCTCTCCTCCCCCTCTCCACCGGGTGTGAAGTCCCATGGCCTGCGACACTCTGCCGTTGCAAACGCTGCATTCCCCACGCCCCCCTCTCCTCCACACACCACTGTGTACCTGTCGCCGTCTCTTAGGAGGTCAGACAATACTGCCCCCGTACCAACATCCTTGACAACTGTCCCTAAAGGCACCTGTAATTAAATCATTGCAGCATTACAGCTGTTAGCCTAGTTCCCAGGTGCTCGATAATTACCGAGTACCTGGGAACGAGGCTATACAGCTGTATGGTACACACGAAAGTGCAGGTGGTGTGCTTGTAACCAATGACTACTTTGGACACCACTTAGGGCAGGGGGGAAAACACTGAAACTAAAGCTAAAACTAATTATGTTAATCCTGGATAGTAATTCGCTTCCCATTCAGGTTGCTTGTCCAAGATTCATTAGCACATGCGCAAAGTATGACCCATGGAAACAACCTTTGTACTTGAAGTCCAAGCTGGGAATTGCAAATGTTCATTAGAGCGATGCCTATGATGGCGAAGGTGCACACTGTGCACTCTTTCATCACACTGCTCGTGTGTCAAATTCTGAAATGAATCTTTGGACAAGCAACCTAAAATCCTCAGTAGCATGGTTCCCAGGCTGTGTGGGAGGATTGAGAGAAAGCACACTCTCCTCCCATGTGGCCTGGGAACAAGGCTTAGCAATACTAAAACTAGCCTCGTTCCCAGGCCCGAGAGCCGTCTCGGGCCTGGGAACGAGGTTATACTAAAACAACCCAACTGAGAATGAGGTTAGAAACTCCCCTCAAAGCTGAAGATAGGACAACCAGAACAGGCTAACCTTAACAACCACATTGTCACCCCTCTTCCCTGTCAGGAGTGCCCCCTGGCCCCGGCCACCTGTCTGCCCACGGTAGTGGGTCCTCACTGCAGCAAGAGTCTTCACAGAGAGATTGGCAATGAAGATCACACTCCCACCACATCCTCCATTCCCACCATCTGGACCTCCAAAACGAAATTTGGCTGCTCTACGCAAAAAGTGATAGACATAAGGCCCACCTTGCATGGCTGTTAGCCTCCATTTTCAGCCAAACAACATACTGTATACATTTATAGTTCACCATCAGCCACTTCTTATAGTTATGTACATGCGGGCGACCAGTACTGCACGCTACTTTTGTACGAGGTATGTTTTGTGCCAAATTGGCAAAAACCATTTTCTACCAATTATGGCACATTTTGACATGCCAATATTAAATTGGCAAAAACCAGCACTCTTGTTCTACAGGGTGGCCGATGTGCCATTTCTGCCAAAATGGACCAATGAACCAAAATTGGTATTGGGAATAGATCAACTTGCAATTAAAATGGAAAAAGCACAGGTTATAATCCTGGGTCAAAATTCAAAACAGACATCACTAGAATGCTCCATTAATTCACGATGGTGCAAATCCTAGCCTCGTATATCATTTCTACCTAGCATAGTACTTAGCTGGTAGCCTCGTTCCCAGGCCCACGCCCAGATTTTTGTCGCTTGCAGTACGTTCTTTCGTGCAACCAAAGTGGTGTGCAGGCCTGGGAACAAGGCTACTTAGCAGGCATAAATGTTTAAAGTTTTGATGCTTACAGTATGTCTGTATACTGTATATAAACGGTCAAAAACTGGAAGTGTAGAAGGGCTGGGAACGAAGCTATGATTGCCCCCAGGACGCCCTCCACAACAAATGGCAGCTAGTATACATGAGGCTGCATCCTTGGAGTGCTATCGCTCACAAGGAGTTCCCAGGCCTTCTCACCCTAGTGTTTTGTCGCTAACCCACGTTATTACTGCAAGCGACAAACGCTGGGGTGAGAAGGCCTGGGAATGAGGCGGGGGGATGGTGGCTCTGATGCAAACCGCACCATTTTGTGTGGCGTAATGTATATTCTAGCTATATGGCATGTGTACACAGATTTCGATGGGAATGGGTGTGACTAACCTTCGGAAGCTCACGCACCCATCTCCACCTGCACCTCCACAAACATGCACCCTCCTCCAGTCCACAAACTTGCGGCCCTGCATGCCATACAAGGAAATGAAATAATTGCTCGATGGTTGTGATTCTGTTCTAATGCAACCTTGCTTCTCTTCCATTCAGCCTTGCTGTACCTCGCCAGTGACAGAGAAAACCTCCTCTGGGATAACTTGACCAGCATCATAAATGCTAGTCTCGGAACCAGACCCTCCGCAAGGGTCTGGTTCCGAGACTACATAAATGCATAAAGATCAGGGGTTTCCCCGCACTAATTGCTTTAAAACACCTAGAAGGGGGCGGTGTCCACTTTGCAAACTGCAACCTTGCGTGAAGGCGAATATCGAATTGCAATTGAGACCATGAACAGTGCAAGCACTTTGATGGACACTTGAGTAAGTTTAAACCATGATGTTATAGAATCTGCTTCTAGGCAGACATTCGCGCGCCGCGAACGTCTGGCCCGCCTGTTTTTGGCTAGCACAGCATGCTAGCAGCTAGCTCGAGACGATCACGCCGGTGGTATCAAAATTATACGTGGTAGGTAGGTAGTGCTGATGGGATCCTGATTATGTTTGATAGTGAGGCTTATAGAAATTGTATGAAGTTCGTTCGGCTGCATGATATGAGTGTACAAATTATCATAATAATTTATGCAAAAGCTTTCCATAGTATACAAGTCATGTGTTTCATTTGTACCTTTATAATATGGTGATGTGATTTCTTTCACTTGCAGCCTCTCTGTAAAATGGCACCGTGTCAGAAAGGGCACAGTATAGTGGCAGTATTTCTCCTGGTGTCTCTACTTGCAACAGCTGCGAGTGCAAGGTTAGTGTTCCTAGGGCAACAGCCATTCAGGGCCTATGTCTCACAAGCCACGCCTCCAGGCAGAACCCTCTACCAGTTTTTTTCAATTGAGACACAAACTGGAAGTTCAGATGGCATCAGTTACAGTGTTGTTGGAGATTCTACAATCTTCTTCCTAAACTCTGTTAGTGGGTTGCTATTGACTACTGAGACCCTCCCACTGAGTGGACCTGCAGAGTACACTCTTGATATAAGAGCAAGCTCTCCAGGTCAAGCTACTGCTGCAGCCAGTATTAGAATTATTGTAATTCCAGAATCAGATGTGGCTGCTAGATTTGAACACAGCCGGTATCAAGTCAGCATATCTGAGTCTCTACCTGTGTCAAGACCTTTTGCAGTCATCAGAGCGTTTTCGCCTACTGGAAGTGTGATTCAACACTATAGTCTATTTGAAGGAAACACAAACAATTTTGCAATAAACAGTGACACTGGACTACTGAGGATAGAAACACCCTTGGACCGAGAGAGAACCAGCTCATATTCTCTCACGGTACGCTTTGTGGAGGATAGTACTTCAGTTGACGTGAACGTTGAAGTTTCAGTTGAAGACGAGAATGACAATGCTCCTCAGTTTTCACAGATGCTCTATGACGTTATGGTACGTGAGGATGCTGCTTTGAACAGCCTGGTGGTGAGTGCATCCGCCACAGACCGTGATTTTGAGGCTAATGGGACAGTGTCGTACTCTCTGGATGACAATGTCAACATGGTCTTTCAGTTAGACCAGCACACGGGTGCAATACACACAGCAGCACGGTTGGATTACGAACAGCAAAATCGGTACCAGTTTCGTGTGACTGCATTGGACGGAGGCAGCCCATCCATGAGCTCAACAGTGACTGTATTTGTCAGCCTGATCAACGTGGATGATGAGTGCCCCCGATTTGAAAGCCCCATATTCTTCCAAGAAATAGAGTGCAATCCTGGGAGCTGCGTTTTGTCTGTTGGAATGACCATATTGACTGTTGTGGCTTCCGACCCTGATGGATTCAGTGGTGTCACATACGCCATCATGTCCGGGAATGAGGATGGTGTGTTAGCACTGGACTCCACCATGGGTGTGGTGACACTGGCTCGTGTGAACGCCAACCCTAGAGCACAATACACCCTGAATGTATCCGCTAGCGACCTCGGCTGCATAAATCAAAGTTTTGTGCCGGTGGAGATTGGTATTGGCAATGTAAACAACTTTAGTCCTCAGTTCATGAGACCTTGCAGGGCAGAACTGGAGGAGAACCCTCCAATTAACACAGAAGTGGTCACTCTTGTAGCCACAGACAATGATATCAACGACCTTATTACGTACTCTCTTGTCTCAAGCGTGGACTTGTTTTGCATCGACTCTAGTGGTGTGGTTAGGACCACGGCGCCCCCAGAGATGTACGACAGAGAAACCAGAGCTCAGTTTCAGGTTGGTGTGACCGCATCGGACCGTGGCAATCGGAAGGACTACTGCGTACTGACCATTACCCTCTTGGACCAAAATGACAATGCCCCATCGTTTCGATTCCCAGACTACAATGAAACCGAAAGCACTACTCTGCCATCTGGGACATTTATCACAAAAGTACAAGCCGATGATGTAGATTTAGGCTCCAATGGTGTGGTGCAATACTCCCTCGTCTACCCAGTCAGCCCTGCTTACCAGCCATTTACCATAGACAACCAGACCGGCATAATCACCACAAACGGGACCTTCTCACAAAGTGTCACCTCCTACCAGTTCATGGCTGTCGCAACGGACAGTGGTACCACTTCACTGTCTTCAGTGGTTAACGTAACCGTGACGCTGATCAATAGTAACGAATTCCCCGTGTTTGAGCAGCAGATATACTCTGAATCTATCTGTGAAAATACACAATTCTTTTCCAGCATTGCTTTTGTCAGAGCTACCAGCGTTCGTACCGAACCTATCATCTACAGCATGCTCCTTGGAACTGAGTATCACTCAAACCAAGATGGGATCTTCCAGTTTGGTACGATGTCCCCAAATGGCAGTGTTCCCATAACTGTGAGCTCAGCGGCCGTGGTGGACTACGAGAGGCTTGCTCCTAGCTCATCTTTCAGCTTCTACATATCAGCTCTGAACTCCGCCGGGAGCAGTCAGGTGCAAATGGAAGTGTCTGTCGGGGACCAAGATGACAATCGTCCGGTCTTTGTTTCTCCTGATCTCACCTACTCCATTGTGGAGGGAATGCCAAGTGGAACCATCGTCGCACAGCTGCAGGCTTCTGATTCTGACAGTGGACTGAATGGTGATGTTGAGTACCGACTTCATGTTTCAAACTTTAACCATCCCTATTTTACTATCAGCAGCGACGGGAACATACGATCCAGGAATGCTTTCGATGCTGAAAGCATGCCTCAAGAACTGACTATCTATGTAGAAGCCTACAATCCTAATGCTGGCATGATGTCATCATGTGGTGTGGTGAACAACTTCACAGCTGTTGCTATCGCTCGTGTTAGAATTCTGGACCTGAACGACAACCCCCCCTCCTTCTTCCCAGATGTGTACTTTTGCAGTGTGCCAGAAAACGAAACTGTCCACAACAGGATTTTTGCACTAAATTCACGTGCCAGTGATCCTGATAGCAGTGATTCAGGGAGACTGAGGTTCTTTATCTTCAGCGGAAACGAAGATGGCATGTTTGTAGTGAACAACAGTGACTTAATCCTGGCAAGAAGACTAGATTACGAGGTGAGAGAGCAGTACGTGGTGGTAGTACGTGTTACAGATGGTGTTTATACTGATTCAGCCACTATCAACGTTCGTGTTACTGACGTTGACGACGAACCACCAGTCTTCAGTGCTCTGACATACTTTGGCCGTGTGATTGAAAATGCAGCACATGGAACTATTGTACTCAGCATGAATGCTAGTGATGTTGACTCGCCCTCAATTCTGTACGAACTTCAAGGCTTGGCAAGAGGGAGATTCAGCATAGATGGAAGTGGCATCATCACTGTACAAGGTGCAGTTGACCGTGAAGAATTCCTAGGAGGTGAGATCATCTTTCTGGTGTTTGCATATGGAGGAAGTTTAGCTACTGCCAATGTCAGGGTGAGTGTGCTCGATGTGAATGATTACACTCCGAGATTCTTGGAATCCTTCATCGGGCGCGTTCAGGAGAACAGAGCCCCAGGAGGTGAGGGGCTGTTTGTTGGAGTAGCACAAGCTGTGGACTTGGATGAGGGACGGAATGGTACCGTGACATACTCCCTTCTCTCCGGTGGGGATCAGGGATTTCAGATTGATGGCTCCACTGGGACTCTCACTGCCCACAGGGAGTACAACCGTGAGGCTATGCTATTTTATGTACTAAACATCCAAGCCATGGACGATGGCATTCCAACCCAACTCAGCTCAACAATTGAAATCACCGTGGAAATAGGGGATGAAAATGACAATAAACCAATCTTCCCCTACCCGTACATGTTTGCCTGGGTTTTTGAGGAATCTTCACTTGGGATGATGGTCCTCACCATCCCAGCGTCTGATTCTGACAACGGTACAAATTCCACTGTCTCCTACACGCAAACGTCCTCAAATCCAGCTGAGGTAAAATATGACGTGATTGCCGACACCGGAGAGGTGAGAGTAGCCGGAAATCTGAACTATGAGATCCCACAGCACCGGGTGTATAATCTCACCATATCTCTTAATGATTCCATGTTCCAGAGTGATTTAAATGGCCGCTTGGAAATACGCCTGCTCGATCGGAATGACAACCAACCAGTTGCCAGTGTAGATTACAATGTCGGTACTCAACTTCCAGAGAACCTCCCTGCGCAGACCCAAGTTGCAACCATCATGGCCACAGATGGTGACTCTGGCCTCAATGGAGAGCTGGTATATTCCATCTCCGCAGGAAATATAAACGGAGACTTCAACGTTTCAAATACGGGCCAGATCCAAACGACCCAGTTGCTTGACCGAGAGAGAACAGCAGTTTACAACCTAACTCTGACAGTCTCAGATCAAGGCGATCCCCGTTTATCAACTACCGTAGATGTCAACTTTGAGATCACAGACCTCAATGATGAGCCTCCAGTGTTCTGTGAGGATCCGTATATGGTCAGTGTTCCTGAAAACAGTGGCCCAGTCAGTAGCATACTGGCAGTATCGGCCAGTGACCCTGACTCTGGACCTGGAGGAGTTGTTGGCTCGTATCTCATCACGGGAGGTAACGAGGGGGGACAGTTTGTGCTTAGTCCCAGTACAGGGGTGCTTGGAACCCAAATGGAGTTGGATCGAGAGCAACAGTCACAATACACACTGACAATTGTTGCAATGGACAGAGGTAGTTTGCAGCAGATCTCGGGAATGGGAACTGTTGTCATCACCGTAACAGACAGGAATGATAATCCTTCCTCAAATGGTGGGCACACACAAGTGTTGATCTATACACTGGACGGCCACTTAGCCACTGGCAATATCGCTCCAATCTATTTCTCAGACCCGGACATAGGGGATTCATTCCAGAATTGTATCACAAACACACAGATCCCTCAGGGAACGTTTGATGTGGACAGAGCAACGTGTACTCTAAGATCGACTCAAGATAACCCGGGAGAGGGTGTCTATTCCCTCCAGGTCTCGGGGACAGATGGAATTCATGACAGAGTGAATGCCACTGTCACTATCACAGTAGAGCACCGCTCAGTATCATTGGAGAACATCCTCACCATCACTGTCAATGCTTCTACGCAAATGTATATTGATAACCTAATGTCCAGCTTCCCTGCATTAGTCAGCAGTGCAGTTGGGACTGATGTAACTGTAGTTAGTGTTGATGAGGGATACCACATTCCGGCCAGTACAGTTGACGTATCATTTTATGCTAGAAGGAGTGATGGCTCTTTCCTGAGCCCAACTGCTATGTTACAAGACCTCTACCTGCAGAGAGACACACTCAGAGTTGGAGACTATTCCATCCACACTCTCCCTACTGACTCCTGTGCTGCCGAGCCCTGCTTCCACCAGGCCGCTTGCAGTAGCCTCAGGACACTCCAGAACTCACAAGTTGTTGCTAGCACTAGACAATCCATCCTTGTTGCCCCACTGATCCAACTCGACTACCAATGTCAGTGCATACCAGGAACGACGGGGGAGTTCTGTGAAGTGAATTTCGATGACTGCTACAGCAACCCGTGTCTTTACGGTGCTCAATGCACAGATAGAGTTCAGGGTTTCACTTGTGACTGTCCGCAGGGGACCAATGGACCCAACTGTAGCGTTAACCCTGACGAATGTTCCAGTAGTCCCTGCCAGAATGGGGCCACTTGTCGCAACGGTCTAGACACCCATGTCTGTGATTGTCAACCCGGGTATTACGGAGCCGAGTGCCAGTACCACTACTTTAGACAATCATCAGCTTGTGATTCATCTCCGTGTCTGAATGGAGGCGAGTGCAGTCCCGGACGAGACTCCTACACCTGCCTCTGCCCCCGAAACTTCACCGGACGACGGTGTGACCAGTCGGTACTAGTCCAGGGTGGGTGTATTGGAAACCCCTGCTACAATGGATCGACATGCACAGATACACCAAGCGGACCCGTCTGCACATGCTCAGTGGGGTACACAGGTCCCTTCTGCCGCTGGCCCCTTGATAACTGTGAACTGGAACCATGCAGGAACGGAGGGACATGTCAGAGGGGATTCTACGGCTCGTATCTCTGCACGTGTACCCCCGGGTACACAGGAGAGAACTGCACACAGCTGATCCCAGGTTGTGACTCTGATCCTTGTCTCAATGGAGGAAGATGCTTCGATGTGGAGAATGGTATGTATTCATGTGAATGTACCAGACAGTTCTACGGGAACAACTGTGAGTTCTCTATCCAGCTGCAAGACTTGTGCGCTTCAACCCCCTGTGCTCCTGCTGGTAACTGCACCCATGGGAGAGACTCGTTCACGTGTACCTGTGACCCCACCACCTCCGGCACCAGCTGCTCAATCAGCTCACCCCCTGCGACCCCCTGTGACTCCAACCCCTGCTTGCACGGCAGTACGTGCACCACCTCCATGACGTCCTATGTGTGTGCATGCTCTCCTGGTTTCTCAGGCACTAACTGTGAGGAAAACGTGGACGACTGTGCGTCATCCCCGTGCATGAATGGTGGAATTTGCACGGATGGAATTAATGGATTTATCTGTAACTGCCCAGAACAGATAACTGGTCGTCAGTGTGAGGTCTACTGCCCTGACGGGCAGAGGGGAGAGTTCTGTCAGACCGCTGTAGGATTCTGTACCCTAACAGCATGTATGAATGGAGGAACATGCATCGAGGAGGCTACTGGGTTTAGTTGTGTGTGTCCATCGAGTCACACCGGACCAAACTGTGACACGGACAACAGCTGTACAGCTAACCAATGTCTGAATGGAGGCACGTGTGTCAACTCCACCAGTGGAGGATCCGAGTGTTTGTGCAATGGAGACTTTGATGGGGAAAGATGCGAGCTGGTAGTTGCTAGTTTCTATGGGTCCCATACCGAAAGCAGCTATCGTGCATTTGACTCTCTCAACATCCGAGGCCAGGGAACCCTGAGCTTCCAGTTTGCCACCCGTAACTCCTCTGGCCTTCTCCTCTACAACACTCAGTTCCAGGGGGGTACCAGTCGGGACTACATCGCAGTGGAGGTTGTGAGTGGCCACTTGAGCGTGGGTGTGTCCCAGGGTGCCGACAGTGCCACTGTGGTCGTGATGAGCAGTGTTGTGCGGGTGAACGATGGGCTTTGGCATCAGGTCAACATTGAAACCAGCAGCAAGGTGGGTGAACGGTATGATTTGTGTGTGTGTATACTTGAGGCAACGCTACTATATAAGGAGTGTATTCCACACTCACTAGTGCTGTAGCATTCAAGTATTGTTGTTGCAGGTATCAAATGGGGAAATTGGAATCACCGTTGGTCCGGGCAGCTGTGCAGCATGTTGCACGGATTTGTTTCTGCCTCCAATTTTGATTGCTTCTGGCACAAGCAAAATGGCTTACTGTACAGCAAAATTGCCTTACAGAACAGCAGAAACAGCTGTCTCACCACATTGGGAATGATCAAAACTGGAGGTGATAACTGTAGCCAAGTACGGCATAGTAATGTGACAACCGTGTTTAGACTTGAATCCAGTCTGAGTCAGCCTGGCATCTCATTTGCTGCTGCAGTGGTGTTTTGCAAGCTCAGTCCCAGAGGGATACTTCTGTCCACCAAACAGCTGAACCGTAACTTATGCTTTGCCATAGAGCCAAACTTTGTCCCACAGAATGGCAAGCATGCATCATTATATGCCCCATGTGGTGGTGGGCTGTACCGTTGTGTGTGTTTGCGATCCAGGAAATTAGGTCGCAGGAGGAATTATTCATTAGTATTGGAAACAGCAGGTGAATCTGATTGGTGGACTGAGCTGGTGGGGAATTCATGTGTGTGTTTTGATAAACATGAGATAAACACTAGATGACATCACTGATTGCATCCTGCTGGTCCACCCATCCCTCCAGCCGGCTAGCTTAGGCTACTGGATATACGTACATACAGCATCTTATAACTAGCACATGGAATGGAATGGAGTATTAAGGCCTGAGTAGTAGGTTAAATAATATTATTGATGAGCGCACTATTGTCTCCCCCCACTTCCCCACCCCCCCTCCCCCCTCCTTTCCCTCCCTGTCCCCCTTCCCTTCTCCCCTCCTCTCGTCCCTCCTCTCCCTCTTACCTCCTTGTATTTGTCCCCCCTTCCCTTTCCCCTCCCTATCCCCCCTTCTCCTCTCTCCTTACTCTAAGACTGTGCGGGTGTCACTGGACTACTGCCTGCTGCTGGAGGCGGGGCTGCTACCCTTTGCTGACTGCTCTGCTACTGCAAGCACACAAGGAAATGTGAGGTACGCTATCTTCTATATTGCATAACCAGAAGACAAGGAAAGATGTTGATCGATATGGACTAACTACATGTTCCGTATAGCTGGTTTATTCCAAGTTTGGCAGTGACTACATGCCCACACGGCCTGGGAACAAGGCCAGGCTGTGACAAGAATTCCCTTAGACACAGGAGAGAGTATGGGGAGAGGCAAGGGAGAATATTCCGTATATGGTGCATGCTCTTGGTAACTGGAATGATAAAAAAGATGGTGTGTTTATTATTGTCTTTGTCTCTTTGGCTCAGCTTCCTGGACCTTGGTCTCCCACTGTGGGTGGGTGGTGTTCCATTCTCTCCTGGTTCCACCCACCCGGTGAGCAGCCGTGGAATCACTGCCTGTGTGGGGAGGCTGAGGATAGACGGGAGACTCATGGACCTGGAGGACTTTGCACTGCAGGAGCGATCTCAGAGGAGGTGTCCACAGGTACTGTGCTGTTCGCTTCCTTGTTCCAAACTTTCATTGCATTGACAGCAAATGCCAGAGAGCATGAGTCGTAATTACCATGACATTGAGTAACTGCTTGCTTAGTAACCTTTCTGTACCCTCTCTCCTCTCCTCCTTCACCCCTCTCACTCCCCCTCTTCCTCCCCTCACCTTCTATTTCTCCCCTACCAACTACCCCCCTCTCCTCCTTCCCCATCCCCCCTCCTCTCCCTCCCCTTCCACCTCCCCATTCACCCTCACCCTCATCCTCCTCCGTCCCCCCACTCTCTTCCCACTCCCCCTCTCCCCCCTTCCCATCCCCCTCCTCTGCAGTTGGAAGATGCATGTGCCACAAGCCCCTGTGGAGCTGGTACTTGTGTTCCCAGCTGGGCTGGGTCTCGGTGTGTATGTCCCCCTCAGACAACCGGAGAGCAATGCAGCGAAGGTACACTTTCATATGTACACCACGTCACAGTAAACAGTGGGGATGCCATAGTACAGAATTGATATGTCACCTGTCACCACATAGTACCCGGGGTATCTACATTACAAATCTGCAATGTTGCTATGGTTATGATTTAAACAAGCCAGCTACACAGTAATAATCTGACAACGTCGAAAGTGATACTGACTGTATACCACTGTTTTGCCACCACAAAGTATGTTTTCATTATTGAAGTGTATGTCATGACTTCATGGTGTTTAATCATATAATGATTATGTCATGTCTATCGCAGCATCCCTAGTGTATATTTATAGTACATTAGTACATGTCTATATAGTAGAAGAGAAATGTGCACTTCACAATTTATAGTTTTTGTCAAATATAGAGCACCCCGATCAGGAACTAAGTCATAAACGTCTTCATCCTATTTCTCTATCCTTCGACCAGTTACTGAGAGTCTCACATTCAATGGAGGGGTCTATGCCCAGTATACAGTGCTACCGGATTCTACTGCTCGCAGGCGACGGAGACAGGGGAACGTCCTGAGATCCACGTACGAGGAGAGAGTGTCTCTGTGGTTCAGGACGGAGAACGACAGGGGATTACTCTTCCACATGGGTAGTGGGGACAATGATGTTGCATTCATACAGGTGGGCAAAGTTTGATACTATATACTTTCGTCCCCATGCTCCTCGCCAGGCTGTGTGCTGTATGCAACCAAGAGCTGGGGAGGAGCCTGGGAATGAGGCTGTGTGACACCAAGTGTTGTTAATGTAGCACATATTCATGCACTATGTGCAGGAGCTTCTGACTTCCTGGTACAACCATTGTTCTGCTAGTTAAGGGGCTGTCATGACTGGACACTTGTTGTGTCCTCCTCGATCTCCCTCCCCATCCCCTTCCCCCTCTCCGTCCCCCACCCCCTCCCTTCCCCTCACACTCCCCTCCTCCTCCCCCTCCCCTTCCCCCTCCCCCTCCCTTTCCCCCTCCCCCTCCCCCTCCCCCTCCCCCTCCCCCTCCCCCCTCCCCCTCCCCCTCCCCCTCCCCCTCCCTCTTCTTTTCCTCCAATGATCAATGCACACAACAGCTGGAATCAGGTGAGGTGGTCTACCACATCAATGTTGGCTCTGGGGAGGAGACGGTGAGGGCGTCTGGCATACCAGTGGGGGATGTCCAGTGGCATATGGTGGATGTTCTTCGCAGTGGACTAACAGTGTCCCTAACAATCGACAGTAACTTCACTTTCCAGCACATACTGGCAGGAAATGCACTTATTCTGAGCGTTGATGCTTCTCAGATCTACGCTGGAGGGAGACCAGTAAATGGTGACGTTTCCAATGGCTACATTGGATGCTTACAAGACATCAGGCTGGACCAATTTGCACTGCCCACTTCCAGCTCAAATGACTTTGCATCGGTGACATTTGGAGGGACTTCTGGTGTTATACAAGGGTGCACAATTGGCCCTTGTTTCTCCAATCCGTGCGGGTCTGGCAACTGCACTGAACTAGGTGGGACTTCGTATGCATGTAGCTGCCCTGATGGCTCTGTGCAGCTGGGAAGAAGCTGTCTGGAGCCTGGTCTACCTCCGACCGGTATTCTGCTCATTGCAGTCGGCGTGGGAGGATTAGTCTTGGCAATGGTGGTCATCGTGGTGATTGCGGGTAAGATCCTGTCTGTACTGTTATGCAATTACCACTGAACATAGGAATGCTGTGTCTTGCTTACTATATAGCATGTAGGGGGACACATTTAATCTCTGCATAATATAACTTGTGTTGCAATTGTGTAAACAGGGTTTTGAATATTTGATTGATGAGCTAGCTCAGTGTGAATAGATGACTCTCTCCTCAGGCCACTTGCCTAGTACCCACTAATCGCTTACAGTATGTTTCAGGGTTTCACTAGTTAAATAATGCAACACATTTCTGCTCTCTCCTGGCAAACAGTTCCCCTCTGCTGCTGGAAGTGCAGACAGCGTAAACGTGGACGCATGTACGCCATTGGCATGGGCGAAACAAAGGAAATGGACCTCCTGGGCCGTCAGTGTCTGGTGATCAGCAATGAATCGGGAGGTGGGGAGCAGGATACCGCTATGGATTGGTCCAGTGTGCCCCTCTCACGGAAAAACCTCCGACTATCTCCAGCCTCATCGGCAGCTAGTATTCCCAAGACTCACGTGAAGCTGCCCATAAGCCGAGCCAACAGCCCAATCATCCAATCATTTATTGAAGAACAGGTGGAAGCTGCCAACCAAGAGCTACAAGACACAGACTCTTTGAGAGAGTTTTGTGAGGAGGGTGGGGCTTCCGACGCAGGCAGTTTGAGCTCCATCTGCTCTAGTTTGGACAATGAGGAGTATACTCTAGAGAGACTGAGGAATGCTGGCCCTCGGTTTGAGGGAGTGGCAGAACTGCTTGGGAACATCTTGACGAGTGAAAATGACATTATTATTGACAGTGGATCAGAAGTTCCACACACAAGACAGTAGCAAACCTCCCCAATGCCGGCAACCCGTTCACTTTTTTTTATACAAACATAATGATTTCTCAGTCATATTTCCGAATATAATTATTTTCTACTGTTCCACATCTAAGTTAAGATACTATGCGCGCGCTTCATAGATACTATGCGCGCGCGCATCTAGTACTCATGCACAGTGCAGGTAATGAGCCCCGCCCCTTTCTCTCGCTCGCTCAGGATTTGTAAACAGGTGGGCGTGACGAACTAGAAAGTCCATGCACCATGTTGTGGCTCATGTTTCTGCAGCTGTCCCTCTGTGCTCTCACCTGCAGGGTAAGCTATAGCTATACACTGCTTCCAGTGTGGCCTAATATGTCGAATTCCTTATTATATTTCCCCCTGCACTGGGTACCACCAGGCACAGTCATCCCTTCTGGGTGAGTGGACAACTTTACACTCAGACCTTCCTCTCTGACTAGATTCTTCCGTCCCCCCAGATGGTGATATTCCGTGGTACATCTGGCTGATCATTGCTCTGGCCTTGAGCATTGCCATCCTCCTCATTGCCGCTTCCTTCTTCTACATTGTACACAACTGTCGGAAGTAAGCACAATGCTGTGTTCCAAGTGATTGTACATATGTGTGTATTTGCCCAGTTCCCAAACACTAACCTGAAATGATTTCAGAATGGGGCTACAATGCGTGCCTCATTACCAACCCAACATGCACCACATTCACACACACACACACACACACACACACACACACACACACACACACACACACACACACACACCACACACACACACACACACACACACACACACACGCACACATGCACATACAATAGGGTATTTTCCTCCCGCCAGCCCTCCTCCTCCCCCCACCGTCATGGCGACAGGATTCGGCTCATGGACAAGGGTGTGAAGGAGGAGGTGGATGCTTTACAGACCAGCCTCAACATTCATGATTCCGGTAATCTTTTTTTTTTTGCTAGCACAAACTACACTTGTAGAAATTTCTTGTATCATTCATTTTTGTATCTGCAATCATCAGATGTGGACTGGGAGCTCCCCCGCAGCAAGGTCAGGATCATGCAGCAGCTTGGCATCGGAGAGTTTGGACCCATTTACGATGCAGAGGTGCAGCTGGAGGTGAACGTTGTGTCGAGAGCACTGGTCAAGGTTAGTCTGCTCCATGGACGCCTGACAGACACCACTCTGCATCGAGTGGCTATCTGATGTTTGACAGGTCACTAGGGACTCCATTCCCAGGCTCCCCCCTGTGTAGCTCCATTCCCAGGCTCCCCCCTGTGCAGCAGCAAAACGTTTCGTTGCTGTGCAAGGGGAGCCTGGGGCTAGTGTTTAAGTTGCTGCTGCTGTTGTTGTTGCTGTTGTTTGTTTCTACTGCTGTTACAACAGAAACAACATAGCAACAAATACTATAGCAGCAGTAGCCACAAAAACAACACCAACACTGCTGCTGTTGTGGTATTTGTTGTAGTGTTGTAAGTGATACTGATGTTCTGCAGGTGTTTAGCCAGGGGACAACTCAGGATCTGGTGCGTTTCAGGGAGGATATTGCAGCTCTAATGTGAGAATACTGTTGTGTATACAGAGTGTACATGCTCCCACACGTATGCACGCTACACACCCTTACACTATATCACATGTATACAACACACACACACACACACACACATATGGTACACCCATAACACAATCACGCAGGGAGTTCAACCACCCCCATGTGGCCCGGCTATTCGGTGTGGTGTCACAATCACCTTACTACACAGTCCTTGAGCTCACAGTCAATGGTGACTTGAAGACCTTTCTCATTTCCTCCTCCTCCTCCACGGACAGCAACAAGCCAATGTGAGAACATTGTTTGTAAGGTTGTGTACCCAGCCTCATTCCCAGGCTCCTCCCAATGAAATGCAAATAGTATACTAACAACTACCGCACGAAGACACATCAAAACTAATGACCTATTGCCCAGGCTCACCTAGCTTCAGTGCTAGTGTAGCCTCGTTCCCAGGCCGTTTTGGGAACGGCCTGGGAACGAGGCTAGTGCTAGTGATCTAATGCTAATCTGTTCCACATAGTAGCACAATTAACTATAGATTGACTGCATGTCTGCATGGTATGTTTAATTGCTGCTGATGCACAATCACTGGACGGCTCTATAGCCTCATTCCCAGCCCCATTCGGATGGGGCCTGGGAACGAGGCTAGGACGGCTCAACTTTCAATGCTGCATGCATGCTCAGTGTAACACCTGATATTGTCGTGTACCACAGGCTTAGCACACTACAACTAGTTGCCATGGCAACAGATGCGGCCTCTGGATTGGCATATCTGGAGTCCCTTCAATATGTACACAGGTAAGTAACCAATCAGAGGGCTGTAGGAAGCAAATTAATTATTCATGGGTGCACATGCAGGTGTGTATTTTGTACATTGTGTATTACATGCTCGTACATACAAACAGGGACGTGGCTGCGAGAAACTGCGTTGTGACTCAGAATCTTGGAGTCAAACTGACAGGTGAGCTTGAATTGTAGGAGGAGTGGTTTACACACTCAGCTCAAAAAATGTAATGGATTTCTGTTTGTATGTTTCAAAGATTTTAAGATTGGGAGGTACTTGTTTCGAAGTGAATATGCAGTCCAAACTGATGGCTCCCTCATGCCACTGAGGTGAGTGTGTGTGTGTGTGTGTGTGTGTGTGCATCTGTGTGGGGGCACGTGTGCATGCGTGTGTGGGCATGTGTGCTTGAACACGCATCTCAATTGCTCACTTCTTGCAGGTGGATGGCACCAGAATCTCTCATGCAGAATGTGTTTAATGTATCTACTAATTTATGGTATGTGGACTGCTTATACGCAAGATTGCCTTTTGCAATTGAATTAGGAGCTCCTCCACCAACCAACCCGCTTGCTAGCCTCGTTCCCAGGCCTTCGCCAGATTTATCTCGCAGCCGTGCCACGGCTGCGAGATAAATTCTGGGCAGAGGCCTGGGGACGAGGCTACCCGCTTGCCTCCTCAAAGTACACCTCAAATCTGCCCACCAATCAAACTGCTTCCCTCCAGGTCATTTGGAATCCTACTGTGGGAGGTGATGAGTCAGGGCTCCTTCCCATACACAGAGCTCAGTGACTCTGAGGTAGTGAGCACTGTCTGCCAGCGTCAGCAGAGGCTTCTGCAACCAGTGGACTGCCCAGACACTGTGTGAGTGCGACATAATCCCTCGCTCCTTCCCTCCCTCCTACTCCCTGCTGCCTGCCTCCCTCACTCTCCCTCCCTCCTCCCTTCTTCCCTCCCCACCTCCCTCCCTCCCTCCCCCCCCCCCCCCCCCCCTCCCTCCACCAGTAGTATACTTCACAAATACTGTACATATACTGTGCAAATAGTGTACGTGTACTGCACCAGTAGTGTACATGTACTGTGGTGTATCCACCTCCCCCTCAGGTACCAAATAATGCTCAGGTGCTGGAGCCAAGACCCCAAACAGCGATCAAGAATGGCCGTTGTTCACAAGCTTCTGGAGTCGAGCATCCTCACAAACCGTTAAGCATCACCATAGTAACACCTGTGTATATAGGCACACCATGTTAAGCTGCTCCTAATAGATACTTGTACCTAATTTCAAAGGGTATTTCTCGTGTAGTGTTAATACGAAACAGTCATTTATAATCCAAATGAAGTGATAAGTTGATTGATAACGTGTACTAAAGTCGGACAGTTGATGTAGAAAACAGTAGGCATAAAATTGCAGCTTGCTATGTAACAACACTGACATACTGCAGTACAGGATGCCCCAGTGAAGTCATGAAGTATAAATACTCAATACCTACACAATAGATAGTCAAGACAGTCAAAAGTCAGACAGTTGATGAGAAACAGTAGGTATGAAATTGCAGCTTGCTACGTAACAACAAGGTGCTCACTGGCATACTGCAGTACAGGATGCCCCAGTGAAGTCATGAAGTATATCTATACCTACACATCAGGTAGTCAAGACGTATCGTACCTTAATCTCCTGAACTTCTTGGCAGTGTGCGCTATGGCATCTGGGCTTAACACTTGGACAGCCCTGTCAATCTTTCCAATATCAATTGTTCGCCCGATTGTTTTCAGCCTTACAGCAAACAGTTGTAATGCATACTCGTATAGCTCCATGTCCAGTCTGTTTGCATCAGCTATTTCCTGATACACGTCGTGCTTGCTCCACAAGGTCTTCAACATGGGAGCCGAGTGTAGATCACTGAGGGACCTCTGAGTTATCTTTTCACTAAATTCAACCCCAAACGTCCTCTCATAGAGAGCCTCACTCTCTTCTAAGTATTCTGTGATCCCAAAATAGGCAAATTGTTTCAAACTTCTCTTAGCACTCTGGAGTATCAATCTCTCTCGTTCTTCCTTGGAGTGCAAGGACTTATGAAAGCAGCCTACACTGACCAGATCAGCAAGCATCATTGTTTGCCTATTATTGGCCCAGTTGCTCTCACAAGCAACAAACGCTGGCAATGTTACATTCACCCATGGTTCTTTATTGTAGTACCCTGGATAGCAAGGGGGCATTTCCACGTCTGTTATGACCTCCCCACTGCATTCGTGCCGTGTGCCCCATGTAGCCCCTCTCTGAAAGTGGAGATACTCGCTGACGTACCGCAGCACAGGATGCCTGAGCAGAGTCATGAAGTATAACTGTCTGTCGTGACGGGGGTACCTGAGGGTTGGGAGGCAGGCTTTGAACTCGGTATACGATGCATGTAGACCACACACCCACCCCACCGTCTTCTCCGCTATAAACCAAGGCTCCTCATCTGGATAATCCCAATCTTTCGGGCACAGAATGTGTCTAGTCCTCCTATCTCTTTTCCTAGCATTGGTAGCATCACATAACTTGGCTCCATTCTTCTTCACGGTCACAAGATGTCTCAAAAAGTCTGATCCTCCAGTCTTCTGAATGTGGATGAACACCAGTGTATCGTTTCCGTGTGGATCAAAATGGGTAAAAGTTGGACTAATGATAGGGGCGAGAGTTGATTTGGAGAGGTGACCTCCACTTTTTGTTTGAAGTTCAGCCTCATTAGTTATTAAATTAGTCACTGTTTTGTGTTCATGGAATTGCTTAGAGTACGCATCCAATTGCCTTATTTGGTCATCTTTTTGCACAAATGCTGGAACATGGATCTCAGTAGCCTGCTGCGGAGTAGTTACAGTTGTACTAACAGTCGCATTATAAGCTGTGGCTTGATTATTCACTGTTTCATTGTACCTCACAACTGCTTGTTCCCAACTTGAGCCTGAGAGCTTCACCTTACCACTAGTATCCTCATCACGGCTGATATGAGATTGAATGTGCCTTGACTCCGCAATTATCCGTACCCTTCCGGTGGAGAGACGGTAGATACAGCAAAAGCACACAAGAAGAACGGAAATAATCAGCAGAGAGCGCGTTCTCAAACATAAACATTGCGCCAAGTCCTTTACCATTGACCCTGCCATCATCTAATCTCGGAATTCCGGAACTAGATAGTAGATCTAGATAGCCACCGCAATGCAAAATTTCTCAGTAAGGTAGGGCCAGGGCGGGGTAATTCGGGCCACGGGTAATTCGGGCCACGGGTAATTCGGGCCACTTCACAACGGTAACTAAAAACGGACAGACTTTAGGCAAACTTCTGGCCATGTATATCCAGGGACTCAACCTGCCTACAACTCACTAGAAGCAAGAATCCAATGGATGCTTCTTTCCTGTTGCAACGTTGAAGTGGCCCGAATTACCCCGCCCGCGCCCTACCTTACACAATTCGTTAAATTAGAGTGTAATGTAACCATACACAAACGGGACATGCATCCACAGTGAGCCTGTGTTAATGTTCATAAGTTAGTTTCTCGTTCTCAAATGCTTCTTTGTGATTTTCTCCCAGGAACCGCTTTCCACAGTAGCCACAGTCCATAATCTCGGGCCTGTCCAAGTTGATGTAGACTTTTGGATGTCCCAGTGCCCCCTTGCCGCCATCACACCATGTGTGGTTGCTCTTCACAACCACCACAGGCTCCTCCGCCACAAGGTTAATCGCAAACTGCTCATTCACCTGAGGACAAACAGATCTACAATGTATATTGTACTAAGGCCACTCCACTTGTTTTGTATCCAGTGAACAGCCTGATTAGCCTCATTCCCAGGCTGCAATAGCCTTGTTCCCAGGCTGCAAAAAGGAGGAAGCCTTCTCCTTCATGGGCTACAGCTTCATAATTATACAGACAAGCCTATTTCATTATTCATCTCTTTGAATGCAGTGAATGGCAGACAAAAACAGGGCAGAAGAGCATGGTATACTATACAATGCTATACATAAACTTTATTCCCAGGACTCTTCTGTATTATGACATAAAGTTAGCTACCCGTTATTTGGAGTGACTTCAGAGGAGTGAGACATGGTTGACCTTTGAACTCTTCTAGCATGCACTAGGTCCAAAATGAAAGAAGTGCAGGACCATGACAGGCTAAGAGGGGTTCAACTATGCTGAAACTGCATCAGATGTCTAGGTAGTCTCATTCCCAGACCGTTTAGTGATCCGTGCTGTTGTTGGTTGGGTCTGGGACCAAGACTAATTAATGTCTAGGCTCTAAAGTGACAGAACATTGCTTAACTGCTAAACAACAGGAGGTACCACTGGTCGGCGAGACGAGTTAAAGCCCACTATTTGTAGGATGCTTCTGTAGCTTTGGTTTTTGATCTTGGAAAGTGCAGACGGGTGGTCACTCCAATACGCGCCGTACTTAGAGCTTACTGGGGTCACAGTGTGTGACCACGCTGCTAAACTGCCTGTGACCCTGTGACAGTCGCAAAATCCACCGTCACTATGTGATGTTTTGGTAGTATACGGAGTAATACAGTAAGCTACATCTGCCATATACGGGCCTTGGTCTATAATTTTGAACTTACAAGTTTTGTCCTGTCAGCGAATCGGACATTCCTATAATCACCTTCCTCCCATTGCTGCAGAGAATTTAGTAACAGGACCTGGTATATCAACACTGTCAGAGACTGGTTGGTTGTGTGTGAGCCATACCTGTCCTGTGTGGGTGATTTTATCGGCCTTCCAGTGCATTGACGACACCGAGAGAGCTCTTTCTGTCATCTTGTATAACCCTCTTCTGCTAAGACCCCTCATGCAGGAAAGTAAAGCGAAGTTTCTTCCAGCAAACACAACAGCCATGATGATCTAATAAACGCCCACTATCACGAGATTCCATAGTAACGCTAATATATGCATGGCAACCTAACAAATGCACACGGCACATGCACATTCCACCTCTGCATTCCACCAGTGAGAAGCAGACAATCGTCTGCAATGCAGACACTCCCCTTTATAATTTGCATGCAGACTGTAGCTGTAGACAGGGTGATTGTGTAATAATGTACGATGGCTGCCATACCAATAAACCAACAGTATTTGCAAGTGGGACCAAGGCAAGGCGTGTACTGTAGGTGAGTGTAATGTAAGTACAAGCCCTCTTGAGATCAAAGCAAAAATGCATTTCTGTGATTTATAGTTGACAAGCTGTGTGTGACGTGTGCCTCAGTGAGTTGGTATGCTGCAGGCACTTGTCATCTCAGCTTCCCCCTCTCCCCTGTAGCCCCATCCGATGGAGTTTGACCCAGTTCAGGGACCCGGCTGAGTCCTACAGGTTCAAGGAACGCATTGACCCATCGGAATCATCTGGGGTAAGTCATATCCTGTGTTGTGGAAGTAGTACATGTTTGTATGCACTAGCTAGCTAGTTGCTTACTTAGTGCTTGTGTTAGCCCGGGGCCTGTGTGTAATGGAATATTTCCTCTCAATTCAGTTCCCTTCTCGGAGTGTGAGAAGGCAGTTTTATACGACCAGCAACTCCAGGCTTTCTTTACCCACTGCTGTTCTCAGAGGCAACACAAGCAACAGCTCTACCAATGTTGGTTCCAGTACACAGCCATGGCCCCAGGGGCAAGCAGACAAGAAGAAGAACCAGGTAAAATAGCCATCCTAAACAATGGAATGAGCTGAGTGAGATAGGTTGCCAATTAAGACAGATTAGGAGTACGTAGTCCATGTCCCAGACCCTCTTTGTGTTTGTGGACAGTCTGGGAATGAGACTGTTACCAGTATAATGTTAACTGGATGTGACACGAGTGTAACTCTCCATTCCAGGACACATGCAGCAGCAGGAGTGAAGGTTCAAAGTTCAGTCTCACAGCACAGGCCATTGCTATCCAACCCAGACCACCTGAAAGGTAGTTTTTATCTGTAGCTACTGACTCTAGATCTCCAGCACATTTCATTGCCCAAAATAGAGTTTTTCAGTTTAAGCTGGGAATGAGGCTACACTCTCTGTAGCCTCACTTTGAATACTGCAAGTTGATTGCTTGCAGTATTCAAATACATTATATTTGCATACTGCAAGCAATCAAATACTAGTGGCTCGGAATGAGGCTACCTGCAGTGTTGGCGTGAAATGCAGTGTACTGCAGAATTACACTCCAAGACTCTAATCTTTAACCCTGCCTGTTTGGTTTTGCATATGTGTAGATCACATCCATCCGCAGTCGTAAGCAAATGCAGTGATCATGTGACAACAGAGCAAGTCTTCCCCTACCCAGACCCGTACAAAATACGAGGTGATCCTGCCTTCAGTGTGAGAATAGCAGAGCTGACCAGGTTGGAATGTGATACCATAAAATATGAAGAATGGAAAAAGCGTGCTTCTGCCAGCAAGGGGAGCACTATTCACCTACCATCTAACTCTGGAAATTTACATGTATCTCGGTCAATGAGTGCAAAGAGTTTCAGGACTTCAACTCCGAAAGGTGTCTCTGAAAGTGTCCACAAACCTAGTACCTCTGCGGCTGGCAAGAAGCAGTTCAGCACTGCTCCTCTCCTCTCTCGCAAATCCTCCCTCCCTGCCAGCCTCAACTCAGCAGCCATCAACTTGTACAGCTCTGGTGGTCATCATTCTCGATCGCTCTCTGTAGAGAGCTGCAGCAATGGGTGCTCAACTCCACCCACACCCACAGCCGCTAGCAGTAGGCTATCACTAAGTTCAGGACTCCAGTGGACCAGAAGAGAAGCTCATTATGAAACAGCATCCGGTACTGCGTCCAAAAGTTCTGTTCTGGAAGAGGACCTGCACTGCACTGCTGCACAGAGCAAAGCTGCCTCAAGTAGCAATTTACGGACTAGTTCTCAGTGCCCCATTACAAGCATAGACGTGAATGAAAATATCAGTCCAGTTGAAGAAAATACAATGGCTGAAGGTCTATTGGGATCTGTGTTGCAAATGAAAGCCAGTGCACAAAACAAAGATCAACAGTGCAAAATAAGTTATGACCCGTGTCTGCATGATAGTCTTGCTGAGCGTAATCCTGGATTGAGTTCGCAAGTGAGTACAGCCAGCTTTGTAGACAGCATACCAGAGCAAATCAACAGTGATTGTTCCAGTGATAACAAAGACCAGAAAATCAATAAAGCAAGTTCCGCAGCACCTGCCACAAATGATGATGCTAATACGTTTTGCAGAAAGAAATCGAAGAAGAAGGGGGGGAAGAGGACCTCCAAGATGAGGAGCCATTCCACCCCCAGACTCGAGTACACAGTGCATTCTTCTCACTCTACCTGCAGCCTCAAGTCGACAAAATCTAAAACCCACGTCCACAGAAAAGTGAAGAAATGAAGCTTAGCCATTGCATGTTTTCAATGTCAAATTTATGTGTTGTAGTGTCACGTGTAATATGTCCCAAATAAATAGGATTTTGATTTCATTGGTCTTGCAAACAACGAAATGTCATACTGGTAAATGTTCTTGGAGAGGAATATTCAGTTGTACCTCCATGCTAGGAAAACACCTGTGGAAGAAAGGTAAAGTTAGCTGCTGTGTTTATCATACTGGCTTGACTACCTATTCTGCAGAGATGATTGTTTTATAGGCAAAGAGCATGCAGTGAAGCAGAGTAGGTTAACTGGTCTAGCCTCGTTCCCAGATTTTACCTGGGAGGAGGCCTGGGAATGAGGTTAGTGTAAGCTAGCTTGTGTACGTACTTCCCAAGTGCCATCAGTGGTTGTCTCTTGCAGGCATGATCTTTGAGAGTGTGTCTCAAGTGGCTATGCATAGAGGAGACACATTGATCTATGCAGTAAATACATGCACGAATGCGTGTATAATTAAATTATGGAGGGAGCTAGCATTGTACATGAGTGTACAGGGTACAGAGGGAGTTGTGTGTACATGTGGTGTGGATCATGGAGAGAGTGGTGTACAGGATATGGAGGGAGGGTCAGAATACCTTATTCCTGATTTCAGATTTCTGATAGATTCTTCCAGATCATCACACCTCTGTGTATGTATCAATATCTCCTGCAGTAGTTAATGTATGAAAAGCATTCCACTGGGTATCCTTGTCAAATGAGCCATGAATAACAGCAAATCTAGTTGCTATGTGCTATGTGAAGCTCGGATCAAGAAATAGCAATCGGAGTCTGCATGTTCTTGCATGAAATCTAATTAACAAGGCAAACCTTTTCCATGATCCTATTTTGGATAGCTTTTTCCTGGATGCTTCTCTGCATTCTGGCAATGGAGGCCTTATTTGGAAACAAAGATATGAAGAGATGAGCTACATGCGTGTATACACACAATTGAATATTGTGTACTTCGGTAGCTTGAGCCTCCAGTCTCATCCTGATTGCTTCCATCTGTTGCTCACATCTTTCGTGCTCTTCCAAAATGTGAGACTCCAGTTCTGAAAGTGTTGCCTATGGAAATACATTGTGCAATTGTGATGTGTGTGTAAATCCGATCATATATCCATGTGAGGAGCATCCTCCATGCATCATCTACCTTGTTGTGTTCAGTAAGTATATTGATCTGTTCTCTGAGCTGCTCAATACGAACCAACTTCACAGGGTACTCCTTATCCTGTCACGAGAAAGGTATACGATCACAGCATATAGTCATGGCCTGGGTTTGTACGAGGCTAAGTCATACTGTTGAGCTCAAAACATTATGGGACAGTATACCCTACTGTCTATGTTTGCATGCTACTTCACCTTGTAGTGCTGGAGGACTCGAAGTTCTCTGGACTTAGCATGCAGTGTGGCCTCAGCCTGGGACACCTTCCCACGAAGCTCTGCGATCGGATGATGCATGAGTTTTACTGTATACATGCCTCAAAAAATGGCAGGTGCTTACCACATGCATACCCACTTACATCAGAATCCATCCCAGCATAAGGCTATAGCCTTGCTCCAAGGCCTTCTACACCTCCAGTTTTTGAGTATAGCCTCCAATTTTTGATCGCTTACAGCATACTGTAAGCAATAAAAGACTGGAGGCCTGGGAGCGAGGCTAAACAAGGCCCATTCTAGAGTCTAAACAAGACTGTGAAACACACCACTGATCTCGTTGTGCAGTCTTCCTCTAGTGGTCTGCAGCTCTGCTTGTCTTTCTTCCACCTCCCAGGCAGATCTCTGCTGCAGACTGGACAGGGCACCCTGAGGAGAGAGAGACCACCACTTTGATGTGGACTCTTAACAAGTGAGTTATAGCTATGCATTCACACACACATTATGTTAACTTACCTTAAATTTCTGGTATTTCTCAAAGAGTTCCTTCACAGTTGCATGCTGCGCAAATGATGGCAAGTACAAATGAACAGTAACTGCATTCAACAGAGCAGGAATAGGTTAATGGATCAACATACCGTTTTTTCTTCGACTTGCTCAATGGAGCTGATCAGTGAAAGATTCTTGGATAATCTGGAAAGGTCACAGGTTAAGGAAGACATCTCATCATTTATATAGTTTCATTAGATTTACATTTGCACTAAAGATACAGTTCTTCTTGGTGTTGGTGGTATTCCGTAACAGAACTGCCCCTTGTAGCTATCTGCAGCTGGGAGAATGTGTCACAACCAATGAGGTAGACGGTTGGCTTCACGTGAATTTTCAGATTACATACCTTCAGTAGTCTGACATTCGGTGGATCTAGGTCCCTTGGTCTTGATGATTTCTTGGTCAAGATCTTGCCAGGAGGTTTGTACTGCGGGCTAGCCTGGGGTGAGATGTGCTTTCCTGGGGGCTTCTTCCTTACATAGGAGTGCCCGTGGAGGCAGACTGGGGGGATGACTTCGCCACTATCCCTGCGCTTCGAAGCAAGGGTTGCCCGACAAGGCTTTCTCTCCCACCGTGAGTAGTCCGTGAACGGAGTTACAATGTCTGCAGTGCCGAGAGTGGCTCCAAAGCCCTTTGCAGGAAGCATACTTTACTTACGTTCCAGTTTGATGGAGCTAGCATGCGCTAATGCAAGCGCAAACTGTGTTACGATGTTGCCATGGGAAACTGTATTAAAATTACCTTTCAGTCGCTTAATTGGAGCTGGTCAGCCACTCCCCACTCAGCCACGTGATTACAAAATGGCTCTCTAGTCTGTTCGAGTTGGGGTTATTTTGCATGGAGACAGGCCACGCTGCTGTAGCGTAAGAGTAGCAGATCACTACCAGTGGACAGCAATTGCACTGCTGGATAAAGCTGATATACAATTATGGTGAGTCCACTATCAGTTGGATGGCTCTCACAGCAGTGGCAGTATCAGAAATTGTGCCATATCTACAAACTACGTAGGCGTTCATGCAGGTCCTGTATAGCTAAAAACTGCAGGTGCAATGATATGATGCTCTTGCCTGCCAAGCTTTTAAATTTCACCCAACATCCATCTGAGCCTTACCTCCTGCAAATTGGGAGAAAGAGGCACAACATTTAGTTGCGTTTGCACACCCCCTACTTCCCAACTCTAGTCAAAGGCGGCGACGTTACCTCCTGTTGAAGACCAGGAGAAGCTCCTGACGGAGGCTCTCAATCAGGTCAAGAAGAATGCATTTGAGATGAAAACATGTCTGGTAAGTCAGTCTGCTCTCACACAGTTTTGCATAGACTGACATGGTGTTGTTTCACTCTACAGGACAACAACCGGCTCATGGATGCACTCAAACATGCTTCAACCATGCTCAGTGAGCTTCGGACGTCACTGCTGTCACCAAAGAGCTACTACGAACTCTGTATCCCCCACACACAGTCATGTCAATAACCCCTTCCCATTCCCCCTTCCCTGTAATTCCGCCTCCAGGTCTTGGGGTGCAGTAGAGCCCCTCGTAGAAGGACACTCCCCTAACTAAGGACACCCGTCTCTAATCAGGACACTCCCAACTTCGCCCCATGAAAATTGAGGACACCTCCCAATCAGGACATTTAGGGGCACGAGGGTGTCCATATTAAAGAGGTTCCATCGTATCTGTGTTGCAAGTGCTGGAGGCCAGAATGAGCTCGGAGGTTCAGCGAGGAACCAGGGAGCATGGCCGGCTTTGTCCACCAAGAAAGTGAAATGTGTGGTGTGTCCTGATAAAACCCATTGTATTGCAGAGTGTGTAGCTACGTACATATGTAGCGTTGCTAGTATACACATGAATTTTTGTTAGACAGTATTCCGTTTCACTACTCACAATCCCTTTGCTATTACTAAACAGACATTGGGCTGTGATGTTTCATCAGCTGTGTGAAGTCCAGCATCTGCATTCTGCACACATAGCTGGTCCGGCCCCCCTCCCCATTGTTTCCTTGACCTGTGTCTCCCCCAGACATGGGCATCGGTGACCAGCTACAACACTTAGAGCAGCACCTGCTGGAGGAGTTTGAAAGAGGAAAGAAGCTCTCTGACCTCTATGAGCTGGTGCAGTATGCTGGCAACATCATGCCCAGACTGTGAGGGTGTAGCTTGTTAGCATGCAGTCAAACCTAGTCTCAAATCTTAGTTTACTAGTCTCAAATCGTAGTTTACTAGTCTCAAATCGTAGTTTACTAGTCTCAAATCAATAGTTTACTAGAAGGCCCAGGGTGCTGGGCTGTAGTATTCTGAGCACCAGTGAAGAAGATCCTAAATCCCTGAACTCATCGTCTAGATTGTAGCAACGATTAGTGTGTAGAGCGCTAGTGAGGGCACCCACTCCCCCACACTTGCATCCCCTCACTCATCACACCTTCACACCCCCACTCATCCACACACACACACCAGCTACCTCCTGGTGACAGTGGGGATAGTGTACATCAAGTCTAATGAGGGATCTCGCCGGGACATCCTGAAGGACCTGGTGGAGATGTGTCGTGGAGTGCAGCACCCCCTGAGAGGACTCTTCCTCAGAAACTACCTCCTGCAGTGCACTCGGAACTACCTACCAGATACCAGCAGCGATAGGTAGGGAGGAAGGGGGAGAGGGGGGGGGAGGGGACGTAAAACCTCATTCCTTGGCTTGAGCTTCAGACCAAGGCTAGCAGGGAGGTCAGAGGAGGGAATTCAAATGGCCTGCTAAATTAGTCCTTGTGACCCATTAAAATGCCCCACTGTTCTTGGGACAAGGTTGGGACAAGCTCTTAAGTCTTAAGTGGCATTCACTTTGATCAGTACAGTGAATACACTGTATCAGTGCAAGGTGTTTGATCTTTCATTGGCTGCGAACACTAGTCACACCCTTGGTGGCCAGGGAACAATCTGCCAATATGGGAAATCTGTCTCAAGGGTTCAACAAACCTCGGTTTAACTGCATATGGTTATTCAGCCTTGGGTGCTGTCAGTGCAGTGGAACCCAGCAGATCCAGCAACATAACTTATGTCTTGTCCCACCCCCTCTTTGCTTCACCCTCCTTCTCCCCCTCTCCCCTCCTCCCCCTCTCCGCTTCTCCCCTCCTCCTCCCTCCTCCCCCCTCTTCCCCTTCCTCCTCCTCCCTCCTCCTCTCCCCTCCTCCTCCCTCCTCCCCCTCTCCTCTCCTCCTCCCTCCTCCCTCCTCCCCCTCTCCGCTTCTACCCATCTCCCCTCCTCCCTCCTCCTCCCTCTTCTCTCTCCTCCCCCTCTCCCCCTCCTCCTCCCTCTTCTCCTCCTCTCTCCTCCCCCTCTCCCCTCCTCCTCCCTCCTCTTCCCTCCTCCTCCCTCCTCCCCTCTCCCCTCCTTCTCCAACAGCGATGATGGCTCCGTTGAAGACTCCATCACATTCATCCTGCAGAACTTCAGTGAGATGAACAAACTGTGGGTACGCATGCAGCACCAGGGACACACACGGGAGCGTGAGAAGAGAGAGAAGGAACGTTTGGAGCTCCGGATCCTGGTTGGCACCAACCTAGTCCGCCTCTCCCAGCTAGAGGCAGTGGACTCCGCCCTCTACCAGAAGAAAGTCCTGCCGAATGTGCTTGAGCAGGTTATTCGTTGCCGGGATGCCATTGCGCAGGAGTATCTCATGGAGTGCATTATACAGGTACAAATGTAGGGGCAGTCAAAATGGAACACACCAAACTCACGCCTATGTATAGTCTCCTGCAAATTTGTCTCCTGTGAATCTCTTCCCATGCACATCTCTTCCCATGCACACCCTCCACTACACACCCTCCCCACACACCCTTCCTGCACATGCCCTTCCCTCCCCACACCCTCCTCCCAAATGACCCTTCCCACACACACCACACACCTCCTCCCCCTCCGCACACCCTCCCCGCCCTCCTCGTCCCACACCCATCCTCCCCCCCCCCACATACACCACCTCCCCCTCTACATCCTCTTCCCACACACACCATCGTCCCCCCACACACCCTCCCCCACACCTCCTCCCCCTCCACACCTAGGTGTTCCCCGATGAGTTCCATCTCCAGACCCTGAATCCCTTCCTGCAATCGTGTGCTGAGCTGCTGGAGAATGTCAATGTCAAGAACATCATCATTGCCCTCATCGACCGCCTGGCAATGTTCGCCCACCGTTCAGATTCTGGTGGCATCCCCCCAAACATCAAGCTGTTTGATATCTTCTCTCAGGAAGTGTCCATTGTCATTTCAGGTGAGTCTGTTTTTTTTTGTTGTGTTGTG